>JARJCQ010000039.1:600000-1066966 GCA_029281465.1 Mycena epipterygia | reverse complement strand
AATCGCCACGTTCGACGTGTATGCCCCCCGCCTCAGGGCAATTATATAGATGCGCCTTGAGGATTCGATCGAGGCCCTGGAGAATAAATATGATCCATGGGATGAGTCAAGCCGGTGGGGCGCACTTGGAAACTATTACAGTGAGCCAGTTGAATTGTTATAGCTCTGCCCAATGGATCCATCACAAAGAAGACGGAATCCTGAAGATCGTACAGCGAGACTCTGTGGAGAATTTGTTCGACGTCGGTTCCGACCTGGCGGATTTCGGATCTCATATGAGACACTTGGGAGGACAAAAAAGTGGAAATGATCCTGCATAATAGCCCACAGCGATCAGCGTAGCCTCAGATTGCGATGAAGAGATAATGCGAACTCGGTGAGGGTGCTGACATTGCGCACTTCAGCACCGACATTTTCGACCTGCCCGACAACAGCGTCAACCCGGGATGCAACTCTTCCCAGTTCTTCTCCGAGTTCACGGGAGTGTAGACTGTGGACAGTCATTTACTTCTCGGCTATCACATCTCAAACGCACGAAACCTGTTCAAGGCCCCCAATAGCAGGTGAAGAGCACGACGCCGCTCCGAGATTTGAGCCCTCCATGAAGTCAATTCCTTCTCTTCCGACAGAACCATCCATACGCGGCCAATAATCCCTGGTGCGTTAATTTTGGCGTAACATCGGTCCATAAGAGCGCGGCACAACCTCAGCTCGACCGACAGCCTGTTCACAAAATAGCGAACGCCGGGTGACGATAGATCCACATCGACTGCGAGTGTGGTCAACGTAGATACGTCGTCGCAGATATCCTTCAAGGTCGAGATCATCCGGTGCCGCTGGGGTGATCCCCCACTGGCAGAACGTAGGACATCGATGATGCGCTTCGCGAGCCGGGCGGTCTCCAACACATCGCCGACAGATCCATATGTGAATGCAAGAGCCACCAGAGGCATTCAAGACAGGGGGCTTGAAGTAGGTGGGTTAAGAGTGGGGACGGGCATCGGCCGTGATCGAGCCGGCAGGTTTGTCTTTGTTTGTCCTCTGCCAAAGTACAATTATGCATGTTCCATGGTGTACCACCCTCTAGACACCCTGCAAGGCCTCATTTAGCTGACAGAAAATTATCTTTGCATCCAAACCTACGCAGCCCCAAAAAATCTCGGCAATCTGGAATGAATTGCAATACTTATTCTACAATTCCACCCAGCCTCGCATGAAGCACAGACCTGGAGTTTAGAAGCAGACGGGAAAAAAAGCAATGAGATACCAATTGACTTATGATTGACGCTCAAAAATCAAAATTTGGAACAATCTTTGCGCCCCCGTGTCCGGGACAGAGTACCGCAACTGGCTGGCTACACATGTCACGTGAGCTTCCAGACTTTCAACCGAGCATTGCAAAAAGGCTAAGGCTCTTTCAGTTGAGTACGAATCTTCTAACTTCGGTAGCAAAGTCATACCTAAAATGGGCCCTCTACAACGCTATCGGGCCGGATTTTTGTCAGTGGGTATAATTCTCATAGAAGCGGGCCTGATTGCCTGAAAATCAGGTATCATTTTGTATACAGTCAAAAGGTTAAAAATCCGGGACAAAAGTTCTATTCTCTGGGATTTTTCGAACGAAACTGCTGACTCAGATATTTCTTAGACTATGCATGAAAAAAGCCTTAACATTTGTAAACCAGGAACACACTGTTTCAGCGAAGGAGGCCCGTACAGATCATTATGAGGTCTTTGGAGTAAAAGAGATGGTTCCACATACATGAAATTCATCTTAAGTTTAGTAATTTCAGACGTTGGAATTTTCTCCGAGCCGTAAATATTGATTTCCACTCCCCTGCGTAAAAAGCCTAAGGCTTTTGCAAATATGGATGAATCTCTTAGGTTACTCATGCAAAGTTTTAGGTAATTGAATCCCTTACAAAAGTACCGTGCCGGATTTTTCGAATACACCTTTCTGTCCGACAAATTGCTCAAACTTCTCTGAAATTTGACGCCCTGTTCATGTATTGGACAAAAATAAAAATTCCGACACGGTACTTCTATTCTAATGCTAATTTTATTCTAAGTTTCTCTTTAGTATATAGTTCCAAAGTAACCAGAGAAAAAGCCTTAGGCTCTGCAAAACTGGAACCGAGCCCACCTGCTAACCAAACACGGACAAAGCTGCCGGCTCGATCACGGCCGATGCCCGTCCCCATTAAGAGAGAGAGAGAGAGACTGAGAAAGCTGTAAAGCCACGAGGGCCGAGGTCGTCCGATCATCATTACATAAAAATAACGGTGCAGTGTCTCGGCTGCAGGTTCGGAAAGACTCAAGAAAAGAGCTGTTTTCTTAGATTTCTTTTTCTTGATCCCGACAATGTAGGAAAGCAATCGAACATGAAGTACGAGTGAGGAACGAGCTAGGATCAACAGCACGCCCGTCAAGAGAGACTAGCCAGATGACATTTAACAGATCCCAGTCAATCGCTCCCATCAACACTGCTCCCACTCCATTTAGCATCCAAAGGCGCAATAGTAGACTGGTACGGTTGGCTGTATACCCTATTGATTTCTCCTTACCCCAACAGGATGCACGATCTCCCATCAGAGCTTTGGAGCCACATCTTCAGTCTCGCAGTGGACGAGGACCTCATCTTTCAGTATGGATTACCAACGGGGAATCGGCATGGTTCAAGGACTATTTTGGAAACTGGTCTCCAAGGTCTCCTCAGGAATGCCTAGAATCGGTGCAGCTGAGAAGCTACGCGACAAAAAAGACGCGTAACGTTATTGTTCTTGTAAAGTGGCAGAGTTTTTCCCAAAAATTTCTCGTAGGTTGCGTCTTTTTTTTAATGATCCAACACGGTTATTGGCCCTCGCCGCTATCCTGGACTCTTCTTTTGCTGCGTCGACGACACCGGCTGACTCCCTCGGCTGGTGGACCAGACGAATTCATCTCACTCGTTTTTACGCGAACACTGCCCAGGAAGCCAACCCGCTTGTCAGAATCATACGCCACTGTCCGAATCTCGAGATTTTCGTCATCGACTGGCCGATAACTGGCTCGCCTTTGGCGCCATCGCAGATGCGCTGGTGAAGTTCACCTCAGCATCTGTCCGGACACTCCACATCAACATCCCCGCATCTGAGATTCCACAAATAATCGGGACACTCAACGCCTTGTCCTCCATAGTCGCTGCTCAAATTGAGCTCGAGGTCACCAGGCGTTCGTTCGGAGGCTCGGCGCTCCCGCCATCCGCTTGCGCTTGGGCCAGATCAATGAATTCCTCGAACAAGCAACGGGCTGGGAGCTTCCTGCCCTTCGCCGTCTTTCCACTGCGATAGACACTATTCGCTTCCTCAGCGCCCATGGGACACACCTCCTCGCCCTCGACCTCTTCTACGTCCCAGCCATGCCCCTACCTCGTATTATGAGCGTCGGGCTGTACAACCTCAGTTTGGTCGTCAAGAGCGCCCATAAGCGCAACTTGACTGCGCTCTGCGAGCGCACGCGTTTCCCTGCCCTGTGGCGCGTGCGGAGCGGCCTCAACCGAGCGAACGGGCTGTTCAAAAACGGCGTCTGGGCGTGGTGGTGCGATGTGTACCTCCGCGCTGGTGTGCGTCTAGAGGACTGCACAGGTGCGCTGTTGGGCACACCCCGGTACGATGCATCCGCCAGTGGAAGTGGAAGAAATGAGGAGCAGGAGCAACAGGGGTAAATCGGGCCTGTGAGTATAACCATACCTTTGATAGCGCTGGGACTTTGTCTGCGTTTCCTGATGTGAAAGAAATCACGATGTTTGTATATTCATTTTTTTGCTGTACAGTACGTGCGTACGCTCGCAGAAAGTGATTTCGACTCGAATATGAATCTACTTTCGACCATTGAATCAGATTCGGAGGCTCAAATCGAAGATACACGACAGACGGCATAATCTCCCGCTCGTACTTTCCACGCCTTCAAGACAAAGCCAGCCCAGGATTTCGACCTCGATTTTCATACCGAGATGCGGCAGTTTTGCACAATTGCAGAGCGTAGGGTTTTCTGTCTCCGAGACTTTCTGCGCGTAGCAGCCATCAGATGAGCCGCTCAGTCCCGCTTGTCGATGCTGGTGATTGACGGGTGAGTGTGCCTCGAAACTGCGTTGCGTGGGCTCACGAGGAAGATTTAATATCTCGGATGCGGACGTACTTTTGAGGGTGGTGAAAATCGTACTCAGATCAGTTAGATCCAGACATCCTTCTGTTATATCCAGCTGCAGAAGATGATGGAGTGAGCTTACAAGTTTGAACAGAGCACGACCGCTTTGGGGGTTCAAATTGATTGATCTTATCTTTTCCATGTCTATCTTATCTTATCTTGTACGGTCTTAGGGGGTTACAGTAGGTTAAGACCGCAAATTAATACAGCGACCGTACTAATCGGGCAGTGCAATTCGATAAAGAAAGTCCACATCTTCTTGGGCTCCCGCATTCAATCCAGCTCTACTCGGGCCCGAAAGCCTTTTTCGTGACACTCACAGCAAGGCAGGCAGGTTTCAAGTCTCCGACGGCCGTACCTGACGCAAATTTCAAATGTCTTTAGCACAAGCGGTCATGTTTCTTTATTCAGTGGTGTAGTACGATCGAAACCTCATGTGTGCGCAAATTCTCTAGCACAGCGATTGAGGGTATGAGACCAAAAACAACTTCACGGTCAATTGATTCGCCCAGAGGGTTGTCGGTGCTCATTGAAGGTAAGTGTCTGCAAAAAATGTCTGCTTTCACAGTGTGTCTTATCCATTAACAGATCGGTGGACCATTGTGAAGATCCTCTTACATGTGGAGTACTATCGAGCTTCATCAATTTTCGCGTTAGGGGGATTAAACTTATAAGTTACACCCGCTCATGACTGACCCTCATCGGTTCTTTTTCATTCCGTTTCCTTTATGTTGCTCCAGGACGCACTGCTGAGGCCATAGGTACGTCCACCAGCAATTTACAACCCGAGCACTACGTCGAACTAAAGGCGGAATTGACAGCTAGTAGAATCGCGTGTCGATTTAATGCTTCAGGTGGTGCTGTGCAGCCAAGTGCTACTCGATTCCGCTTCTCGTGCGCACGATTACTCACTAGAGCAGATTGTAAACTACTACACCTGGTACAGCGACGACAAGCGACGCCTCCGGATAATTGTCGTGATCCTTGCGCTGTTGACGACCCTGAAGTCTGCACAAGCATTGTATGCAATACACTTCATTGCATTGCCTGTCCCTCATTATGGATCTAGTTCATCTTTTTTTATGGCGACTTGGACGGTGCATTTCTACTCAATTACACGGCCTGGTGGCAGGTGGGAAATCAATTTATGCTACGTAGCGTGGCTCTTACTGGCGATTAGATAGCTTTACGTCGCTGACGTTCGTCCAGGTAGCACTGATCGGCCTCTATGTCCAGTCATACTTCTGTTTGAGTCCCTGGTCATATCCTGCAACTAGTTAGTGGTTGCGCCCGTTGTCATTTTGTTCGTGTTCGCCTTCATAAAAATCGTGGGGTGCGCATATCCGTCTTGATCTGTAACAGGACTTGCACTAACAACACTTTCGTTGCAAACGTATTTCATCTCGATCAAAGACAATACCAGAATTAGAACGTGGTGTAAGCGTCTGCATGTTCTTCCAAGGCCCAGCTCAAGCTCCGTAGTTGCGTCACATCTGAGCTCCGTCTTCGGTGAGGATTCATTATCTGATACTATATTTTAGCTGGCGACATCATTCTGTCACTGGCCACCGCGTACTTCCTACTCAAGTCCAAGGAGAACGTCCTCCCCGCTACCGTCGGCATGATCAACGCGCTCATCCGGCTCACCTTCCAAACCGCTGCCCCCGCCGCCCTCTGGTGCGTTCGTTCATTCACTCTCCTGCTCCTTCGGCTGCACAAAGTCCTCAATGAATCTTACACAGTGCGATGTTCAACCCGATCTTCTCACAAATCAACATGGGCAGCCCGGGGCTTGTATCCGCCACGTTCAACATGGCGCTGCCCAAGCTCTATGCCATGTCGATGACGTGAACGCTCAACCCGCGCCACATAATCAACGTGTTGCTCCCCGTATTTACTATTTCGAATGTCTGGCGCGCATCTTGTGCGCTGAATAGCACCCACTATTTGGAGGATTAAATCGAGATTTATGAGAGCTATGTTTAATGTGTCACATACTTGCTGGTTGGTTGTGTTCGCGGCAGTAAAACACTGCACCAGGGTGAAATCTTAGAGATCACCGTCGCTGAGGTCGAGCATATGTCCCTGGAACTCGGCGATGCTATACACGTATGTGATGCGTGGCGAGAGACGGGCGGTATTCACGGCAGCTACGGTCGTCAGCAGGCAGTACAGTAAGGAGCGCATTGCGATGGAACTTTGGGGTGTGTTAGATGATCTGGCACCAGTGGCCTATATACGCTTCATGCCCATTCTGCTTCTGTATGTGACTACAGGCGTTGATTCTCAGAACCACCATACCTTCTATTACAAGTGGACGGCTAAAAAATGCGCGAAGAGTGATGCGGCGTCAGTGCGGCAAGAGAAGAAGGATATCAACTAAACTGATTATATCTCAGGATATAGTCTGTGCCTCTGACCGCGGAGAATTTCGTGCCTGAATGGTATCACGGCAGTATTGGACCTTTATGAGCTTCCCGCCGGGGCTCCCGACGGAAATCCCGACGGGAAAGAATCATTCACACTGCCCCGCGGAGAATTTCATGCCTGAATGGTATCACGGCAGTGTTGAACCTTTATAAGTTTCCCGCCGTCGGGGCTCCCGACGGAACTCCCGACGGGGAAGAATCATTCACACTCTGCCCCGCGCAGTCCGATGGTTTTGTACCGGAGTCCGTCCGGAAATCAGAGCGACCCCGGCTAGGTTGAGCACCCCGAGATTGACCACGGTCGATCATCGTTGCTTAAAAAGTATAACTCATCAGTGCGTCAGGTTCAAGTTGTTGACTTCATGTTATTTTCCACTGAATATTCTCGTTCTTCTCCTTCAAGTCGGTATATTTGGCCCGGCGTCTCGGGAGTTGAATCGGTCACACCCCCTCAAATCTGCATGTTATGGCATAGACCAGAAATCAAGTTCCGAGTTGGTTTCGAGTAATATCGTACTTCTAAAACGTCGACTTTCAACTTGCGTATCGAAAATAAAGTACCAGATCTCCTGGATATTGTCTCTTCCCCGGCCTCGAAGATATCCAGGGTGCTCCTACATAGATATGAGGTACCAGGAAGTGCTGTGTCGTGGGAAGTTCCTGAAGTACATATGATGTGCCACATACTGGCAGGTGTGATTTTTTTCTGGTTCTCACACACGGAGTTTCATGGGCTGTGTACAGAAAATTGGCAAGATCCTGTGTGTGTAGGTTTCAAAAACACTGCTTTTGTCTATTTCAGCTTGAACCTCGAACGTCGGAGTCCGAAGTCTAAATTGGGATACCGGCTACCTCCACAACAACCGAAATTTCAACACCGGTTCGGGCATCGTGATTTTGCCGTGGACTCTACTATATAGCAGTGCGTAAGCATAGAGCTCACCGGGGACGTGCGGCCGAGCTGAGAAGCATTTAGCCGGAAACGCGGGAGACTCATCTGAAATTCGGATTCAGCCAACAGTATTGATGCAAATAACAATATAGGAGCGTGCAATTCACTGGGAAACCATACACAGAATTTCATTGTTTCGCTTGCACCCGTATTGCGCAATCTTGAAGTAGGGCGCTCAAGGAGACAGACAGTATCATAGAGGCTGTAGACAGAGGCTGTGGTGTCTTCGGACGGTGGAAACCGTCGTGGGTGGGTGCCCTCCCGTTATAGTCTGCGGTATTGATCGGCTAAAACCTCAGAGGGGGACGGAATATAAGTATCAACGTATGTCCTCCAACTGGGAGTGAAGAGAACGCAATGTCAGACCCCTCGGGTTATTCCCCATCGTCAAGTCAGATTCAGAGGGGTAAAGCATGCACAAATTGCAGGTGATGTGATCTGTTTGAGTCTGTTCCTCGTCTGATGGTACCGACAGGCGAAGGAAAATAGGGTGTCCATATCTTTGTTTTCTTGTCAGTTGCACTAACACCGTCTCAGAAATGCGACTCTGTTCGGCCAACTTGCAACCAATGTCGGTTGCGTCCCCCAAGATCATGCACGCCTTGCGATTATCTACCTCTGGATATCCCTCACGCGCAGGAAACACCGACACAGATGTTAGGTACCATTCGGAGGTTGAAGGAACGCATAGACGAACTGGAGCTCCTTGTTGCTCCAGACCCTTCCCGCGTGTATCTCAGCCACCCCTATATCGCGCCAGACCAGCCCACAGTAAATGCATCGAGCTGCATAGGTATGACGCAGCTATGCTTGAATATCGTCGGCTCACGCATTCTCAAATTCAAAAGGACCTCTGACGCCCGAAACATCATGCCCAATTAATATGGCGGTACGGATCTTTTATGATTGTTGCAAATATATACTGATGTCGTTTTCAAGGAACCACCAACCCATGTCATCGCGCAGCTGTTAGTTGGTGCTTCATTACACATATCCATCTAACATACATTCGTTCCAGGGTGAACGTATTTCTGGAACGCTTCGTCGGTAGCGCATATTTCTTCATCAATCATGTTCAATTTCGGCGGTCGGCGCTCTTGCCATTCCCATTCGGGCATCGGAATCGACCTTCCCCCGCTCTCCTAAGCGCCACATATCTTTGGGGAACCGTCCTCGCGGCATTCACGCCAAGCGATCCGTATACGCCGGAAGCCTTCCTGCAGTGCGTCAAACAGAACATACCCCAAGATATGGATGGAATTAGTATCTGTCCAAGGCTCGTCCTGGAAACTCTGCAGGCAGAGGTGCTGCTGTCTGTATACTATCTCCACAAAGCGCAGCCACTGCAAGGGCGCTATCAATGTGCAGCTGCGTCGTCTTTGGCACTGAGCGCACGTTTGAATGTGATTCGATCGTCAACAAACCATGATGAGCAGTACCCCCCATTTCTCGTGACCCCATCATTGATGCCCAGTGCTGCAGATGGCTCTGAACAGGCGGAGCGCGTCGATGCATTTGGGCTGTGATCATTCTGAATAGCTTTTGGGTCGCAGCAGACGGATGTGCATCTACCATCCCGCCTGAAATTAATGTCGACATCCCATGGCCATCGAGCTCCCAGGTAGGTTTATTACCTGAACTCACTTTGTCGCTAACTAATATTGACAGTGCGGGGCGACGATCTTGCGGTTCCTCAACGGCAACGACATTCAAACTTCCTCGCCGTTAGCCCTTCTGGCAAAATCGGCAATCCTCCTCGAGCGGATTATCGCGTTTTGCGCTCGGACAGTCGGTACGTTTTTGCTCCGTGTGTTCTCTTTCCATTTTTAGCCCCTCAACAAAATGTTCAGGGTCCCTCGATCTCGCTACATTCTCCTCGCTTAACAGACGATTGATCGCGTTCCAAATTTCGCTACCACCTCTGCCTGGTGGACCGACCTTGGTCTTAACGCACGCATTGGCGGATCTGGCTATCCTTCGGCTGAATGCTCCCCACAGCCGTACATCGGACACCGCGCGAAACAAGGCCCAAGCAGCAGCCGTGCGTATCGCGACTGCTGTTGAGGGGGCGAACCTGAATCATGCGGCCCATAATGCTGATCCTATGTTTGCGGTATGGTTCAATTCGCTCTGGAACAGCTCAACGATTTAACCATCCGCTGTCCTAGCCAATCTGCGCGACCGTAGCCAGTTTCTGGATTTCAGAATTATTGTACTTGTACGGAGTGTCGGGCAAGGGCAATTATCGGATCCAGACGGAGGCCCGGGACCTAGAGATGCGTTTGCAGCGTCTAATCGACGTGGCGGGAGCATTGGCGGCTAGTCCAATTGCTGGTGGGAAAACTCCTCGTCTTGTACTTAGCGATCATTCTGATGCTTCCCTCCAGAGCACTGCTTTCTTGAAGTGAGCCAAGCTTACGCAAGTATTCCTCGTTGATTTAGAGTTTCCGTCATCCACAGACTACATACCCTACACTTTATTTGCATGTCCAATTTCTTCGAACATTAGGCTTCTTTCAGTTCTACCCTTTAGAAATATGATTTCTGCACGAAGATTTGTTGATTTAGAAGAAGTAATTTGAGTACCTAGGTGGAGTGCATTTGCGAGAGGACAGAACTATGAATCACACTAAGATCAACAAGCCGAAAAGCGTCATTCAAAGACTCGTGGCGGTGCAACCACGCATCGACAAGCAATGCGGGCCGTGATCCGGAACACCACCACCTTCTGCCTCGGAACTATTCCTTGTGCACGATCTGAAGCAGGCTACCGCTAACCATTCTGCGATGGAGAATTTTCAACTTGAACCACCATGATTAAGGCCGGGTTAGCCAGGGCGGTGTATTTGGTCTGTGTATTGTTATCTCGTGGTTTCTCCAGGCTGTGTCACCTCATCATCGAGCACACACCCTCACATTTAGCTACCTCAGGTGACGAATTTGCATTCCGCCATGCCATCCGAGGGAAGGGTTACTTTGCATCGCACCTGCCGAACAGTTCCAGCGGACAATTCCAGCCTCCACGAAGGGCGCATGGGAACCGAAATCCTCGAGCGTCGGGGGCGGCAGTAGCATAATCCGGTAGCAGGATTTTCCGTCGCGCATGGAGTGCAGGACGCCTGAAGTGCTCCGTACATTTGATGTGCCCCTACTTGGCATTGTCCGAGTATACAGATATTTATACCCACTGAGTATAGCATTTCCGGCCCGTCAATTCTCCATGGTCCGCGATGACATCCGGCTCGAACCTGGAGGAGAGGAGCCGAGCAAATGATATCATAATTCGTGAGCGTTCCTGTGGCCGTCACGGAAGTACAGGCAGTCCCCGAGGACGCTTTGGAAAACATGGACTTCAGCCAAGATATGACAGCGCCAGTCGTGGTGGAAACTATCCAGTGGGCTTTACAAGAGGTACGCATCTCGCCTGCTTTTTTGCGCCCTCGTTGAATCGTGATTCTGGATTCAACATCAATCTTCCCACATCATGCTCGGGGCCCGAGCATGTTTTAACTTCTCGAGGCTGTGACCCAAATATTTGCATAAACCTTAATGTTCGCTGCCATCTTCTTTTTCAGTCGCGATTATATCTCAGCTGGATCCGACTGGACAGCCCGCTGGGTTCTCGCACCGCTATTCCGTTTTAAACCTCTCAATTGACGCTAATTCAATCTTGATGCGTTCAACGTCGCGATCAAGAAGCAGAAGTTTGGCTGGTGGAGCAACTACAGCGGCATAGTTCGTTCTACATTCACGACGCCCCATAATTGATGAGATTGGTAGTCTCACGAGAATCGTATTTTTGACGGCGATCGGGATTCCAAGTCAGGATATCTTTCGGCCTCCAATGGATGCTGGGCTGGATCGGGAACGCACAATTTTGGGACGGAGGCTTTTTAGTCCTCCTCATCCTATACGAGGGGCATTATTTTGGTTTATTCATTATCTGCGCGAGGAATTGTGGTGTCGGGCAGCTCCACTGACCGCCCTCCTGTTTCGTTAAGTCTTTGCGAGCCATCCTGCCAGTGCCTCACTCTGCCGCCACGTTCAGTCTGCTGCCGACTCGGACCGTCTCGTCGCGCCATGCACAGAGGCTCTAATACAAATAGGGTAAGAGGTACATACATAGTACGAAAAGTCCAACCTGAGAATCAGGTTATAATGGTTTGGGCTGAGATCATTGAGGGCTGGAATCAACGGTTCAAGTTTGTTTCAAGTTAATAACAGACCCCTGCACATTCGATCACCACTCTTAGATAAATCAGGCTCCTCTCAAATCATCCCCGAGACCATATACAACTCAGAACTTACAGTTACAACTTACAAACAAACTTGATCATGATCTGCAGTGCGGTCCACTCACGGATTTGCGGGCCTACTTTCTTGCCGATGCATTTGTTTGTGACATAGAGCGGGACGCGATGTTCGTGTCGCTATCCCGTGGTGACTTTCTGCGTCGCTTGGTGACCTCCAGGGGGGTGGTGGCGCGTCTGGCGAGGTGCGTTCACGAGGTTTTTACTCTCTTCGACAAGTTTCAGCGATTTATTCCCGCCGGCTACAATATTCCGTAGCGTTATGCTTGTTCTTATTCCCATTTACACTTACTCGTTTCGTGAGAGGATCTCTATGTATTTCTGTCGTATCGTTCGAGCAGTAGATGGCTGTAGCATACATTAGGCTGATGTATGTAAGTACAGCAGCTGTACATTCCTCATCGGGACCACCGCGGTTAATGCACTCCTCTTCCTCCTCCTCCCACACGCACCGCAGCACGCCTGATAAATTTAATTACCCCCACCTGCAGTTCTAATGCCATCTTAGGCAGACCTCAGCGGCGGAGGATGGAAGTAGTACGTCGGTACGTTGCAGATTCTCGGGAAACGATCGGTGGTCAAATGAGAACGAGCATAGAAGTTGTCTATTTTTGCGTCCACCTAAAACCCGATACAAACTACTCCCAGACCGCTCCATCTCGTAGGATACGTGGGTGTCGGGGATACACAGCTATTTAAGGAGCGGTCAGCACAGGCAACGAGCAAACGGTATGAAGTATGAACGCACTTATTAATTAATAAATACCCATATGCATTATCAAGTTGCGTGTCACCGGTACTCAGCTCCACAGTCCCCGATCGTCTGGATGAGCCGACTACCATTGGAACGTGCTAACACATTATCGATCGCGCGCCGGTCCTCCGCGGTGAGCGATACCCCGAAGACGTGCGCGTTGTCCTCCGCGTGCTCTGCGCATCCTAGGCGCGCACCTGTCGCAAAGTAATTCACGATCAATGACCGGCGCTCTCATTCCGGGCGGGAAGGAAGCGAGTGGGGGAAGGGAGGAAGCGAGGGAGGGAAGGAGGAAGTAAAGCATTCACCAACTATAACGGCGCCCACCACCGGATGATCGAGCACCCAGCGCGTCGCGAGATTGGAGATGCTCAGCTTGCCGTGCCGATTCCCTATTTCGCGCAGGATGCGAAGCAACTCTTGAAAGAGCGCCCAGGTGCCCCATGCCTTTAGGATCATGTCGAGGTACTATTCATGAGTGTAGATTCATTCAGGTGAGGGAGAGATGGTGAGATTCAGTTGAGCGAGCGAATCCTTGCACGAGATATAGAGGGAACGAACCTTGCGCTGGGACGGATTGAGGTTTCCCGAATAGGGATCGGGCTCGGGTTCCCCGAGCCATTTATCTGCGAGGAAGCCGCCGCACTGTGTGGATCAAGGGTAAATTTAGGATCGACTTTTTTTGAGAGGTGTGCACATACGAGGGTGCCGTATGTAAGGAGCTTGACACCGTGTGCCATACAGACGTCAGCCATCCCGTGCAGAGGCCGGGTATCAATCAGCGAAAACTACAATCGTGGCGATGAGCACAGGATTAAAGCAGCGATGAGTACGGGATTGCACAGCAAATAATATGCGAGCAGGTAAAAGGAGAGGGACGTGTCAGTACATTACCTGAACCTGATTCGATACAATGACGCCCGGAAATTGCGTGCATATCTCGTCTGTGCGGATGGCATCGAAGTTGCAGAGCCCGATGGTGGTTATGAGGTTCTCGTTCTTCAGCTGGGATAATATTTCGATGGCAGGGATGTAGTCGTGGTTGTCGTAGTCTTGCCAGTGGAACTGATTAGAATTCATTTTAGGCGGGTGCTGATGAGAGCAACCGATACGCACTTGCAGAAGATCGACGCGATCGGTGCGCATGCGCTCCATGCGCTCGCGGACTGCGCTCTCGACGGTCTCCCTGGAGATCTTCGTGGGCTTGAAGACACACCACTTTGTGGCCCCCAGAACAGCGTCGGGAGATTCCAGTGATGCGCGGAATTGTCCCTTGGAACAAATCAGCGGGGACCCGACGTCCGCAGAACCACATGCGTACAAATATGAGCTCGGCGCTCCCGTAGTGGTCAGCTAGGAAACGCTGAGCCCAATGGGAAAATATGTGGTGCATGAAACAAAGACATACCCTAGGGTATTCATCCTCAGCAGGCCTGTCGCCAAAGTGTGAGATGGAAGCTACGCACCATGTCTATCGTAGAAATTCTGGTGAGCCAGCAAGGAAGAAGAGGAACTTGGACACCCACCAAACGCTGTGTACCCCAGATCGACGTGGTGTCCCATCGCCTGGCGGATTTTCGAGACGGGCGCGGTCCCCCATGCGTTGCTTGAGAGCTGCCAAAGACCAGTGAAGAGCCGCGGCGCGGTGAACGGCCCAAGCTGGAAGGTACGCGGTTCGGATTCGTGGGCGCGGGCCATCGTCATCGTAGTTGATGTCAAGCCGGGTTGTGTGTGACACCGTTACACTTCCGCGAAAACGTTACAGTCGCAAGATGACCGTCAAGTGGGGTACTTATAGCAAGCGTTCGAGGTACTGATCGGAATGCCGTTAGCTGATGAGCTGGCTCCGGCAAGCCGGCAACGCAATTCAAGCCCGGATTCCCCTTGCGGCACACAGCGTCGATTCTGGCCGGATTCTAACGTGGCCGCCACAAGGATGCAAATCCTATGCCTGTCGAGTGATAAATTGAAAATACCTTTCAATCCGTTTTCGTCGGATTCCGTCAAGATTGCGTTGAATGCTGTAATCATAGAGTAACGCGGCAGAGCACTTGCAAAGCTCTGCGACGACAAGAAAACTCACCAGAATCTATAGCAAGTGGATATGAACCGGGTTGAATTTTCTTGTCCCAACTTGAATCTCCCGACATCGACGGATGTACCAAGCCTCCTGTCCGCCGGCGTCCATTCAAATACCCCGCGCTTAATTCTTAATTAACGGTTCCTGACGGGTGAATCGACGCGCAACGGAGCGGACCCACTCCGCGTCGGACATTCAAACCCCATTCAAATACCCCGCGCTTAATTCTTAATTAACGAGTTCCTGACGGGTGAAATCGACACTCACTGGACAAGCGGACCCACTCTGTGTCGTGTCGAATGCTGTACAAGTCCAACCCGGTGTTGCTCGGGGTCCATGCAAATGCTCCGCGCTTAATCTTAATTAACAAGTCTTCCTTCAAGCTAGACGGATGAAATCGACGCTCACCACATAACCGGAAATGCAGCGCGTCTCGAGCCGCGAGGGGTATTTTTGAATGAATGAATGCATGCATGCACGCGCAGTATGTGTATGTGTGTATCACGTCTTGTGCGAATCAACGGAATGTAGGCACACCGTATGTGGACGCCGCTGTCACTGGCGGACAGTTACCGGACATCGGCCGCCGTGTTTACAAAACCCACCGAAGGCCTGGAATGTAAAACCGGAGCGTACACCTGGGCTGGTACACCAACCCTAACTTGGTTTAATTACTTACGAGTGCTACATGGAAAGTTGGAAGCGTCACATTGGGCTGCGAGCATGCTTTCAAAGAACGGGAGCCGAATCAAACATGTTGTGGAGATACATCCAGGACGTCCGCTGCATAATGACAAAGGCTGGTTGAAAGATTATGTGTATCACCTACATATAATTTTCTGTCGCGCAAGTCGGCGGGCCGCGGCATAATAGACGCATACCTGAGAGTGCGGCTTGAAAGCCACTTATGGGACGAGAAAGGAAGAAGTATTTAAGACCTGTTCATTTGGATAGAGCTTCGGCCTTCTAGACTGAAAGCCACTTGTGGGACGAGAAAGGAAGAATTATTTAAGACCTGTTCATTTGGATAGAGCTTCGGCCTTCTAGAAGAAGGAGATAGAAGTCGAGGACAAAAGAGATTACGATTTACCTTTGTTGTGATCGCCGGTCGCAGTCTTTGATCCGAATGCATCGCCACTGATGTCCTCTCTCAACTCCGCCCACAAAACTAATTCACCCTCCGGTCGCTTAGCGGAAGATTCGAATCCAGGCTAGGTCCTGTGCAGCACCTAATCTTTTTTGTCATTTCTTTTGGAAAATAGTTGCATGCCCAACACTTCTATTTCTCCAGTGTTGATGTTTCGAACGAGGTGCCAATCATCAGCGGAGTGAGCTGGGAGGGACTCACCCGTGTTGATTCCCATACGCTCCGGGATTCGCGACACAAATACATACATCTTATTTTCCGCGACCAGTTAGAACTCAGTCGAAATGGTTCAGGGGATATTCCTGGTTCAAATGGAGGCCAGGTCAAGATCGTATTACTTGTGGTTCATCCGCCGAATTTGCCTCTCGTTTCAATGGATGACCGCTCAAGGTGAAATGCCTTGTGGCTGAAGGCATCACACCCGGCTCTTCGATTTCCAGCAGTTTCTTTCCCACAGAAATTCTGGTTCGAATCCAGAGCAGAGTCGAGCTCACTCGATATTTTTTCTCTGCTCGCGAGTCATACTAATTTACCGACATCGAGGACATCGGCTGTGTAGGAACAAGACCTGGTATCGAAAGGTATCTCGCTCACACTCTTTGAAAAGGTCGTGCGGGTTTCGCTGCGGGAGGTCCTGGTTCGAATCCAGGTCGGTCATGCGGTTGTTAGAAGTCGTTTTCTTTTTTGGTCTTGTCTTACTCTTTCTTGCATGCTATGACTGGTGGCTACACTCTTAAGCGCTATTCCCGTCATTCGCTAGTCAATATTTAGTCGAGGTCTCGAATAGGACCAGAGCAATCAGCCCCGGAGAAAGAAGAATATGTTATCCTCTGTGAGCGCTGCATTTTTGCATACTGTACTTGGATTACGACATACCACAAAATCCGACTGACCTATTGGCAGAGAGACCTCGTGCAAACGAATGAGGGAGGTCTAAACACACTATTGAACTTGCACCAATCAGCGGCGGAAGATACTGTACCCGGGTCTGATAATAGAAACACCGGTGGTTCCGTAGCAGTAAGACCTGGTGGCAAAATCGCCTCCGCGCTCACAGGCCATCGTCCATTTAGAGATAGCTTTCAAGGGGGGTCCTCGAATCCGCGCGAGGTCATACGGTGAAGGCAAAATACGTGTACGGAAACATCGGTCTTGATTGACCAGACTGGCATCAATCTCCGCTGGAATAGGGAATGTCGGCTGAGTGCGCTCGGTGAGCCTTTTTCCTATTCTCGCATTGTCATCGACACGAGGTGTGATTCAGTAGCAATACGACCTAGTGGCGAAAGGTATTGCGTCCGCAACATTTTACGTATGTGGGAGTCCCTGGTTCGATTCCAGGCTAGGTCGTAGAATTCAGATGCGTTACTTTTTCGAAAGATTTGTGATTCTTCCTCTAAGAACAGACGTTTTCTGTTGATCGTAAACAATCAGCGGGACTCATCCTTTGGTTCTCCAGGGATAAGCCGAATGTACTCGGACTCATCCTTTTTTGGTCCTGACATACCCCGCCAGAAAGCGAAATCACCAAACGACACGAGGTTTAATTCAATGGGAATAAGACCCAGTGGCGAAAGGTGTCGCGTTTATTGTTAGATGGCGCGCGCCAGTTACCCGGAAGATCCTCGTTCGATCGAGGCTGGGTCATAAATTTTCAGGGCGTTTTCTTTTTCTTGTGTGCAGCGGACATGAGAGCTGTTTCATCGTTCTTCCTCCACAACACAAGATCCAATTCGGTTCAAATATAAGACCTAGTGCCGGAATGCATCTGGGACTGGGCTAGAACTACGCCAAACGCAGATGGTTCGGCGTCAAAACCCTCGTTCTTTGGGAAGGAGACGAAAAATCCCTCGTTCACGTATCTGGTAGGGTTGAAATCGACGTTATTTACAGCGTGTGGATACAATGTAGAAATATTCGGGTTATCCATTCACCAGGGGAACTCCCCACCATCGAACGCAAACTTGCCTGAATGCCAAAGATATTAGCCTCTGATCGTCAACATAAGAAACGATTCTCACCCGTCTTCCCATCCTTGTCCAGCAGACACCACTCCATGAGCATCTGCGCGCCCTGTTCCGCCGTCTTGCCGCCCGGCGCGAATCCATTCAGCTTCGTCGTCGTGAATCCCGGGGTCGCGCAGTTGACTTTGATGTCCGCGTCTTTGAGCTCGTGCGCGAGGGCGATGGTGTACGAGTTCGCCGCGGCCTTGCTCGTGTTGTATGCGACGGCGTTGTGCAGAAAGCCCTTGGGGCCCGCCATGAAGCCGTTCGACGCCATGTCCGTAGTCACGTTGAGGATCACGGACGGGGTAGCGGGCGACGCGCCGCGGCGCAGTAAGGGGAGGAACGTGGTCGTCGTCTGGATCATGCCGAAGAAGTTGGGCTCGAATGCGGAGCGGATGACGGCGAGGTCGGCCTTGGACGCGCTTTGGGGCTTGTCCATCTCGCTGATGCCTGGCGATAAGGTCAGGAATTGGTGAGGAGGCATCGGAGGAACACGCACCGGCGTTGTTAACCAGCACATTCAGTCGGCCCTCTTCTTTCTCGATCTTTGCGGCAGCAGCTTCCACGGAAGCGATGTCCGTGACATCGAGCTGAACGAACTTGACGTCAAAATTCTTCTCTTTCTTGATTTTGGCACTGGAACAGACGAAATCAGCCGCTGATAGAGATAATCCGACATCGAGCGTACACTGCCTCGGTCCCCGCCGATTCCTTGCGAGAGGCGAGGTAAACCGTGTGACCCTTCGCCGCAAGGAGATGGACTAGTTCGTAGCCGATTCCAGTGTTGGAACCAGTGACAAGGATAACTTTGTTGGTGGACATTGCAGAAGACTTTGGCAGAAGACTTTGTATAGAGGTCGAGGGGGATTGAAAATGGTTTCGATAGCTGTGAGGTAGGGTATTTATCCGAACGAGAAGCCGTGGAAGTACGACGTACGCGTCCAACGGCACAAATCAAATGGTTGCGGGGTAAAGTGGATCTCTGAAAGTGGGTCAGGCCCACCGGGGTCTGGGCGGCCCTGAAGCCGGTAACTGCTTACCAAGGATCTGTCCATTTCGGGACTTTTTCCCAGGGTGAAAGTGCCGCCACTAACTGCCGCCAACTGCCGTCACTCTTTGTCAATCCGTGCGAGAGGGCGGTATAAATCTGCGTTATGGTCATGGGCGTCGCGTAGGTAGAATATTTCCAGCACATCGTAAGCATACATAGCCAATAAGTACACGCAATCTGCCCCAATAGGCCCTGCTCGCCCAAGGCTCGGGAATGTTTGAGGCCCGGCTACCCCGTTAGGTCCAGGAAATGTTGCTGTCCCGCAGCACGGAAATTCGCCCCCCACTTAACAGTGCTGATTCCTGGGCTGCAGTCCAACTTTCCCCCGCACAACCTCTTACGATGGTTCCAACTCTGACTCTCCCTACGCTCGATAAGCTTAATGCGACCGTGCCCCAGGACCTCGATGTCAACACGGTCGCTGCTGGGTGGATGGCTGCGTTTGTCTCCTGCGTCGAGGCCGGCGATGTGGCAGGCGTGACAGGACTCTTCATCGACGAGTCGCACTGGCGGGACATGCTCGCGCTCACCTGGGACTTTCGCTCCTTCCACGGCGCGCATAGCATCCAGAATTTCCTCTCTGATCGGCTCGCCTCCGCCCAGTTAACGAACTTTTCCATCAAGGACCAGTTCACCGGTCTTCAGCGCCCCTACCCCGACATTGCCTGGCTTCAAATCATCTTCGATTTCGAGACCAGCGTCGGTTTAGCCTCGGGCGTCGTCCGTCTGGTCCCGCAGCCAAACGACGGGCCGTGGAAGGCGCATTGCATGTACACCAATCTCGAGGACCTCAAGGGCTTTCCCGAAAAGATCGGCCATCTTTGCAACCCCGCGCCGAACCATGGCAAATGGGAGCACGATCGCCAGCAGGCGCTATCCTTCGAGCACGAAGAGCCGACTGTTCTTATTATAGGGGGCGGACATAGTGGGCTCGATTTAGCCGCGCGTCTCAAATATCTCGATGTGCGAACGCTCGTAGTCGAGAAAAATGCACGGATCGGGGATAACTGGCGGAATCGCTACGAGGCGCTGTGTCTCCACGGTCCTGTGTGGAATGACCACTTCCCGTACATGCCGTCCGTCCCACACTCTCACACTGTATTTCTTGCCTATTGACAACCTTTTAGTTTCCCCTCAACATGGCCTGTCTATACTCCTGCTCTGAAGGTGAGTTGTGCATTGTGCGGTACGGCACAGTAGCCTACTGCACGTTTGAATCAGCTGGGCAACTGGCTGGAGAGCTATGCGGAAGCGCTGGAGCTCGATGTGTGGATCTCGTCCACTGTTGTCAGCGCGCGCAAGAATTTAACCGGGACATGGGATGTCGTAGTCGACCGCGCTGGAAAGGAACGCGTATTCAAGATCAATCACCTTGTGTTTGCGACTGGGCTCGGCGCAGGCGAGATAGAATTCCCGACATTTCCAGGGATGGTGCGCATTTCGAACACCTGCATATGAGATGAATTTATGTGCGGCTGCAGGATCGCTTCAAAGGACAGATCCTGCACTCGACCCAGCACAAGCGGGCCACTGACCACGCCGGAAAGAAAGTAGTCATAATCGGAGCAGGCACTTCCGGTACGCTCCCTTGCACGCCGACTTTCCCATTAAATCCAACTTTCTCCTCATAGCGCACGATATAGCTGTTGATTACTACAATCACGGCGTCGGTGTGCATTTATTTAATTACATCCAACTCGCGTATCTATTGCGACCACAGGCGTGACTATGTACCAGCGCGGCTCAATCTATGTGTTTACCACCAAGAACGGCTGGAAGCACCTCATGGCAGGAACATACGGGGAAGATGGTCCGCCTGTCGACTTCCTCGATCGGATGGGCGCGTCGTTCCCGCATTTCATGACTATATCCATCAACCAGCGCCTAGCCAGCCGGATCGCAGAAGACGATAAGTGTGTTTTATGAGCTGGTATTTATGGCAGTGGCTAATACTCTCATTCCCTTTTGCAGAGAATTGTTGGACGGGCTGCGCAAATGTGGTTTCAAGCTCAACATGGGAGCGATGGACGCGGGGTTGGGCGTTTTGGCCTGGAACCGCGGCGGCGGGTTTTACATCGGTACCTCCCATATGCTCTGTTCTTTAAATTCTTTTCAACGCACATCGAAGACGTCGGCGCCAGCCAGATGATTATCGACGGCAAGATCAAACTCAAGAGCGACAGCCAAATCGCCGAGTTCACCGAGTCGGGGCTCAAGCTCGAGGACGGAAGTGACCTCCCTGCGGACGTCGTCGTCTTTGCCACGGGGTGCGTTCCGCGACTCTTGAATTGGTTTCTACATTATAAACTCATTTATATTGTGCAGCCTCGGCGACGCGCGCGACGGGGTGCGCAAGATCTGCGGGGACGAGATCGGCACGCAATGCAACAAGATCTGGGGGTGGAACGAGGAAGGCGAGATCAATGGTGCGTGGCGCGATCTCGGTGTGCCCGGACTGTGGTACATGCTTGGTATGTTCCCCTGCAACATTCTTCGCTCTTTGTTGGTCTCTGAAATTAATATGTCTATAGGGAACCTAGCACTCAGCCGATTCCACTCGAAACACGTCGCTCTCCGTAAGCCGCCTCTTCATCTTATTACACTACACAGGGCTGATGATTCCTGGGATATAGAAATTAAAGCGATGGAGGAGAATGTGTTTGGGGAGCGCTACGCTGCAGCACAGTAATTCATGCGATCTAGAGTGAAAATAATAGTGAATTCTAGTAACAACGAGGAGGCTCCGACTTCGTCGCAACATACTTTGCTTGGGCGGGCTTTGGGCGAATTACATAGGAGGACTTGAACATCTCATACAGTCCTTAACCGTGAAGCGAAACGCTCAGGCGGCACGGCGGATTGCGGGCTCAATATCGCTCCAATGACATCATACCTGGTTGTGGACTGGCTCAGCGCCCCCCTAGATACCTCTTAATGCAAAAGAATCTGGGAACATGTGTTGTTCTCGTCAAGAACGAAGGCAATCTTTGTCAGAGGCCAAATTTGGCTAAATCACGTGGAAGCGAAACACTACAGAATAATTGAATGTGGCTCGTATAAGGAATTTGGAGTCTCGGAATGGTCATATTCATTCATAAGGCCCTCCGGGAATCCCTGGCACCTCCTTATACATTACCCCGTTCATTTAATTTCTTTGCCTCAATCTATACAGTGCTACCTGCCACTGTTTCAAAATTCAGAAGGCGCTGGATAACTCGCTCGCTCGCAATAGGATGCTGGAATCAGGTGTATTAGGATAATCAAAAGTTCGGAGTGCTAAAGATTTACAGATGTTCACATGTGTGGGGAGCAAGCTCTGATTCACTAGTCTCTCTTGACAGACGCTTTATCGATTCTAGCTCGTTCCTCGCTCGATTCACAAGAAGGTACTTACAGTAAGTATGATTGAATGGTTGTGATGTTCAATCCCTGTATTATGGATCAATGAATGTGGTTTTCAACTTAACGATTCAGCGACTACTGGGGGTCTTGGAACTATCCGCATGTTCAGACCTCAGAAATTAAATGTTTGGGAGCCGCCAGAATAGGAAAGGCCTAGACCGAGGATCTCGGAACTACCCGCACGATTATCGAGCGAGGAACGAGCTAGAATCGATAAAGCGTCTGTCAAGAGAGACTACCGCACGATCAATTTACGATTCTTAGAGGCCAGAAGGGAAAGGCCTAGACCACGGGTCTCGGATCATTCCGCGCCATCAGTTTTTTTGAATTCTTGTCGGTAGACCTGGTCCCTAAGTCGGTACCAGGAATCCTCCCAGACCATGGAAATCACCCTGGTGGCACCTGGTAGCTCATGTGCAGCATGGCATGGGCCCAGGAAAATGTGCCAAATAATGGCCCAAACAAAGTCGCACCGTGTGGGCGCTACAGACGCCCTTTTCACTATTCCTTTTAGCTACAGTGACTTAATATGTACGAAGTTTATTTCACAAAAATTTGGGTTTATCCCTGCCCTCTAAGGTGTCAAACGACAGGGTGTTTCGCTTCGCAGTTAAGGACTGTAGTGAAATCAAAGTGAAATGCAAGCAAATAAATCTGCGGCTTTGTACATAGCAGGCTCAGCATAACACTATCCTCTTACTACGCCGGCCCTGCCTGTCCCAGGGCGAGCCCGATCGCACTGACATACTACATCTTGTCAGCTTCATGCGGTCACGAACTTGAAGCGCATCCACCGGCCCAGTGCCTTGAGCACCTGCGGAGACCTACTAGTGTCGAGCACCGCCGCCATTAGTGTAACAATGCTCTGAATATTCAACTGGACTTAAGACATATCACCGTTCACTCCTTAAACATGGATCAGCTTAACAATCCAGCGCGCGCAGCGTCCCGATGTTAGGATGCCCGTTTGAGTAACAGAATAAGTAGACCTCAAAACGTCGTGCCTCAAAAGTATGGTTCAACTGACCTTGAAGAGCGGCACTGGTTATTCGGATGGGTAGGTATCGATTCGACAAAACCTAATATCAACCATATTCACGCCAGAGAGCGAAGATTTGAAGGATCTTCACTGTACATGTGCGCTGGAAGTGATTTTTGGCGTAATCCGATGACCTGTACCATATCCTCTATTGACATACTATGCCTTGTCAATGGACATTGGCTACAACAAGCTACCATGGGAGAGGCCCCTCCTTGTTAAACCACACACCCGACTTCCCCTCCTTCTTCAATGCGGCCGAGACTATGACCTTGCACGCCTCCGTTGGCTCCGCCGTTCCTGTGTAACCGTTCAAATTCGTCGCGGTAAAACCTGGCTATCGATCAGCACCCGCCCGCACCGCCGATGCTAGGAGTACACACCAGGGCATATGGAGACCACGCGGATTCCAGACTTGGCCTGCTCCTCCTGCAGGGCCCAGTGCACCGTCAACGCGTTGAGCGCGGATTTGCTGGTGGAGTACGCGATGTACTGAGCGAAGAACGGGTGCACCGGCGGGGTCCGGGTGTACCAGGTGATAGAGCCGAGCGTCGAGGAGATGTTGAGGATGGCGCCGCCGTTTGCGAGCAAAGGGCGGATAACGGTGGTCACCGCCTCCGTGCCGAGGACATTAACCGCGTATACGTCCTTGAAAGAGCCGACGGCGGTCCCGGCGCTGATTCCCAGTCAACTTTGAGTGTATACAAGTAGCGTTAATATGGAGGCGTACTTGTTAATCAGGACGTCCAGCGTCGAGATACCCTTGGCCGTTAGGGTGTCGGAAATGGAACTGAGCGCTGCCACGATAGAGGTATCATCGGTGATATCCAGCTGCAGGGGAACAACCGTAGACGAGGAGTGAACCTCTGATGCAAATTTAACGAGTGCTTCCTCTGCCGCGGCCAACTTTCTTGATGCTACAATATATATATCGAGTCAAACCCGTTCATACTAGCGTGATGCTCCCCACTCACCCATAAACACAAGAACGCCGGGGCTAGATGCAAGCTGTTGAACGGTGTGCATTCCGAGGCCTAATTTTCATCTTTATCACCAGGCGCGTGGAGGAGGTAAATTGGATGCTTACCTTGGTTAGACCCCGTAACAAGAATACTGCGTAGCATGTTGAAAGTAGCTGCGATGACACTCCACGTCCAGCGATTATAAACTAAATTTTGAATGACACGGACTCACGATGTCATGCATGCCATCCATTGCGCGTAACTTTTGCCGATTAATTCCCGTGGGGTGGAACAACAACATTTCCATGAACTGGGAGTGGCGACTCGGATTAAACTCAACCACGGTCCCGACGTCCCACCCCTTCACGTTTGCAGAGACCTGCGCCGGCTTTAAAAACCTGAAGAGGGAATGGTGATTCTCTAAGAGTCTTGCGCAGTAAGGCTTTACTAAAGGGGGCCCTCTATGTTCGGCATGCATATGATCAAATTATCCCCGGCCGTCTTTGTGAACTCGGTTGTCCGGTTAAAAGGACTCGGTTATCCGGTTAAAATCTGCGAACTCGGTCGTTCGGTTAAAATTTGGCTGGACTTACTTACAGCCATTGACAGTACCGAAGGCGCGGATGAAAAATTTCCTGTTTAGGATGTTTTTCGAAGAATTCCCCGGATCTCAGTCAGTTTTGCATAGATTCAGATGAAACCTAGCCAGATCTTCCAGGCTAATTCATACGCAATTAGTGACAGAAGGAAATTTGCAAAAATACTTTATATTGATTGGCCTGTGATTTCGGACTGTTTCCGCGATAAATAATGTCTAGCATAGTCCAAACATGTTCAAATGAGCTGATTATTTGCAACAGCGAACTAACATACGTTTAGAAAGATGTCATAGAGCCAGAATTCCAGAGAATTTAGTCTATGATGCCTGTAATCCTGTCTGGACAATGGGCAATCCACTCTGATCTCGAAATATTGTGAGAATTGAATGTAACCATGAACTTTATGAAATTATGGCTCTATGATATCATTCATAATCCACGTAAGTCTTTTATCTCACAAAACCAGGCCATTTGAAAAAGTTCCAGGCTTGCTAGAGGGTATCCAACACCCAAACAGCCTGAAATCCAAGATTATCCACTATGAAATATTTTGACAGGTTTCTCTCTATCACTAATTCTGCATGAATTAGCCCGAATTATCTAGCATGATTTCATCCAAATCCATAAAGAACTGACCGAGATCTAAGGAATTCTTTGAAAACATCCCAAACAGGAAAATTTTCATCCGCGCCTTCGGTACTGTCAATGGCTGTAACATCACCATGTATGGAAATCAAGCATCTGCAGAAGATAATGTAGGCTCAATATTAAGCGCTAGTAACCCTATAACTTAGAAGTCAGAACAGAGAACGGCCGCTTTGGGGGTTCAAGCTTGATCTTATCTTATCTTACAGCTAATGACAGTACCGGCAAAAAAATTCCTGTTTAGGACATTTCCAAAGAATTCCCCATAACTCCGTCAATTCTTAACAGATTTGGATGAAACCTAGCTAGATTCATCAGGCTAATTCATGCGGAATTAGCGATAGAGACAAACTTGTAAAAAATATTTCATATTGGATGATCTAGAATTTTGGTCTGTTTTCAGCAGAATCGACAAAACTGGTTTCACTTCACCTGGGTAGAGGAAGCTAAACCCACTGACTCCATAGCTGCTACCACTGCTTGCCGTGACCCAACCAAGGCCCGATACAAAAAAAAAAAAAAAAAGGTCAAAGACAACTTGAAGATCGTGCGGTGGTCGTCTGAGGGTCTAAGTACCACCCTCCAGTATTCTCCGACTCCCATCACACTCCGTCTACCGGAAATTCCGGTCCAACTGGCCTTGGTTAGTAGACAACACAGCCTCCATTTCTGGGCGATGCTTCACCTTTACCACACCATCTCAAGAGCGCCTATCAACAGCTCCGTCATTCCGCGAAGGCTCGGCTATCCCCGTATCGTCCTCCCTCCGGCGCTCATATTATATCCCGAGATTACTAGCAAAGAGAGCACCCGGCGTTCGCAAGCGCCGAGACAGAAGTAACAGAGTGAAGTGCGGAATTTCTTCCCTGGCTTATTTCCACCGCTAGCTGGAACATGCCAGCGATATGAAGACCGGGACTCCTTTGCGTACATTCGGGGTACAATTCGAAATACAAAAAGCCGCATAAGTCGCTGTCCTAAAATAACTTCCGCACTCGGGTCCCCATGTCGGCACGACATTTGCAACGCCTAAATCATCGGCTGAAGGTACTCCAGAAATGCCTGTGCTTGACGAAGTGAACACTGATTGTTTCAATCGGATGCTTGCTACACCTTCGCTGATTGTTCGGATTTCTTTCTCGTCATAAAGCGTGCCGGTTGTCGGCCAATGAAAGCGCAGGGCAACAACCAAGACGCCGTCTTCGGCGCTTCACAGATAAGGTAAGGCTTGACATCCCATATTCAGGTTGTGTTCTGATGTCCCGCGTGTTCAACACATTGTGCAGATTCATTTTAACAGGAGAAAGACGGGATCAGTCATTTGTTTTCATTATCCTGGCGCAATAGAACAATACGCCGAGAAGGGAACGGTAACCGGGGCTCAGGTATCGCCATGAGTGCCGCTAATTATCAAATCTGAAGGAACCAATGGCCCCATTTTTCCTGTCAGCAGGACATGCGGTTGAAAATCAAGTGTCCTCTCGGTTCTCCGCAGCATCCCGAGTTACTTTGGTCCCAGCGATACCGCCGTCGATGGACCGCAGGGCACTAAACGCCCGACGACTCTGTGTGCGTGACTATTTCATCGAGTGAGGCTCATCGCGGAAAATCAAGACTCAATGTCGGAAACATGCAGGACTGAATGCGCATGATATTCTACAAGTTATAGATGAGACAAATTAAAACTTAAAGTCCAGAACACTGTACACCGCTCGCTCGAACGGAAATTCGCCTCCCCACGCATCCACATCCAGACGGCTCGCTTCCAGCGCGACCGCTAGCTCGCCCAGTGCCTGCCTCCCTGCCGAATAATCTAAAGATGCTGCTCCCTGCAGTTCTTCCCTGGAGCTCTGTACGTCGCGTCAAATTCCATGCTGCAGAAAGGAAGAAGCGTATGGTCCCCACCTGCAGCGCCTGGGCGATGTCCGCGTCGATGACCACCAGTGCATGCGCTACCTCATCCTCGTCGGACCAGCAATGACCGATGGTGGAACGCACGATCTCTGTGAGGGGGGCGAGGCTGGCGAACCCCAGTCCGCTCCCATAGAGGAGGCGCGCGCGGGTGAGGTTCTCGAGCACCTGTGGCGCCACCGCACCGGATTCCGAGAATGGGGTGAGTATGCGTCCGCAGACGCCGCCGCTGCGCTGACAGACCCGGGCACGAGTGGACATCATGAAGGCAGCGACGAGCCCCGGGGTTTTGGACGAGAGCATGTTCCGCAGGATTGCACGCAGACTGGATATAAGGCGATAAGCAGTTTGCACGCGCGACTTTGGAGTTGGGAGGGGCAGAGACGCACTCTTCTGGGCTCGCGTTGACGAGCACGGTGTCCGCCATCATGTTTCTGCTCGATGGTCAGCGCGTACGAGGAGTATGCCGCGGATTACGCACACATGGCCCATCTTTTGCTGGAGGGCGACCGGGTCGTCTGTGAGGAACATTTTTCACTGCGTAGTAGGTGGGTGGGTAGCGTGGCGGAGGGACATGGTCCACTGGCTCAAATTATATCTCCGACCCCAGGGCATGACCAGATCCGATTCGCGGCGCCGCAAGGAGACTCGGTGAATTATCGTGTCGCCGTAGCCCGATTCCCCTCTGATAGATTTAGGTTCCTGATTGGACAGCAGGATTCAAACGGGGTTCCAGCCATGCAAAAGGGGCTCCGTCGTCCGTGGTATCCTGGTGGAGTTTCTGATTGCCGTTCCTTCAACATCTGGTCAAGCTTGTGGAACTCGCGGTGGCCCGGTGGCATGCGGGCCCTCGCCGAGGTACGTGCTGTCAATAGGTGAGCCCACCGTCAGCACATTATAGCGCACAACCGATTCTCGGGAGGACTTCAATTTTCCTGCAATAGCGTCTTCGTGTTAAACGCTCGGGGTAGGGTGCCAACTTGAATTAGCCAGCGGAAGGAACATAGAAGCATTGAAGCATTGTCATAAATTAACAGCAAGTGATAACAGGTGATAACAGTCAAGCGCGCGCTTGGGTACCTCGGACTTTCCAACAATAACTTGGACGATATGGTGTGAGTCGGCTCTGTAATGTTCCGCCAGTTCAACTGACGTCGACAATGTCGCGGACAGTCTAAATCTTATCCTATCATTCAATTCAACGCTTAACGCAGTAATGGTGAGGTTAAGAATGATGATCGACCGATAATTACCGGAGTGAATGGCGCCGAGGCTGCTCTGGCGTGGACCCGGTGAATAAACAATGTGCCGGCCACGTACGTAGATCACCGATGGATGAGATGTTTAGATCCACTATCCGCGCCAGCTGCCTCGGATCAGACCGTTATTATATTCGAGCGTTTGAGTGTAAATATAATCGCACGATGTCCGAATTTTGAATTTATCCGTTGGAATCCCATGGAGAAGCGGTAAATGCGTTCGAGTTGTTCACAAAAAACCAAGACACTAGGCGTGGTCGAGCATGGATGCAATCGCACGATGGCCGAGCTTTCAACTTGACACACACTGGAATCCCATGGGGAAGCAGTAAATGCGTTTCACTTCCCTACTGTGAAATGTTCAACTTGCATTCCGTGATCAAGTATCTAGTCAGATTTTAGTTCCCGAGATATATAGAATGAACTCTTTAATACAGAATGAATGAACCAAGCTACATACAGTACATACAGTCATCCCGGTAAATGCGTTGTCGTTCTAACCCTGTGGCGTACTATATCTATACGTAGATCCCGAAACCTCCGTACTAGTTGGAGCATTAATATTGCACCCGGTTGGAAGATGACCATGCGTATACCTGCGACACAAATCCGTCTATGCAGTTTAGAAATACTGTAGATTGAACTACGCACACGAGGCCACAATCTAAATTTATTAGAAAGAAAAACTGTACGATCGACATGTATCCTATTCCAGCAGGTCTATGTGCCTGTGGTGCCACTACTCGTGGCGAAGCATACGCTCAAGGTCAGCAAACCACGCGCTAAGTTCGCCCCCCCATCCTCCGATCCTTCGCATTTTTTGCTTCTCGACAGGAGTCCCCACACCGACACCAATCTGAGCCATCCGGGCGCCTTCACGCTCGCGAGCAGGCCGATGTTGCGTAATGCACCACCAGACGATGCTTTCCTTCGAGAAAAACACCTCCGAGACCATCTCGGGACAGCCGGGGCTGCACGACTCACGCAGCCTGAGCATGCGCAGGAAGGTGCGGACGATGAGCCGGGGGAGATAGAGGATCAGCGGCGGGTCTAGCCCTAGTGCAAGTATCAATTCATCAGCGATTTAGGAAAGCGGAACGGCAGGGAAATAATCACAGATAACGTCCGTAGAGCTGTCCTCGATAATTGTGCCGATTCTGTGACTGTAGCTGCCATCGACGACCCAGCCGTTTGGCGCCTTCGTGAGTGCTTCCACAACCTTTTCACGCATCTCGTCATTGGAGGACTGCTTCCAACCGGGCTTCCAGAAGAGTGTGTCGAGCGGGATGAACGGGACCCCCAGAAGTTCCGCGAGGCGCTTGCCGGTCGTACTCTGGAAGAATGAAACAGGAAATGGATAGCATACTTGGAACCCGTTTCAAAAGTCCGAGCACTTCCCTTGCCCACTCCTGGACATCGCAGCGCATGCAAAAATTAATTGGCTCTGTACGCCAATCAGATGGCGGCTTACCAGAGTTTCCAACGATGTGGACTCTGTATTTTGCGTGCACGTCGCCAAATAATGGTGATGGTACCATCGAAAGGTGCATTCCGCTATCGAGTCATCGTATGGGGGTATAAAAGTCCTTTCGGTCCCGAGGATTTGTGACATGTGAGTCACTGTGCCACAGGCTTAATCAGCATTCCGCTCTTTGACCAATTCACCGACAAGACTGTGCGCCCACTGCAACGCCTGGATGGCACCTGGATGGTTGTATCAGTAGCATGTCAGTTTCTCCCCGATTTACTCCTGAGGCCTCGCAGGATTTTAATTTCCGACTCGTCTCGTCGGCTGTGCGGTCATTCGCCACAAACACACCGGAACAGCGAGGCGACAGCTCGGTCTCGGGAACTGCATCAATTAATCCTAATCGATCCTGCCATTTAGACTCGCGGATCTTCTCCGAACTCCAGGTTCTAGATAATGCTTCTCGCATCTTTCAATCCACGGAGGCGATCTCATCGCGTTTTCCGCAGTTTGCTTGTTCGTGGATGATTCTAATGAGAAACCCGGCTTCCAGAGGTCTTATCCGGAAACCGGGTTTCTGAGGAAACCCTACTGATGCCGGCAGGAGTGCCGGGCATGCCGAGAGTCTGCCGAGTGAAGTTCAAGTTGGATTTCCGGCGTCCGTCTTGAGGTTTGGTAGGTAGAAATATTGCAGATTGACTGACTTGGGGTTCATTCCTCTTGCTGAAACTAGTGCTGTGATTTCGAGCAATGATCAGCGGTTTGAACACGGCACGTTTTATACCAAGTTAAATATATCAATATATACCATGTTTAGCTATACACCATAGCATATTAACCCAGAAATCACAGCTTGAAAGGATGACCAAGTAAGGTGAAAGTGGTGTTCAACCTTCCAGACGGCCAATTGAATTAATTGATACACAATTCCAAGGGAAAAGGACACTAATTATAATGCTAGACCGGACAACTCACATTTTAAACTCCGCTCCCGGCCTGATCTCCGAGAGGGAGAATGGTGCGAGGGTTTCCGAGAAATTACCAAAAACGGAGGGTTTCCATAAGAAACCAGGTTTCTCAATAGAATAATCCCTTGTTTGTGCTTGTACGTGCTTGTACATGCACGTACGAGGTCCAAAAGCTCGCAAGCTCGCAAGACCATAAGCCAGGTCCAAAATCCCACAAGACATCAAAAAAAAAAAAATCCTAACCTATCTGAGTGAAAGGCAAGGTAGTGGTAGACGAGTTGGGACGCGCCTCGCAGCCTTTGCCCCACTGTGTAGATTAGATTGTGCCAATCTGATCTACACTGCCACCTGTTCAAGACTCTGCATTGCACGTCGACGCACGAGTCCTCAAAGTCTCTGTATCGCTCTTCCTCGTCCTCATGCCCGCTTTCTTTTGCTCATCATCGTTTTCTGCACTCCTCTCGTCCACATCCATGCACCTTTGACACCGCACGGTCTCGGCGAATGTGCCTGCGGACCACGCAAGATTCGATGCAGCTTTTCTCCTCTTCCTCTTCTCGCACTGAAGATTTGGGTTTTCCTGATCTCTGCTGCCTTCCGCACGCTGTGCGCCAATGTCACTGACGCTCTCTACGATCCGACACCCTACGACACCAGCTGGCCCGGGCAGCTCACCGTGTACCTCACTGTCGTGGCAGCAATAAACCGCATGCTCGCGGCTGCGGATCAGTTAGCAGAAAACATCCCGAATCGATTGCAGGTGCTTGATACTGCACCGAGCGCGCTATGTTGCTGGATGGTGGTGCATCTTCTTGTTCTGTATAAATTTCCCCCCACCACTTTCTCTTTTGACGCGCACCCGTGTTATTACGAGGCGAGTTTCAGTGGAAATAAGACCTAGTGGCGAAATGTATCGCGCCCACAAATCTATACTACTATATAATATCAGGGGGGGGTATAACAAACATTCGATGATGTTCCATCCCACGGTCCCATGTTCGTCATATGACCACGTGAACCTGCATACCGAAGCGGGAACATAAATAAGGGGACGGACAGGGACACGCGAGCAGGGACTGGGACTGGGACTGGGACGCGAACGGGGACGGGGACAAGAAGAGTCCGTTCGGGAAATGGAGAAACCGGCAGATCGAGCGACCGCCGGTTGACCGGCGATCGCTTACATCATCGAGCGGAACTTGAAAAATAGATCTCCTAAACAGAAAACAGCGGTCGTTCTGGTGGTAGTACCTGCAAAACTGCGTTCAAAGAGTCGAAAATTCAATTACAATTTGTCCCCACTACCTTCGTCCCTCTTCCTTTTTTTTTAAAAAAAAAAGTTCAGCCTTATTGCTCAGCCGGTTCATTCGAACCCCTGTTAAGTCGCTGTGGCTTATCGATTGCCCTTGAACCTGGAAGAAACAGTATGTAGCACCGAACCAGGATAATTCGCCGGAACAGGAGCCATTGCCTGAATTTTGGAACTTAAGTTGCCGTAGAGCCATCGTTATGTCGTATGAAAAATGCTATATCATTGGACAATTATTGTCCCATAAGTTGGCTGTAACGAAAGGCTAGAATGTCGGAGGCGCAAAGGGACAACACGCAGACGAAGGGGATTACCAAGGCAAAGGTTGCGGACATTCGATTCAAACTCCGACATGTGCCGAGTTTGATGCCGCCGGTTACGTTTGCCGGTTTCGCGGAATCCCGAATTTCCTGGACAAGAATGGGGACGAGAACAGGAACAGGAACGGGGACGGGGACGGGAACGGGAACGGGAACGGGAACGCGGGGACGCGAAAGGGGGTAGGGACGGGGATAGGCAGACTTGGACACCAACATCAACAGGAAAGGGTTCATGTTTGGAGGGAGAATGGCATATAACGATTACAGCTGCGGAACATAAGGCGCGGATCATTTTTTTTTTTTAAATGGCTTTTTTCACTATTGCCCCTATAGCTCCTTCATTCCTTTGTGTATTGGCTTGAAACCTTGACCAAACGATTTGTGCTGATTGTTTACAGTGCTTAGGGTACCTAATATATTTATTTTCTCGCACTAAGGATTCCAATTGGGAGATCATGTGATTGCGATATAATGCCCCTCTGGAGATGGGACAGCGGGTCAGGGCATTGCATAATCTTGTGAGGATACTATTCTATATATTTTACATTGCACTGGGGTATTTAATTGGCAAATATGGAACAGGGAAGTCTTGAACAAGTCCTAATATTTAGCCATCAAAACCAAAATACATCCTGTGTCATCCTAGTGTGCAGAATTCCCAGTAAAACCGTACAGTGCAATGTAATACATGTAAAAGAGTATTCTGACGAAATTTTGGAACACCTTGACTTGCTGTCCCATCTCCAGAGGGGCATTACATCAAAAGCATATGATCTCCCAATTGGAACCACCAGTGGGAGAAAATATATGTATGGGGTACCCTAAGCACTGTAAATATGCAATAAAAATCGTTTGGTTCAGGTTTAAAGTCGATAATTCAAGAAATGAATGAGATATAGGGGCAATAGTGAAAATGGCCATTTTAGAAAAAAAATTGATCCGCGCCTTCTGTTCCGCAAAGAGCTGTAATAGTATGTTCCACTCATTAAAACAATATGAATGACTATTTCACAGACAGACCGTGAATTTTATTCACGAGCATTATATAATTGCCCTCCTCTTTCCGCGTAAGTTCCTTGTTCGAATCGAGGCTGGGTCATGGATAGTGAAATTCAAGGTTTTTTTTTTCTTTCACAATGCGGCTGCGTCGTTCTTTCTCGACACACACCATAAGAGCCGATTCAGCTTAAACAAACGCATCGAGTTCGGAACCATTTATGCCCTCCGTGGCGGTTAAGTAGTTTCCCGGAAGATCCTTGTTCGAATCAAGACTGGGTAATGGGTCCTACGCATTGCGTTTTTTTTCTCCTTTGGACAACGCTGTCTCGTCGTTCTTCCTTCATAATTTTAGAGCTGATTCACGACACAGGAACTGACTTAGTTCACATAAGACCCAGGAGGCGAAATGCATTAATTGAACGAGTTGAACCTATTCATAGAAGCTCCTGGTTTGAATCCGGGCTGATGGATTTGTGTCCTTTTATTTCTTTCCAAAATAATTTCATGTTTACCCACCGCACGACACGAGGTGTGATTTAGTAACAGTACGGCCTAATGACGAAGGGCATCGCGTCCGCAACATCATTACATGTTTCTTCATCGAACTTGCGGAAAAGTACAGGTACGTAATAAGACCGTGTGGTTCGACTTCACTTCGGAGAATCGCCTTTGCTGGGTGTACTCCGAAATCACTGCACGACACGAGGTGCATTTCAGTGAGAATAAGACCCAGTGGTGAGAGGGATCGATCGCGTCCGCAATTTGTTAATCGACCAAGTCGTCGACACGCGACACGTCCCTGGTTCGAATCCAGGCTGGGTCGTTTATGAACAGCCTTGTATCGTTTTTTTTTTTTTTAAAATGCGATTCTTCTTGTTTGAGCAGAATTTCTCTGTTGATGCACCAATCGGAGGACTCATCCTTTTTGATTCCCAGATACCCGGGTCCCGACGATAAAATCATCGGGTTGAGAAAGGTATCGCGTCCGCATCATGATGATGTTTCTTGTACACCATCCAACTCGGGGTTTGTGAAAGTCCTTGGTTCGAATGCAGGCCGGGTCTTGAAAGTGATTTGGGCTTTTCTGTTTCTTTTCATTCGAACAGAATTCAGTTTCCATGACTTCGCCCCTACGATCTAGTGGCGAAGGGTATCGCATCCGCAGAACATAAAGATAAATCGTCACGAGTATGCAGCGGAAGTCCCCGGTTCGAGTCCGGGCTATGTCTTGTACAAATTCGAATATTTTTTAAATGATTGCACGCTAACAACTCGAGTCTAGAAGATCTTGGTCTTGACTGAACAGACTACGAGGATACCGTTGATGCTAGTCCGCAGTCTGGAAATCACCTGAGTACCAGTGTACTCGGTGACCCTCCTTTGATTCTCAGACAAGGAGCTGGTTGCTCTAGTTACCGTGCCTCCGGCAGTCCAGATACTGAATAGTGAAGTATTACACCAGAAAAACGCTGGTACAGTAGAAATGAGACCCAGTGGCGAAATGCATCGCGTCCGCAAATATTGTCCAAATGCGCATCGGAAGATCCTCGTTCGATTCAAGACTGAACCATAGCTCGTTATGCTTACTCTTTTTGTCTCTGTCCTTTCAGTAGTTGGGACAAACCTGTCTCGTTGCTTTTCTTTAACACAGAGAACAAGAGCTGATTCAGTTCAAATATAACCTAGTGGCGAAACGTATCGCGTCCGAAATTATTTGTTGCGAGCTCGTTTAAATTTCCCCGGAAGATCCTTGTTCAACTCAAGGCTGGGTCATAGGTCTTGCTTTTGTTTTCTTCTTCTTTCGCGCAGTGGAAAAAAGCAGCTGTCTCATCGTTATTCTTGCAATACAGAAGGCTGATTCAGTTCAAACAAGACCTATGTGGTGGCGAAACGTATCGCGTCCGGAAAATTTGTCCAAATCCGCGCCGATTTCCCCTTGGTCGGTTACGGTCGGTGGTGCTGGGGTCATGATCAAAGCTGTCTTCCCAAAAATCGTCTCCGAGTCCGCTACAATATAAGAGCTGATTCACTTCAAATAGGTTAAAGACCCAGTGGCGAAATGTATCGCGCCCAAAGAGAGCGATCTTATGTAATCGCGGGAGTCCCTGGTTCGAATCCAGGCTAGGTCATGACCTGTGTACTTGTCCATTTTAGTAGTTTCCCAAAAAATTCCGTACTCACCGAACGACACGGCATGGGGTGCGGTTCAGTTAGAATAAGACCTGGTGGTGAAAGGTATCCCGTCCACATTGTATACCACTCCTCTCCTTCGGTGTATGTGGAAGTCTCTGGTTCGAATCCAGGCTAGGTCGTGGAATCGACATGTGTTTTTTTTTGAAAGATTTGTGATTCTTCTTGTTTGAACAGGCGTTTTCTGTTGATCGTGAAATCGGCGGGACTCGTCCGTTTGATTCTCAGATACCCGGCTGACAGTGATAATGAAAACCCACACGACCCGAGGTACGATTTAGTAGAAATGAGACCCAGTGGCGAAATGTATTGCGTCCGGAATATTTATCCAAATGCGTCAATTTTCCCGGACGATCCTTGTTCGAATCAAAGCTGGGCGATAGTAGGTTATTCCAACCCTTTTTTCTTTCTTTCCTTGCAGTAGTTGGGACAAGCCTGTATCGTAGTTCTTCCTGCACAAGACAAGATCTGATTAAGCCCAAAATAAGACGTAGCGAGCAAACGCATCGCGTCCACAAATATGATTGAATATGATGAATATTGTCGTTCTTTTTCTCTTTTGCGCAGTGGACAAAGCAGCTTTCTCATCGTTCTTCCTGCATGACACGAGAGTCGATTCAGGTCAAATAAGACCTAGTGGCGAAATGTATCGCACCTGCAATCCATTAGGACTGTGAGAAGTCATTAAAACTTGATCGCAGAAGTTGGATCCTGGTTCGAATCCAGGCTAGGTCATTCTTGGTGAAGCATAGCAACAGTTTTTGACGCAACTGCGGGGGCATAGAAGCAAATAAGTTAGAAGGGGAGAATGACCATAAACCCAATATTTCGTCCAGGTCAGTTGCCAAGTCTGCTTCCACGTGCTCATCCCACGTGACCGCGACACGCTGGTGATGTCATGAATCGCTCACCGCTCCTTTCTCTCTTCCACCACCATGTCGACGCAAAGACACCCGCATTCCAATACCGAAGACGATTCCAATAGCTCGAAAGTCGTGCAAGCAGGCCGCGCCGCCGGCTCCGCCGCAATATCCACCTTCCACGCCCTCAACGACGCAGAACCGCACTACGTCCCTGGCGCCCCATACTCCACCGTCCGGCACACGCGCCCCTGGGTATACTACCAAGGCACCTCCACCGTCGTCCCCATCTCCATCCTCGGACGCACCCCGCTCCCCGCAGACCGCACCATCGCCCTCCAGCGCCGCGGCTGGCGCACGGGCCTCCTCGGCTGGACCCTCGGCGGCTGGCTCGGCGGCGCCCTCGGAAAGGAACTCGACGTCACCCCCGCATCGGCGGGCTTCTGGAACACCCTCGACCCCAAGAAGCGCGCGCAGTATGACAAAGAGATCTACGCATTCCTCGACTCGCCTTCTGGCCCGAAGGACCACCGCGCGCTCGAGACGGCGTTCGTGCATGTTCCCGTCGCCGCGGGCGACGGGTACTTCCGCTTGCTCATCAAGGGCGGGGGCGGGAAGGTGATTGCGCAGAGCGCAGCGTTCCGCGTGGGCTCGCTGTCGCTGAGCTCCGCGCACCCGCGCGGCGCGTCGCCCGTGACGCTCGTGCCGGAATTGGTGCTGAAGAGCGGTTCGGTGGCCGCGCACGGCGCCGCGTGGGCCGCGTTCTGTGCGGCGTTCCCGTTTTTGGAGGTGGCGCGGCTGCTGCCCGGGACGAGCGCGTGGGGGACGTGGGCGCTGCGGCGCGCGTATACGATGGTCGGCGGGGAGGAGACGGTGGCGGAGATGAAGGCGCGGTATAAGGTGGAGGAGAGGAGGATGCGCGCGGAGGAGTCGGTGTATCGGACGGTGCCGTTTGGGTCGGTGGGGGTGAGGACGGCGTATGACCTTGAGGAGGATGCGAAGATGGGCAAGGGCGGGGTGTTTTTCCGGCGCGATAATGAGTAGGGGCCGAGCTTGAGCGCATATCAACGTAGCGTTGTCACCCATACTAGTATTGTACCATCCCTCTAGTATCCTAGTGACTTTTCTTCTCTTGTGAAAAAAGGCTTCACAATGCTAGTGCACCCGGCGAGTCGATGGATGGTGAGCTGAGCATGCCAGTTATTTTTCAAAAGAAAAAAAGAAGAGACTTCCAACGCATGACCTGGCCTGGATTCGAACCAGGGATTTATTTCCACTTTGCAGCGACTGAAGTGCCATAAATTGCGGACGCGATACCTTTCGCCACCAGGTCTTATTTCCACTGAATAAAACCTCGTATCCTGCGGTGAGCATGTATTTTTTTCGAAAGAAATACAGGGCACCGCCACGACCTAGCCCGATTCAAATCAAGAGTTTATGTGAATAGTTCAGCTCGTTCAATTCATTGCAGGCGCGATACATTTCGCCAATGGGTGTCATTTAAGCTGAATCAGCTCATGTGCTTGTGGTGTCCTGGAGGGAAGAACGATGAGTGTCGTGAAGGAAGAACGATAGACGGCTGTTCTGTCCACTGCGCAAAAAAGAAAAAGAAAAAATGCAAAACCTCAAGCTGATGACCTAGCCTGGATTCGAACCAGGATCTTCCGGGGAAATGCTTAGGCGCTGAGGACAATGAATATTTCAGAACGCGATGCATTTCGCCACTAGGTCTTATTTGGACTGAATCGGTCCTGATGTTGTGTGAAGGAAGAACGACGAGATAAAAGAGTTGTGTGCTAGTTTATGACCCAACCTTGATTCGAACAAGGATCCTTCCGGAGTACTTAGGCGGGGAGGACACTAAATATTTCCGGACGCGATGCTTTTCGCCACTAGGTCTCGTTTGAGCTGAATCAGCTCTTGCGTTGTGTTAAGGAAGAATGATGAAACAGCTGTTTTGTTCCCGCTGCGTACAAGAGGAAAAAGAGCGTCGCCGCAAGACCAGTCACCCAGCCTCGATTCGAACAAGGATCCCTCCGAGAACTGCTTCGCTCACGATAAATATTTCCGGACACATGCATTTTTCCACTGGGTCTTATCCCCATTGAAACGCACCTTTTGTTGGACAGGAAAAGGGATGAAACAGCTGCTTTGTCCCAACTGTGCGCTAGCCGGACAAAAAAATTGATGCTCAAGAAATATTACCCAGCCTTGACTCGAACAAGGATCCTCCGGGGAACTACTTAGTAGTTCCGGACGTGATACATTTCACCACTAGGTCTTATTTCTGCTGAAATGCACCTCGTATCGTGCGGTGTTTTCATCGTCAGGACCCGGGCATCTGAAAATTAAAAATAATGAGTCCACTAATTAGTGCAACACGATTAATGGAGAAAGCTTGTTCAAACAAGTATAGCCCAACGGTGTGGCGAGCACACAAATCTTTCAAAAAACACAACTGCCGTCTCCAAATGCCACCCGCGACCTTTTTCTGGTGTGATAAATTGTGGACGCGATACCTTTCGCCACCAGGTCTTCTTTCCAGTGAATCACCCCTCGTGTCGTGCGGTGAGTTAGCATGCATTTATTTTCGAAAGAAATAAAAGACACAAATCTATGCCATTACCTAGGCCGGATTCACATCAGGAGCTTCTGTGAATATGTAGTTCAGTTCGTTCAATTTATTCAGTGATTGCAGGCGCGATATATTTTGCTACTGGAGATCATTTGAGCTGAACCATTGCTTGTGGTGTCTTGGAGGGAAGAACGATAGACGGCTGTTCTGTCCACTGGGCAAAAGAAGAAGAAGAAACGACGAGATTCAAACCTCATGACCTAGCCTGGATTCGAACCAGGATCTTCCGGGGAAATGCTTAGGCGCTGATGATAATGAACATTTCCGAACGCGATGCATTTCGCCACTAGGTCTCATTTGAACTGAATCGGTCCTCGTGCTGTGTGAAGGAAGAACGACGAGACACTTTGTCCAGTGCGCAAAAAGAAAAAACGCAACACTCCAAGCTATGACCCAGCCTTGATTCGAACCAGGATCCTTCGGAAGTACTTAGGCGGGGAGGACACTAAATATTTCCGGACGCGATACCTTTCGCCACTAGGTCTCGTTTGAACTGAATCAGCTCTTGCGTTGTGTTAAGGAAGAATGATGGAACAGCTGTTTTCGCCCCGCTGCGTACAAGAGGAAAAAGAGCGTCGCCGCAAGACCAATGACCCAGCCTTGAGTCGAACAGGATCCCTCCGAGAACTACTTCCAAGATAAATATTTCCGGACACGGTGGATTTCGCCACTGGGTCTTATTCCCATTAAAACGCACCTTTTTTTGGACAGGAAAAGGATGAAACAGCTGCTTTGTCCCAACTGTGCACTAGCCGGACAAAAAAATTGATGCTCAAGAAATTATCACCCAGCCTTGACTCGAACAAGGATCTTCCGGGGAACTAATTAGTTTCGGACGACATAAATGTTTCCGGACGTGATACATTTCACCACTAGGTCTTATTTCTGCTGAAATGCACCTCGTATCGTGCGGTGTTTTCATCGTCAGGACCCGGGCATCTGAAAATTAAAAAGACTGAGTCCGCTAATTAGTGCAACATGATTAACGGAGAAAGCTTGTTCAAGCAAGCATAGCTCAACGGTGTGGCGAGCACACAAATATTTCAAAAAACACGGCTGCCTTCGAACGAACTTACCTGGGTTCGAACCAGGGCCTTCCAAATGCCACCTGCGACCTTTTTCTGGTGTGATAAATTGTGGACGCGATACCTTTCGCCACCAGGTCTTCTTTCCACTGAATCACCCCTCGTGTCCTTGAGATATGCCAGTGCATTAGGGGCGAATATCATCTACTTCTGTGCGAGGTTTTTATGCTCAATGTGGCCCTAAGGCGTTTTTTTTTCATGTCAGCTCCAGCCGTTGTTTTTTTTCTGTACGGATGCCAAGTCCCCTATTTTTTTCACAGTTTCACCCCAATTTATTGCACAGTATATGGCCCATAAAGTTACAATGGAAATCTCAAAACATTGACGCAGAAGTTTCTACCCATCAATCGATTCATCAGCCTTAGAGGGTGATGGGGAGGCAGTTGATCGCGATGAGGCCCCCTGGAGATCAAAGAGTCAGAAGACAATATTTGGGCACGAAGAACAATACAAACCCCACTCCGCATCAGGCGCATCACAGATGACGCTGGTTCCTCCGCTGCAGAAAAGAGTTGAGTGTGATGTTTAATTAATTGTTAGCTGTTTGCGTACCAGTTGATCCCGATGACGGTGATGGGCGTGCAGCTCAAGCCGACGAAGACGAGGAGGCCGCTGAGGTCGAGACCAAGGAGATCCGCGACGTCAGAGGCCTCGCTGCTGCTGGACAACTGCACGCTGGAGCAACACTGCGGGGAGGTGGGGGGTGTCACCGGGGGAGTGGTCCACGGGCTAGCGGCAGCAAGGGTCTGAGAACATATAATAGTTAGTGTGTGGGAAGCTCGTCGATGCACGGGAGGGAGGCTGACAATGAGCACCGAGGTGGCAATGAGAGAGAGTTTAGAGAACATGTTTGTTTAGAGCTTGAATACAGAGGGATGTGTTCGAGTGAAGATTGGCAGTCTACCGCGCGCGCTCTTATAGGAATTGTGTCCAGATTTTCCCGCGATTGAGGAGCCCTATGGGATTGCAGCACCTCAAGAGCATGGTCAAATTGATAGAAGCAACGAGTCCCGAGGTGTGGAGTAGTTAGACAAGAGAGAACAAGAAAACGTCGAGGAAGACTGCTTGAGCTGAAATTCAATACAGTCTATTGCAGCTGAATGACAGTTTTACAGATCAAACCCTTGGCCGAGCTTCGGACCGGCCCTCTGGGCTGTTCCAAGCGCATACGATGACCGAATAATTAACGTAAACTGATATGCATAAAATGACGTCCATGATTCCTCCCTATTCCTCCGTAACAGCGCTTTGGCCGCGCGGAACATTCAATCCGTCAAGTCATCCATTTTTGACCTGTGTTTCATCAACCCGGAAAGCGCGGCCTATCAAGGTCCACGAATTAAGTTGGAAGACGAAAATATTCCGAAGAGACTCGGTGCCCTTGATTTACAGTGGTCTGACCACAAAAGGGTTCCTGCTGATAACTGCACCCGGCTCCGTGGGTGCAATTAATTTAACTGATCCACCGCGGGGTGCTCCCATGTCAAGCGTCTAAATTGAATGGCACCACAGATCACCTTCGGCGGGGGACAATGGACATGGGAATATCAACATGACAGCCACAGTTTGGCCACAGTTCCGTTAATTTATGTTACCACAAGATGTGCCTTCGCTCCGCTTCGGCCCTTAGATTGCTTATCAACTGCGGCACGAAAGAAGGTTCAAAAATAATCCCAGTATCTTTCCGGTGCTGAACGTTACAACAGATAAAAAACACATGTACAACTTTTATAACATGTTTAGTACTTATGTGAAAAGATGAAATGAAAATCTAGTCGGCGATACCTATTAAGTCTGACCATGCGTAAACCAACAGGCCGCAGGGAAGCATGGACGTGATAATGGTCTCATTAGCGAGACATCTCGGTACACGTTACATATAGAAAACAGCCCAAGGTGAACGAGGCGGTCATACGGAAGGACGGGCCGTTCAACGAAATTTGCGGACCAGCGACAACCTAGATATTTCCGAATCTTGGGACCGAGACAGAGATCTATGGCTCGTTAATATTTGCGGAATCATGATTGCATGCAGAGGATTGAGACAAAGCCGACAGAGACCAGGAAAAGATCACAGGAGGGCATCAAAGGTTGCCGCCGGTGTGAGGAATTGCATAGCCAAGGAAAAGGAAGGAAACAAAAGAACAACGTTGGGATTCTGACCGGGTTGGAGCGAGCTGGGACTGGTCTTTTATATTCTCAGCAGCGCTACGGGCCGCAGCCGCCGTCCTCCGGCACAGTAGGGATTTCGGGGAGATTTCGGCAACTGCTGTCACTCTACACTGCTCGCAGTCGTTCCGCGGTTAGGAAGCAACAGAAATGCGGGCAGTGTGAGCACCCGATCTGTTTTGGGATTGATTGAACGAATTTCAAGGCTGTGTGATGGAATTGTAGCTACATGACGGGTCATTTGACTTCGAGCAGCAAGAGAGTAAAGAGTTACGAGGATGGATGGGGATAGAACCAAAGAGTCCCCAGCATAAGCCGTCCATTTCGTCAAAGATACGGATAATTTGTGCCATCCCCTCTAGTTCTTCCAGGGAAATCGACGGGCGTTGAGATTGGCCTAATATTTCCGGATGTGATGCGTTTCGCCACTGGGTCTTATTTGAACTGACTCAGCTCTTGTGTTGTGTGTGAAAGAAGAACGACGAGACAGCTGCTTTGTCCAGTGCGCAAAAAGAAAAAATGCAACACTACAAGCTATGACCCAGGATCCTTCCAGAGTACTTCATCAGAGAAACCGTAGATATGAGCACTAGGAACAAAGTATGAAGCACTATGCAGCACTGTATAGGGCTCCCCTAGTGCCCCCTAGCTACATCACAGCCACATTCTGCTGCCTAGTGCTGCCTAATACTGGACAGTGTCATTCAGTTTTCCTGATGTTAGGCGGGGAGGACACTAAATATTTCCGGACACATTCCCACTGAACCGCATGGGTATCATGATCATGATCAATTCTTGGATTGAGGTCTGCCGAGATACCATTTGGTTAGGCTCGAATCCAGCCTGTCTATGAAAGCAAGCTTATCGATAGACACAACAGGCTTGCCTCCATAGACAGACAGTTATTGGTCTACCATTTGGTGTTAGTCCAGGGGCTGAGTGTACTTGGACTCCTCCTTTTTGAGTCTCCAGGGAAGCTTGCAACGAACGCGAAGTCATCAGACGACCCGAGATGCAACTTTGTAGGAAAAAAAGGAAGACTCCAAGTGAAGCATGACCTAGCCCGGACTCGAACCGGGGACTTCCGCTGCACACTCGTCGTCAGATTTATGTTCTGCGGATGCGATGCCTTTCGTCACCAGCTCGTAGTTCTACTGCATTACGCCTCGACGAACTAAAATAAGCGGTGGCAAGTAGTACACCTTGCGAAGTCGGGAAGGTGCTCGTGGAAAAATAAGATTACGAAAGGCAAAAAGATATCATCATCCCTTCACGACCGAGCCTGGATTCGAACCAGGGATTTCCACATACCACACTTGTGGATGATGTATGATGTTGCGGACGCGATACCTTTCGCCACCAGGTCTTATTCCCATTGAAATGCACCTCGTGTCGTGCGGAGAGCATGTGTTTTTTTTCGAAAGGGAAAACAGGACACGAATCCATGCCACCACATAGCTCGGATCCAAGTCAGGAGCTTCTGTGAATAGTTTCAACTCGTTCAATTGATTGCAGGCGTGATACAATTCGCCACTAGGTCTTTAACTTATTTGAACTGAATCAGCTCTTATACTGTAATGCTCAGAGAGTGATTACTGGGAAGACAGTTGGGGGCGCGATACATTTCGCCACTAGGTCTTGTTTGAACTGAATCAGCTCTGGTGCTGTGAAGGAAGAATAATGAGACAGCTCCTTCTTCCCATGCGCAAAAGAAAAAATGGAGAGACCTACGAGCCATCACCCAACCTTGATTCGAATAAGGATCACCCGCGGAACTAGACGAAACAACGTCGATTACAGCAATATTTGAGAACGCGATACCTTTCGCCATTGGGTCTTATTTGACCTGAATCAGCGTTGTTTTGTACTGGACTTCATTATTTGTCTTATACAGGAATTCACTATTCAGTGCTCACGACTGACGGAGGCACGGTGACCAGCTTGAGATTCCCTCGCTCCTTCCAGTTGTATCAAAAAATAGATGTGCTCCCCCAGGATTGGCCACAAAACCAGAAACCCGGTCATAGAAGGCGGATGCCATAGCTTTCGCCACTGGTCCTCATCCCCACTAGACCGTACGTCGTGTCGTGTTTTCGTCAAGTTTCTGAGAATTGCACTGGTACTCAAGTGATTTTGGATGGACCGGGAACTAGAATCAACTGTATCCCAGTCAATTCTATGGTCTTTGCAATCCTGTTCAATCACGAAGATGTACGGTGAGCCAGTGCTGATAGAAGAAAATGGTGGGCAAGTATTTCAGTCCATTTGCCAAAAGAAAAGAAAAGAAACCATACTTAGCTGCTGTACAAGACCTAGTTTGATATTCCACTGAGAGCTGTGTCATGCTCCATGGTCTGGTGTAGTGCCAACCGGAAGCTGGAGGCGGAGGTTGGGCGCATCAGCGGCGATGCGCTCGGATCAAAAGCTTCGGCCGGCATTCACAATTTGTTCACAAGGGTAAATCGTAATCCCGTCTTCTTGAAGTCAAGCTCTCTCTAAATTGAAATCCAGGCCTTCAATACGTCTTAATTACTCGGCCCATAAGTGGCTTTCAAGCCGCACTCTCCGGTGTGTATATGCCGGCGACTTGCGCGACAGAAAATTATAGGTGATACACATAATCTTTCAAACAGCGTTTGTTATCCACATGCAGCATACGCACTTACGTTCTGAATGCATTTCATCATGTTCGATTCGGCTCCTGATTTTGATAGCATGCTCGCAGCCCAAGGTGACGTTTCCATGTTTCCTTTCGAGTTTTTCAAGGTGAGCGCTAGGTAAATAAACCAAGTTAGGGTTGGTATACCAGCCCAGGTATACGCTCCGATTTAGCTTCCGGACCTTCAGTCTAATCCTCCAAGAGGCCCGGGTCTTATAAACAAGGCGGCCGATGCCCGGTAACCGTCCGACATTGACAGCGGCGTCCACATACGGTGTGCTTACAGTCCGCCGTTGACTCAGGCAAGACATGATACACACATACGCATACTGCGCGTGCATGCATTCACTCATTCCCAAATTAACCACTCGCGGCTCGAGACACGATGCCACGTCCGGTTATGTGGTGAGCGTCGATTTCATCCGTCCAATTTGAAGGAAGACTTGCTAATCAAGATTGAACACAAGGCATTTGCATGGAGCAACACCAGGTTGAACTTGTACAGCATCCGACACGACAAAGAGTGGTCCGCTTGTCCAGTGAGCGTCTATTTCATCCGTCAGGAACTCGTGAATTAAGAGTTAAGCGCGGGAGATTTGAATGGACGCCGAGCGACAGCTGATTTGGATGTCCGACGCGGAGTGGGTCCGCTCCGTTGTGCGTCGACCCGTCAGGAACCGTTAATTAAGAATTAAGCGCGGGGTATTTGAATGGACGCCGGGGGAAGCGGGACTTAGTACATCCGTCGATGTCGGAGATTCAAGTTGGGACGAGAAAATTCAGCCCGGTTCATATCTACTTGCTATGGATTCTAAGTTTTCTTGTCGTCGCAGAGCTTTGCAAGTGCTCTGCTGCGTTACTCTATGATTACAGCATTTAGCGCAATCTTGACGGAATCCGACGAAAACGGATTGAAAGGTATTTTCAATTTATCACTCGACAGGCATAGGATTTGCATCCTTGTGGCGACCACGTTAGATTCCGGCCAGAATCGACGCTGTGTGGCCGCAAGGGGAATCCGGGCTCAAATCGCGTTGCCGGGCCAGCTCATCAGCTAACGGCACTCCGATCAATACCTCGGACGCTTGCTATAAGTAAGTCCCACTTGACGGTCATCTTGCCCCTGTAACGTTTTCGCGGAAGTGTAACGGTGTCACACACAACCCGGCTTGACATCAACGACGATGGCGATGGCCCGCGCCCACGAAACCGAACCGCGTACCTTCCAGCTTGGGCCGTTCACCGCGCCGCGGCTCTTCACTGGCCTTTGGCAGCTCTCAAGCAACGCATGGGGGACCGCACCCGTCTCGAAGATCCGCCAGGCGATGGGACACCACGTCGATCTGGGGTACACAGCGTTTGGTGGGTGTCCAAGTTCTTCCTCTTCTTCCTTGCTGGCTCACTAGAGTTTCTACGATAGACATGGTGCGTAGCTTCCACTTCAGGTCTCCCCTGAGGATGACTGTGCTGATTCCGATAGGGTATGTCTTTGTTTCATGCGCCACATAATTTCCCATCGGGCTCAGTGTTTCCTAGCTGACCATTACGGGAGCGCCGAGCTCATATTTGTACGCATGGGGTTCTGCGAACGTCGGGTCCCCGCTGATTTGTTCCAAGGGACAATTCCGCGCATCACTGGAATCTCCCGACGCTGTCCTGGGGGCCACAAAGTGGTGTGTCTTCAAGCCCACGAAGATCTCCAGGGAGACCGTTGAGAGCGCAGTCCGCCAGCGCATGGAGCGTATGCGCACCGACCGCGTCGACCTTCTGCAGGTGCGTTTACCGGTTGCTCCCATCAGCACCCGCGTAAATGAAATGCAATCAGTTCCACTGGCAAGACTACGACAACCACGACTACATCCCCGCCATCGAAATATTATCCCAGCTGAAGAACGAGGACCTCATAACCACCATCGGGCTCTGCAACTTCGATGCCATCCGCACAGACGAGATATGCACGCAATTTCCGGGCGTCATTGTGTCGAATCAGGTTCAGGTAGGTATTGATTAATTAATTCGCGTATCCTCCTCCTCCTACTTGCTGGCATATTATTTGCCGTGCCATCCTATCCTCATAGCCCGTGTAATCCTGTGCTCATAGCCGCTGATTTTAGTTTTCACTGATTGATACCCGCCCGCTGCACGGGATGGCCGACGTCTGTACGACACATGGTGTCAAGCTCCTCACATACGGCACCCTCGTACGTCTATCTCCTCTCACTAAAAAAATTCGATCCTAAGTTTACCCACCCTTAATCCACACAGTGCGGCGGCTTCCTCGCAGATAAATGGCTCGGGGAACCCGAGCCGGATCCCTATTCTGGGAACCTCAACCCCTCCCAGCGCAAGGTTCGTTCTATATCTCGTGCAAGATTCGTTCGCTCAGCTGAATCTACCCATCTCTCGCTCACCTTGCTGCATGAATAGTACCTCGACATGATCCTAAAAGCATGGGGCACCTGGGCGCTCTTCCAAGAGTTGCTTCGCGTCCTGCGCGAAATAGGGAATCGACACGGCAAGCTGAGCATCTCCAATCTCGCGACACGCTGGGTGCTCGATCATCCGGTAGTGGGCGCCGTTATAATTGGTGAGTGCTTTACTCCTTTACTCACTCACTGGTCCGTTTCCTTCCTTCCCTCCGTCATCGTTCGCTTCCTTCCTTCCCGTCCCACCTGACTATGATTTATCGATTTGCTGGTGATGACTTTTTATGTATTGATTTATTGTCCGACAGGCGCGCGCCTAGGATGCGCAGAGCACGCAGAAGACAACGCGCACGTCTTCGGGGTTTCGCTCACCGCGGAGGACCGGCGCGCAATCGATAATGTGTTAGCGCGCTCCAACGGCAGTCGGCTCATCCAGACGATCGGGGACTGTGGAGCTGAGTACCGGTGACACGCACACCTGATGCATATGGGCATTCATTAATAGGTGCGTTCATACTTCATCCCGTTTGTTCGGTGCTTGCCGACCGGTCCTCAGATAGCTGCGTATCCCCGACACCCACATATCCCACGAGATGGAGCGTCTGGCAGTAGTTGTTTCAGATTTAGGCGGACGCAAAAATAGACAGCTTCATGTTCGTGCTCCCACTGATTGTTTCCCGCGAATCTGAGACATACCGACGTACTTAGTACTTCCACACTCCACCGCTAACTGTGTAAGATGGCAATCAGGGTGGGGTAAGTAGACTCATCAGATGTGCTGAGCTGCGTGCAGGTCGCACTGCGGATCAAGGAAATTGGAGCTCGACTGTGCAGGGTTCTGCTATTAACTTGAAACAAACTTTAACCTTGAACCGTTGCTTCCAGCCTCAACGATCTCAGCCCGCACCATTATAACCCGATTTTCAAGTTGCACTCTTCGTGCACTATGTATGTCCGTACCTTTATTCTGCTCCTCCTTTCCTTGGTGCTATTCTAAATGTGGGACGAATAAATATAAATATTCAACAGCCATACATGTTTTTTTGACAGTAGACGAGCCTCTCTCCAAAGTTCTGCGGCCTTCATCAAATCTCCTCTATGCTGCATAATATCACCAAGACGAACCATACAGCCAGCCTTGCTGCAGTGGACAGCCATATATGTGAATCCTTCCAAAGCTACAATAAACAGATTGTACGCTGTGCTCATCTCCCGCAGCAAGAAAAATATCACCCATAAAGCAGAGAGCCTTGTGAAGTGATAACTTTTCCCCTTTTTTCTGTGCATGCGACAAATATATTGTAGTCCATGTATATAGCCAGTTGATGCCAGTAGAAGTTCAACAACTGGCATCAGCAAGTCTTTCCAGACAGTAAGATGCAGTGTCAGAGTTATTTCCCCAAGCTACACTCAAAGACCGCTGATATTGGTTCTTTGCAGCAATCATATTGCCCTCCCTGACATGAAGGTCTGCAAAAACAGTTTCACATTGATTTTCCCCAATGATAAACCTCAAGGGCTTCAATTTGGTCCTTGCATTTTCAAAGGTTATGTTGCACCTTGAGGACATCTGCACCAATTACAACATAATCCGAGCAGTCTGGAGGGCATGAGCATTATAAAATAGATCTTAAAAGGTTTCTCCGTGAATTTTAACATCATTGATGCTGCAGGCTTCTAAATACTCAGATTTCAGCCAATGGTCACCTGCCAGAGTTCTCATGATACCATGATCCATACAACCTCCCTGCATTCCACAAAGTCTCAAAATGTCTCTCGTTTTTGACACAAGGAAGCACATTCTTTTAAATTGCCCAAACCACAAACCACAAAAGCATGCAGCCTCCGTTCCCAGTGCTGTATAATCACCAAGGGTATATTTGTGTAATGCTATATGGTTAAGTGCTACAGAGTGCTGCCTTGAATCTCCCCAACACATTGGCAATGACTCAGAAAATTGTGCTGATGCCGACATGCCTTTCATCAGACTGATAGTAAGATCCAACTGCGGTATAGAATCGGGATATCATGAAAGTGTTATGTTAGAAAGCCAACAACTCTTGAATAACTCGGTGTCAGGGATTTGGGATTTCGGCGGCAGCATATGACTCGGAATGAAGGCTGAAAATAAAGACTGTAGCTAGTAGATTTTGGTTTTGAGTAGTTGAAGACGAATTACCAGAGGTCTTGGAAGATATGGGCAGTATCAAATGGTAACTAGAATGGCTTTCCAGACATTTTGGTGAACCATAGGACCAATTCGACCAGACCCTGCGTGATGCATGACCCTGCACCAATATTCGACACTGACCCCGACCAAAGGGTGCGTGACATGTGACAGTCAAATTGAACGAAATTATACAGTAATGCCAATGAAGCAAGCATACAATGAACTACAAAAATTGGAGAGGTGACTGAGGGAAACAAGTTCCCCTCAAATATGGTTTATTTCATACTCATTCATAGCTATCACGAAACTACATATTTCTTGGCAGGTCCTTTGGATCCCACAAGTATCAAACTGTGACAACTTTTTGTGTTTGGGAGGATTCTGCTATCTGTGCATTAAAACACAGTCCTCTTCTTGCGATGTAGGAGACCCTCTTCCATGTCAATGACGTCATCCACATCGGCAGCCTCAATTACTGGCATTCCATCATGTGATTGCAGTGTCATTCTTGTCTTTCCGCCAGCCATCTCGCCTGGATCCCCTGACCAGGTCGTCCCATCGGCCTTGTGTGCTACGACAACGGCATCACCAAGCTCTCGCCCACCCTTTGATGCTGCTACAACCACACTCGCAATGTCATTATAATCGAACAGCGGCATCCCTTTCCATCCCCGAGTGCGCAGACATTCACCCAGAAATACCACCACAATGAGGAAATTCAGTGTAGTAATTGCCACCACATACTGAAATTTCCCCAGTCGCATGGCTGGAACTGTCACGCTGGTTGCAGCACTGGTAGTAGCATTCCTTGCAGCTGTGTTTTGAACTTGACTGCCTGCTATCTCCAGCTGAGCACTTGCAACTCCAACCAGAAGGTTATCTATCATGGACTCCAGCGATGTCGAAATTCCCTCCAGAATGACTGAGGTATTATTTGTGGAAGCATTGTGCACTGTGGCAACATTTTCGATATTTGAAAGGAAGACATTGCCGAGGACTGAGTCGTAAAGATTGTTGTTCAACATGGAGAGATATGTCACCTGGCGCAGCATGGACTGGGGTATAACCCCGAATCCAATGCCCTAGTGGGTGGAAGTTGGATCCAGGTCATGACTTGAGTTGTTGAGAGGGTTGACTGTAATGAGAGAGCTGGAAATGTTGACTGCGACCTCAAAATTGTGTGGTGTGAAATTCACGTCACACTGGATATTGTTGAGCACATTATATGGTCCAGTCCCCGCCGCGATCCCAAACATATTTCTAGGGTGATTGGATACTCCCACAAGAGCGACAATCTGGCTGTCATTGTCGAAGCCATAGGTAGCATAGTAGGCCGGAAAGAAACCAGGGAGAAGTCCGGGCATCTCCCAACCCAGTTGAAACTTCAGATCATATGGACTGTTCGGGAGAACTCCACATGCAAGGTATGGATTGGCAAATGCCGGGTCCTGTGACTTGGACCATAGCTGAATTGCCCAGCCAGAGCTGTGGTTTTTGTGGCATTGAATGTCTGTCACATAACCGATTTCTTGATAGCTATACCACATAGCTTGGGATGGTTCATCCCCCTCCAAAACAATATTTTCAATCCCAGCACTGGACCCAACACCATATGAGCGCCCAGAATAGTAGAGCCGGCTATTGTCATTCTTGGGACTGATCTGAACTCCTTGGATGCTGACTGCAGTTGATGCGGCATTCAAGACCTGCCCTGCCAACAAGGCTGCAGGGGTGTATGAGAATGAACCCTTGTCATTATGTGTCACTGGGAGCTGAAGGGAGTAAAAACTATGATTCCAGAACTGATTGGTAGGGTCTGGTGAATAAGAGGGGATCCGAAGTGATCCGTGAACCACAGACCACGAGGTGACTGGAGTAAGAGCACCAGCCCACAGCGATGCGGGTAGCAGGTGAAGAACAAGATACGAGACAAGAACACCCAAGTGTAGGAAGGGCAGGTTCCACACAAACTTGATAGATGAGACGGACTGCCAGAGCCGCAGTTCAAGAAGGGACACTGTGCTCTGGCGAAGGCGCAATCGAGCGGAGAAGTTGGTGATGGTGGATAGCGTGAAAATGTGGAAGAATCCCAAGAGATGGGAAGCAACTTGAATCATGACTTGCACCTGTGTAAGCTCTTGGCTCACATATGTGTACAAGGATGTGCTGTCATGCCTCGACTGAATCATGAGAGTGACAGTGACCGCTGTGGATATCAACAGCCCTGGCAAAACTATGAGTTTTGAGTGCAGTGGGGCATCTTGGCCTGTGGGTCAAATTAAGGCATGTGGTGGGACAGAGAGCAAATGCCATACCGTCTGGGGCCATGTTTGGGTGATAGTTAGGTGCATTGAAGGAATGTTTTTCACTTAAATACATACATTATTAGAGCATCTGAAGATCAACAGGGAGCATAGCACCTAACACGTTAGCGACCATCTTTACACTTACTCACTTACTGATATATTAAAAATGCTACTTAGATCAGCTGTTGTATCTCCACTGCTGCATCTCGCGGTACTCCCAGATATCTCCTGCCCCACAGTAATAGCACCTAACACGTTGGCGACATCGTTACACTTACTCACTTACTGATTGTAAGAACCCGTTGGGGTCTTACGACGATCTCACTTAGTCGCGCACAAGCGAGCCAGCACGTCTCCCGGAGGAGATATATTGACAATGTTCGTGGGTTACGGTAAGCGGGAAAGTCCCGGCTTACGTACTAACTACCTAGTTTTATAGGGGATCGGCTTAGGCCGATCCTAACAAAGCGCATTACGCGTAAATACCATCTTCTATTAAATAAGCGCACGGTTATGGGTCAAAACCCTAACACTCTCCCGCTCAAGACTTTGTTAGAAGTCTTCATAGGATCAAAATACAAGATTTTTATATTTTGGAACAGTCGCGATAGACTGTATTAAGAAGTATTACAACGATGTAGTAGTTGTATGCACATCGTAAAAACGCGCAGTGGTGCGTACGATTCCAAGAATAATTTCAGCGAAGTCCTAAGCGCGGACTGGAAACGATCGATATAGTAGAGTATAATTTCATGGTCGGACTGCCATTCAGTCGGCCATGGGGACATCCGCGGAACCATAGTCCAACCCAGTGCCATCTGGCGACTTTGGGCGCGTTGCTGCACCATCGCCCGAAGGCGAGGAGCTGGCTGGCACCGATTGTGAAGTGCTGCCAGACGCCTGTGCGGGATTATTGCCGAACAATCCAGACCCGTTGGTTGCGGGTACACTGCTGTTGCTCGACGAAGTCCTTCCACTAGTAGGGAGGCTGACGGTGGGTGCGATACCCGAGGAACTGGTCGAGGCTCCAGTTAAGGAAGCTCGCGCCGAGGCCGCAAAGGCTTCGGGTGACAATGGTGCGAATACGAGCGGGGCGCTGGACGCTCCGATATAGCCAGATGGCCCAGCCTCGTTTGGGGGCCCCACCGTGCGCCGACTCCGTGATCCTGTCGTCAATGCGGGTGATGGGTTGAAGGCGGGTACCGCAAATTTGAGCGGTGGGGTTATGGCCATTACTTCGCGCGATTTGCCCTTATCAGGTGCTGATGAGTAAGGGTGACCTCCACGTCCCCTTACTCCTCCACGCGCGCCGCCTCGGTTGCCCGCGCGTTTGTTGCTGGTCTTGCGGTCCTCGCGAACTGCTTGTCGTTCCACCGACCAGGGATTGTGCTTAATCCAGTGGTTACGGTTGAAGTAGGGTAGGGATCGCATGCGGACGGTGCGTGCCATTCGCGCACCGATCTGCGAACCATCTTCGCGCTTCATATCTTTCAGCAACGGGTGCGCCCAGTGAGACAGCTCCGTTTGCACTAGTCGATCTCCCGTGGCAATGAAGGGGAGAGCGGGATGCCGCGGGAACAGTGGTTCGTCGTCATGGAATGGCGGCGGAGCAGACCCCGCGTTCAAAGCGTTATTGCGCATAAGGCCGGCTTCCTCAGCCGACCATCCTGTCGCGGGGGCTGATCCGTCGGCAACCGTCTTCAGCCATTCATGGGCGAACGGATAGCAATCATTGACGCGATCTACATCAATGCCCATGATGGTCATCTCCTCCATCACCTCCTCGATGGTGGCCGTGAGTGCAGTGTCTGGATTCCATGACCGGGGGCGAAGTTCGTCGGCGATCATCCAGTCATTATCACGCACCGCCGTCTCGTATTGGCCGGGCGTCGCGAGAATTCGGATCAGCAATTTCTCGATGTTAAGTCTACCCAGTTTAGGGCATGGGTCTTCACGGTTCACTGAGATGACCGCGAATAGATTGGCTCCGCGCACTTCGGGCCAATACAGCGTGAAGCAGTCGTCTTTGAACTGACAACCGCGTACTCCTTTTTCGCGGAATTGTATCCATCCTGCGAACGTAACTGGGTCCCAAACTACAGTGCTGTAGTTCATGCGATCGTATGTGTTCCAAAGCGCGTCCTGACCCGCTTTGTCTTTGGCGATGGCGGTGAGTGTGTTCGCCATCCAGTCGGTCATGCGGTAATCCACCAGTGCGATCTTGTGCACTTCATTTCGCTGTTCTGGTTCCAGCAGCAGTGCGAACGCGTAAATAGCGAATACTCTGAAGCTGTACACCCAGAGATGGTTGTCCCGAGACAAGAGCAGCATGCGCTCCCACGAGAATTGATCAGTAGGGTATCCCCTACTGTCCACCGCTTGGCGTGGCGGTGGTGCCGGAGGTACATCATATTTCATCGAGTCCAAAGTAGGCTCGTCGTAAAACTTGGGCCACCTTGTAGTCAGCGGCGGCGGCAGCTGTCGCTCACGCTCTTCTATTGCGCGTGCACGTTGTTCTTCCACAGTCATTCCTTCGAACGACTGTGGTAAATCACTGGATCTTCCAGTGCTAACTTGTGCCGACTCACCAGAGCGGTAATCCATCGACGACTCGTCCGCCGTGATGCTCTCCTCGTCCTTCTTGGACCTCTTCCTACGGTGTCCTCCGTCGTCTATCTCGCCGCGGAGCCATTTGACTTCTTGTCGTAGTCCATCACGCTGAGCCACCATGTCAGCGCGTTCGTCGCGTACCCTTGCTAGGGTAGCGTCCCTATCCTTCAGCGCATCCTCCACACGCGATCTCTCCGCACTCATCACGCCGAGTTGTACCTCCAGCGCGCACATCTTGTCGCGCAACTGGGCCATCTCATTACGTGCCGCGGTTTCCATAGCCTGAGCAACCCCCACTGTGATTCGGGCTTGCTCCAATTCACCGCGCAGTCGTTTGATTTCCTGCGACAGTCGCGCGACCTTGTCAGCCGCGTCCTTACTGGCAATTTTCTTCGTTCCAACTGCCTTATGTTCCGCCCTTCCTCCCCCGCCCGACGTTCCGTCGGCCTCAGGTTCGGCAATAGGCAGTCCACCCAGTTGCAACGCTGCCTTCGCGGCGTCATCGTCGTCCGCGTTCTCCCAGTCGACGGCCTCCCCGTCGACTTCCATATGGTCTTTCCCGTTCCCCAATTCACCGAGGAACAGGGGCTCCGGCGGATCGAGTAATCCCAAACTAAATGAGGACATGGTGGCGTCGGCGTCCGCCATGAAGCACACCGCGAACGCGAATGGTTGTGGTGCGGGGTGAACGTTAAGAACAAAACTGAAAAAGTTAGGTCAGCGACCTAGCTTCCTGCACGAAGTCTCGCCTCGTGTAACAATTATACGGCAAACTCTGATCGCCGTGATCGCCCAGACCCGTGGTCTCGGCTATCCTTTACCTCCGTGGGCTCTGATACCCCTCTCCCCGCACTATGATGCGGGTCTCTTCGACAGTTGCTGCCACCGCTTAACTCCCTGCAGCGCGTAGTAATCATCTAGCGCGCTCAACAATTTAACCGCGTTAAATTTCTCCCAAGTGGTATCTCCCATATTCCACTTCACATTAAATTCGATCGTGTTATTAGTCCACCTATGGGCTATTATTGTATCTACCAGCCACTCGTCCTCAGCTGGTGCTCCAAAGTCGTAAGGTCCAGGCTTATCTCTGTTAGGAAATAAGTCATCATTATTTGCCATGTAAGGCCGTAGCAGGCTAACATGAAATCTATTATGAACTCGCCGTGCCGCCAGAACCTCCGGCAACTCAAGTTCATAATCTGAGCATTCAGGAAATGCTCTCTGCACCCTATACGGGCCCACATATTTCGGAAGTAGTTTCTTTGCCCTTCCTTTGGGCAGCGATAGGTTCGCCGTAGATAAATATACAAGCGTCCCCGCTTCTATCACTGGGTCCTCCCTACGGTGCTTATTAGCCTGTACGGTCGAAAATACACGCGACTCTATAATCGCGTCATGTGCTTCTGCCAGATTAAGCAGTGCCTGTTCTGCAAAAGCACGCACGCCTTTTGGAGCTTTCATATCGGACGAAAACTCGCGTAGCATGGAAGGCATATACCCTCCGGTAAGTTCGAAGGGGGCGTATCCGGTCGATGCACTGATGCTTGCGTTAATAGCAAACTCGATCATAGAAAGACGGTCGACCCAGTCCTTCTGATCCGCTTGCACTACTGAGCGCAGCATTTGTCCCACCGAACGGTTCATCCGTTCTGTCGCGCCATCTGTCTGCGGATGAAACGCCGTAGACATCAACAATTTCGCCCCGAGCAATCTATGTACTTCCCTCCACCACGCAGAGGTAAACTTCGAGTCTCTGTCGGAGACAATACTCTTAGCGAGACCGTGAAGTCTCACTATTTCCCGTATATAAATATGGGACAGCTCCGTAGCCTTTGTGGTCGTATTCACGGGAATCAGATGTACCTGTGAGGTAAGTCTGCACATTATTACCCACAGGTAATCAAATCCTCTTGATTTTGGGAATGGGCCTACAAAGTCCATTGATATAGATTCCCAGGGCTGCGACGGGATAGGCAGCGAATGCAATTTCCCTGCTGGTTTTAAGTTATCAGGTTTGCACGCTTTGCAAACCACGCATGCGTCGCAAAACTCATGCACTTCGCGGGATACCCGCGGCCACCAGTACCACCGGCGCAAATAATCGCCGGTGCGTTGTCCGCCGTAGTGTCCCAAGCTCTCATGAGCTTGAGCAGTCAACGCCCCACGTATAGATTGCTCCCCCAGTTTACCGTCTGGGACGCACAATACTTCTTCGTTGCCTCGATTACGTGTATATACAAGGTCATTTTTGACCTTGAACGCCGCAAAATCCTTAGGATTTTTCAGTATTTTACCGAAAAACTTATCCTGCGTATACCCCGCGCGAATCGCTATAAGCAGATTATCTTCGAGTAGCGGGACCTTCTCGATGATATCCTCTCGAGACCGAGAGTGAAATACTGTGGGATCCACTAAGGGGGAGGTTTCCTCCCGCTCATGAGCAGCGTCAGGCTCGGCTGACGCTTCGAGGGCGGCAACTTCCAAGTCCCTCGGCTCGAGCGCTTTATTAAGCCTCAGACTTCGTCTAGGCCCGTCGACAGCTATCGCATTTAGCCTGTCCTGTAACGATTCTACTTCCAATCTGCGATCGAAAGGGATATCATTCAGCTGACTGTCGAGGCGGATGTCCGCGTTGACATAATCCTCGACCTTCTGGGTTTCATCCCAGTGGTCATTTTCATAGTAACGCGACAAGGCATCCGCGCTTTTATTTAATTCGCCCTTAATATAGCGAATATCGAAATCAAATCGCGACAGGTACTCCATCCATCGTACCTGTCTACTACTCATGAGTCGCTGGGATTTAAAAAACTCCAGCGCCTTGTGATCGGTCACCACATGGACTCGATAACCAAGCAATTTGTGTTCCCATTTTAAAAGCGCCTCTAAAATAGCCAGCGTTTCCTGTTCGAAAACACGATAATTATGTTGTGCCGAGGTGAACTTCCTCGACATAAATCCGGCTGGCCTACAGGTCTGCCAGGTTTTGCCCTGCCCATACATTGCGCCTACTCCGGATATAGAAGCATCGCAAATGACCCAAATGGGTTCATCCAGTGTTGGGTCGATGGGTCTTAATATTGCTGTCTTGCAACAAATCACCTTAATCGTGTCAAAGCATGATTGATGCAATGGGCGCCATGTAAATGCACTCCCGTTGCGAGTAATGGCCGCCAATGGGCCAGTGTATGCAGTAATGTCTGGTAAAAACTGCGCTAAGTATTGTACGAGGCCCAAGAACCTTTGGACATCGTGATAAGTGCGTGGCTCTCGCCATTCACGAATGCGCTGCATCTTGTCAGCGTCAGCGTGAAGTCCTCGGTCATCAATCAGATGTCCGAGGCAATCCATACTTTTTGAGTACAGGTCGCACTTTTCCTTCTTTAAGTAGAATTCATTCTTCCGCAATGTATCAAACACCATTCCGAGGTGTTTCTCATGCTCCTCTATTGAATTGGAGTATATAAATATATCATCCAGATACACATGTACAAATCGTCCCAAAAACTCTTGGAACACCATGGTCATGATGCGTTGAAATGTTGCCGGGGCATTGCAATCCCCGATTTGCATGGTATGGCTAACAAATGTTCCATACACTGTAGTGAATGCCGTCTTCCAGACGTCCTCGGCAATGACGCGTATTTGTTCGTACGCGTCCGACATATCGATCTTGGAGCGGTATCTCGCTCGGGCACAATCAAGCCGTATTTGGTCCTGATCCGGGAACGGGGTAACATCTTTTAGCGTATTCTCATTACGCTTTCGACAATCTATTGCGGTGCGCAGTAGGCCTGTCTTCTTAGGGATGCACAACATAGGCGCGGCTTGATCCGTCTGAACAGCCTTCCACCATCCTGCTCGTACATATTTATTGATCTTTTCGATCAACTGATCTTTCATCGCGTCTGGACATCGAGGTAAATGATAATTGTAAACCTTCTTCTCGTCGATCAAAGGTATACGGTGGTTGACCTCTCGTAATGGAGGCATTGTCTCGGGCACGCCGGACATTATGTCTTTACTAATCTCCATCCACCGCTCTCGTAGACGTGGTAGATCTTCCTCGGTGAGCTTGGGCTCACCGCTGGCTAATTCAGTCGCGTGCTGTTCTGCAGCCGCCATGAATACTTCGGTAAGGTTGCGCTTCAGGTTATCCGGAAGCGTGAAATTTACGATCGACGGGTATAAATCCGGTCCGATCTCCATGTGTGATGATTCTCGGAGAATATTATTGCGTATCTCCGAGATCGTAGATAGCCGTTCCACGTTATGTGGCGGTAACCGGGTGTGCAGTGATGGGAACACTGTACGTGAGAACTCCTGCAGGACTTCTCCATATGGGTTTCCATCTTGAGCGACAATGTCACCCAAGTCTTCCAGCAACACTGGAAACTCAAATTGTGCTGGGCGCTCCATATTGAGAAGGATTTCCTCTTCCTCATCTTCGCTGTCCTCCATAGTGACCGCGATTAATCCTGTTTTCGAGTAAATTATTTTTCTCGATTGTCCCGCCTCCTCGGGACTGGGTGGTGCAAGCGAGTCTTCGCCTGCCCGTCCTAGTCACTCATCTTGCGATTGACGTCGAGCAGCGTTCCGCCGTTCAACTTCACTACGTTCTTCTTGAGACGTCATGGTGTCAGCCAGTCGGTCATCAATCTTAATTGAGTTCCGCTTGAAGTCAAGCGCTATGCCATGCTTGCGCATGTATTTAGTGCCAATTACTGCATCGTATCGATCTAAGTTCACTATGTCCACATACTCCTGTGTATGTAGACTCGCATATTTCATCTTGACCTCCGCGCCATGATTGACCTTGGACCGGCTACCAGCCGTTCCCAATTGCAGCGTTACCGCAGACTTTATCGGGAACACTTTAATCCCGGCGACTCGTGCGAAATCAGGGCTTATCGCCTCTGTAGTGCATCCGGAGTCGAATAAAGTGAACGCTTTATGTCCGTTCACTTCGACATATGCGGAGAGCGGGAAGTTCTCCTCCACTGTGCGTGGAGGCCTCACCCTCTCGTTCCGTGAACATTTCAACCCAATTTTCTTGGATCGATTCTGGGCGGCACCGAGCTCGTCGCTGGCTGGTCCTTGAGTTGATAACGAAGATAAATCCCCAGTAGCGAAGAGGAACTCTTCCACCTCTTCCGTATCTCCTTGCCAGATGACATGTTTCGCCATCTTCTTAGCCAATTTATCAAGGTCTTTTTCCCCAATAAATTCATAGTCCGGATACTCGTCGCAAGTACCAAATAACTCAGGTTCAATCCTGATTTTCATTGGACTCGGTCCCGAGTTTGCATCACTCTTGCTAGGCAAGTCAGCTCCGGTTTTCCCTACTGGGATCTTATCTTTACTCGCATCCTGGGTGCGATACAACTCAGCGTCGGACTCCACGTCCGACTCTTCTATGAGGTGGGGCATATCCTCCTTACTCGAGTACGACGGCTCCCCCAAGCACCCTTCCTGGTCTACCTCGCACTCCTCTGTAGAGTCTTCATTCTCTACCAGATATTCAGACATAGTTTTCTCCATGTCTGTGGCTTCCTTCTCCCGGAGATGACCAAACCGCTCCCTAATCCCACCAACGCGCTCTCCATCATGGTCACTAGGGCCATAGTCACTGAACTCTTTCAGTGTATAATCGTCCGATGACTCATCGGCCGCGGCTTGGCTCCCTTCCTGGGCCTCCTCCTCGTGAGCACCGCGCATATTTTCTTGTCTTGGTTGATCGCAATCACCTTTATAATGATTGCCCCCACAGTTAAAGCACTTTATATGCGCAGGTACCACCTTCTTAGCTGCACCACCTACTCCCCCATCGCGACCTAACGGTCGCGATGTTTTCCACGCCGGTTTGGACTCCGGACCTTGTCCTGCGGGTCTCTCCTTCTTTACCAGCTGATAAAGCTTCCGCTTTATTCCGTCACGGTTCATCACCGCCATGATGGGGCCTTCATCTTCGTCCATTTGACGAATCGCCTCCTTCGTCTCGGGCGGCTTCGTCCCCGCGCTAATCAGGGCGCCACCACTTCGGCTCCCTTTATCGGTTCCCCGATTGGCAGCATAGCGTTTATTGAGACTCTGCTGCCATTCATAATTTATACCGGCTTCCAGAATCATGCGTATAGTTGCATATTCAGCCGATATATTCCTCTCAACCAGGGCGCGGACCATCCCTGCGGGCAGCCTCGATATCATCTGGTTCTTGAACGTATAAGAATCAGGGCGCTTAATCATTCGTCCTGCAGCTCCAAATAGCTCATTATAAAATCCAGAGATTCCCATCTCTGGCGAGAACTTCGTGCTCCAGAACTGATCAGTCGCATCCTGCACACAGGTGGTGTCGATGAACCGGTCAAACAACCCGAGTATAACCTCAAGATGCGTCCAGTCTCGCTTCGTGCGCGAGAATCCTTCAACTTGGGTTTTATACCACTCCTGGGCGGGTCCCGTCAGATAAAAACCATGCAGCAGCATGCAATCTTTCATCTTCTTCTTTCCCGCCCATCCCATCACTCGCATCCATCTACACATCGACATGATGTGTTGTTCAAAGACTTTCATGTCTTTGCTCCCATTATACTTCTCAGGACTGGGTAACCTCAGCCCTCTATTTTCATCCATCAGTGTCGACTTTGGAACACCGCTCCCCAGTGTCTCCTGATAATACCGTTTAAATGGTGCGTGAAGTGACTTCCGCCACTTCTCTTGTTGCTTCCGGGGTATCCCGGCTGACACTGGATCACCTGGTTCCACCAGGTGTAATTTCGTCGGGCTCTTGACCCTCGTTCCATGCGAGTGGTGGTTACGACGCGAGTTTCGCGCCAGCCGTCGCCTTCGGTCGCGCTCCGACTCGCTTGGATTCTTGCGCGGTGTCCTGGCAGGCCCTTTGGACGGTCCCGCCGACGCGTTACTATTTCCACTCTCCGATGACGATGGGCTTTCATCTGAAGGATCCCCTCCAGCGCCTTGGTAATCGGCGCCACTGCGAGTGCGTGCCGGTTTACCCCCAGAACTTATTCCTTCTGTAATCTCTGATATCAACTCGCTTGGCTTCTCTTCCCAAGCACTATCCGTATCCTCCTCCCGTGAATATGCATATTCCGGTTGATACGTTTCGTCATCTAGGCCAGACGATTTATCTCCCTCGTCTGCATCGTCGGAGGGCTCCGATCCTCCTGGCTCTCCGTCAGGCGCAGCGCCGAAATTGACAGGTGCGGTCCCTTTTCTCATATAGAACGGAGCGTCTTCCTTAATTGGGGATAACGTACTCCGAGGTAATTTGGATTGACGCGTCGTCTTCGACGCGATTGGCTCTGTCACGGGATCGTCCAGCGGACGGTCACCTGTTCTCGATCGCTTTGCGCTACGGTTATCCGTCTCGCGATTCTTAGTCGCGTCGTTATTACACGACGCAGGTGAAGGGGTTTCTGATCCCTTCGCTTTAACCGCCGGAGGTACCCCCATTCCGGCCCTTCCGCGGTTGTCCTTTTTCGACGACATCGGGGTAGTCGGGTGTGGGGAATAATCCACAGCTGGAGTCACTCCTGCTTCCACATCTCGCGTTCTGCGTTTCTCTGCAGACCGCATCTGTGAAGCCACAGAGCTACCGCGACTAGGTGCCGGACCTGTCTCGTAAGCCTGCCCCTCGGAGTTCCAGTCCACATTCTGATCTATAAGATAAGAATGTCCATTAGCCTCTATTTCCGATAGTCGATATCGTTGTATGATTACACGGTCCATAAGATCGTGTACCACTCGTGGCTTTTCAGCCGCAGGTAATTTAACACCGACAGGAATAGATTCCTCGTCATCCGATATTTCATGAATGCTAGTTGGTTTAGCGAGAAGTGGCCTTATAGACGAAACCGACACCACTGATGGTGACTTCGGCTTTGTCTTTGACTGCTGTACATTGCTTGATCCAACCGTGATTGATGGTGTGGCAGCGCGAGAACTAGCCCGCGAGTGAGCTTCTTTCCGTTGAGCTAATTCCTCTGTCTTCGCGCGAGCTTTCTCAAGCTCGCGGCGATTATACTCAAGTATAATCTGTTTCCTCCGCTCAACGTCAGCCCGCTTCTCTGCGGCCTGCGTCTCTGCCTCTGACGCCGCCAATTCTTCACGCTCAATCGCGCGCTGTGCAACCAATTGTTGCACCTTAATGCGTCGTTCATTATCGGCCTCTTCTCTGGCAATCTGTTCAGCGAGCTCGCGGTCGACACTCTCGCGCAGGTCATTCTCATAAATTTCCTGTGCCAGAATACGATCATCCTCGACACGTCCTTCTTGAAGACGCGCCTCAGAACGTGCCAATGCAGCGCGTCTCCGCTGAAACTCTTCGTGAGTTTCATTTTCTCCTCGCGCACGTGCCAGCGCAGCGCGCGCGCCCTCAATATGAGGATCCCATACATTTCCAGATACAACTTTGAATCCGGAGCGATCACTATCCGATCCCCTCTGGTCCTCCAGGCTCAGCTTGGCCGCCAGTTTCATCTCAGCCGACTCAATCGATTCGGCTCTATTGCGGCGGCGCTTTCCCTCGCGTCGCTCCGCTTTCTCACTGGCAGTGAGTGATACCGCCTCCGGTTCCGGATAAGGCGACGAGCTCATCAGTCCTGATGGCGGGATGGATCCCGATTTACTGGACTCTCTCGCCGTATGCGCGCTCGGTGTATTAGAGCGCGTTTCCAACCCCGGTTCTTTGTCGTTTCTGGACGACGACTTGCTGTGTCGCGACGACACTCCACTACTCCCAGTGCCGGGATATTTATTAATCTCGGCTCTAGTAATGTCTACCGAATCCCTTTTCGGACTCGCATGTCTATTGTCATACTCAGCCGATGTACTCGATCGACTAGAGATCGATCGGCGCTCGACAAGGATCTCCTCGTCGTCTCTTTCCACAACTGGATCCGCTGGTCTTCTCCAGTTGCTGCTGGCTGATGAGGGTCTTCGTCCCGTATCAGCACTTACCTTGGATTTGGCACCTGCCGGGGATGCCTTCTGGCTTATACTAGATAGTCGTGCATTCACCGATGCACGTTCACGCGAGCTATCGCTCGCCCTCTCTGCCTCACTCTCCTGAGTAAGCTTAACCGACGCGCTGGATGTGCGTCGAATCCTACTGACCGCTGAGGGTACCGAGCTCAATTCTGAGCTCGCTTGCATCCTATCAGTGGCGCTAGTTGCCTCCGATCGGAGAGAATCTCCGACCTCGGCTAACATAGAATCGTTCTCAGGCTGTCGTAGTGGGATCGCCGAGCGCGATGGCACATACGGCAGCGATTCGTTGGTCGATAGACCCACGTTTTGCTCGTCGGAAGACGTTGATGGATCGCGACGCGATCCGTGGTTTGTTTTTGCCATTGGCAAATCAGTTGTATGAATCTAAGGCTGTAGATTTTTTTTTTTGTCACGTCGAACGACGACTATCTTTTTCCAATACGTTGAACGTATGGCTCAAAAAAGTGTAAGAACCCGTTGGGGTCTTACGACAATCTCACTTAGTCGTGCACAAGCGAGCCAGCACGTCTCCCGGAGGAGATATATTGACAATGTTCGTGGGTTACGGTAAGCGGGAAAGTCCCGGCTTACGTACTAACTACCTAGTTTTATAGGGGATCGGCTTAGGCCGATCCTAACAAAGCGCATTACGCGTAAATACCATCTTCTATTAAATAAGCGCACGGTTATGGGTCAAAACCCTAACACTGATATATTTAAAATGTTACTTAGATCAGCTGTTGTATCCCCACTGCTGCATCTCACGGTACTCTCAGATATCCCCTGCCCCCACAGTAACAATGAAAAGAATACGGGAATTTCCTCCAACAGCCTGTGTTCAAGGTAAAGGCCTCATTCCGATTAATTGTTCTGCATATAATCTTGATTTCTAGATCTGTCACTGCATGTGTGCACAGCAACATTTACATTTCTATGATTAGGGTGTTTCAGATATCTCTTTTCGACCCCAACTTGTGCTCCAACTCGGACCTCAACTCGGCCTCGACTTGAGTCAAGTTGAGGCAGAAGTTGAGGCATTGTTTGTGAAACACCTAAGTAGATATTTCTGCCTCAACTCCGAAGTTGAGGCAGAGTTGGAGCTTCACGTATCATGTTACATAACAAATGATGCGCCAGAGCCGAAGTTGGGGCATCAAGTTGAGGCAGAAGTTGGGGCAGAAGTTGGATGTCAAGTCGTGGTCCTATGCACGACTTGAAATCCAACTCCAATTTCGTGCCTCAACTTCGTGCCTCAACTTCACAAAGTTGGGGTCCGAGTTGGGGCACAAGTTGGGTCGAAAAAGAGATATATGAAACACCCTATTGTGACTTAATTAACGTTATAGATGTTTTTGGCTCCTTTTTTGCCCCTCCGTTTCCCATGTCATCATCGGCTGCGGCGGTACTACAGCGGTGGTCACCAACTTTGTTCACTGCGTTTATGTACTTACTTAACTTTTCCACACACAAACTGGATCACAAGAAGAAAGGGTCTTTGAAGGCTATTTTAATAGAAGAAAATGGCCACGAGCATTTTAAAATCGCCGGTAACATCTTTAAGCTGGGTTAACGTCGGATCAGCTGATGCGCCATCAAATTAAGCACTGCCACTGATGCCACGGCTTCCCTTCCTCCTCCTCCGAGCCGCTTTTGTGCTGCTTTCGAATCGGTCTGACTTTACTGGGAATCCTTGTGCAACAAGCTTTAGTCTTCCATATTGGGTTTCTATTGGACCGCGTCGGAATCGCGGACAACCGCCAACCGTCATTCGGATTCCTGCTAGTGTGTGCCTTGACAAGTTAGAGGAAGACACCGAAATCCTCATGGGCAGCATCGAAGCCCGTTGATCGCTGCACGAACCATTTGACCATGATATTGACCACAAAGTCTCCTCTTTCTGGTTCGGATTTCCTCCAATCTTGGTCTGCTTGCGCGCCAGTTCCATCAAGCAGCACCTTCCCAGACGGCTGTTTACACAGATCACATCATGGCAATGGGAGTCCAATCGATGGAAAGTAAGCGCATGGCTATTCCTTCTGCACTGCGCCATCTCGACAATGACAGACGAAATGCACGTTTCTTTCAATCTTATTTTTCACCACGGCGATCATTGAGCTTGGTTACTCGGTAGATCGCGCAAGCCAGCTGTCCTGACCCCTTACACGAGAGGCAGACTCCCCAGCGACGAGCGGTGATTAACAATGGATGAACAGCATGCCTCGATCATTCGCAATTGGACCGGCCGTGTAATCCTACCTACCTACCCACCTGCCGCTCAAAGTGCTATCACACTACATCCACAAAACGCACCCAAGTAAGTTCGATTTGGATCCCGGCAGGGTTCGGCAGGGATTTGTGAGGCGGGGCACGGGCGGCTGATCGGTGAGGATGATTGGACTGTTATTTTTTGTGCTCGATCGTAATGTTCCGCGGCCTTCGTCAACTAAGGATCGGCGACATGCCTGCACCGTGAGGACCTTTAATTTTAGTCCGCGACTGCGCGGCTTTCCTGCTGCCTGAATCTCTGGCACACTCGGCTCGCTGGGCAAGGAACGACTACCAGCGTGAGCCTTACCCGCTCTCAGCTGCTGTTCCTCACATGCCAGGGTACAGATGGGCTTTGAACCTCCATCGCGGGTGCCTTCGAGAGGCGAGCCGGAGGCCAAGACACTAGGCCAGGAAGAACGGGAACTCTTGCGCAGGACTCCATTGGCCTATTACTGGCGAACGCCCCTTGTATCGGGCCCAATCGGCCGGCTCCAACAGATCGTCTTCAATATCCTCTGTCTTATCGCGCACGGGCATGCCGGGTTAGGCCCCGTCTGGGCGGCGATAAAGTTCAAGGACGAGCGGAGAGCCTTTGGGTCGAGATGTGTGTGACCGGTTGAATAACATGCTTGTCGTAGTGCGTCCATATATATTCCGCTTTTCAAAGTTGATTGTCAGCTGACGCTCGTCGTGAAGGCGAGCCTCCTGCTGGGCACGTCGGCCGTGTTCATCACCACGCCGCCCCCGATACCAACCACGGTGAACTACATCTGCATGCTCAGTGCGTTCGGGGGGCCGGCTGCTCATCAGTGGCCTCATTGTCGTCGGGGTTGCTCACCTCCTGCTCTCGCGATCAAAGCCGCACTGGTTGGAGCACGTATGTTGTTGCATATCCACAAATACTCCCTCCATACTCTCGTACCCGTTCTTCGCGATCAGCACTGCAACCATCCTCTTAGCGCTTGGTACGCGCCCACCCCCTCAATTTAGATTAAATAAACCCACCTTCGACTGATATCCGGGATATAATCAGATGTCCTGATTGCGATATTGTCCGCACAAGACGTGGCGATGCAGGTGCTAGCTCCGGTATTCCTCGTGCCGTCGCTCTCGAGGGCGGGTCTGCTCGGTCGCGTCGACCTTGTCGTTGATGCGACTGCGCGAGGCGCCTTATGCTTCGGAGTAGCGGTTGAGTCCTTGTCACTAATAGATACCGAGATCGATTATATTTATATATCCTTGCGCATTCGGCTCCGGACCCAACATGGTCTCTTCTTCCATCCTCTTCCCTTCGGTACACCCCTGTCATTCTAATCCGCACAATGCGGCCTGCAAGTTGTATCACATCATTTTTGTGTGCTGCCGTGTCGAGAAGGAGGGCTGGGTAAGGTGGATGGAAGACCGTATTGGTGAGCACTGGTCGTCCTGGTCCACCAAATTGATATCTCACCGACTCAGGCTGCGACCATTTAGCATCGAACCTGACTCTTTAATAGTACATGTTCGAGCGAAGGTGGAAATTGAAATCAGTCACGGTGCCGCGCTAGTAGCGCACAGCAGGCGTTGATATAACATCAGATATACAACAGATGCCGTCCCCGGGCAATAACCCGCAATCTCAGAACACGTATATTCAGCTGACAAACGCCGCAGACGAACTCAGCCTTCAGTCTCTCGTGGATAAATCTATTTGGAAACCCCCACGTGACCAGAAACAGGGTTTCCAAATAACCGATCACTATTTGGAAACCCCTAAGAAGTGATAAGATAAGATAAGATAACATATCCAAATCATTCTTATGCGATGTCCTGCCCAATTTGGGGGCAAAAAGCGAGTTATATGGGGGGAAAGAATGGCGAGTATGTATTGAATACATCCCCGCAACCTCCAGATTTTTCCCAGATTCTTTTCGCAAGTCCTGGACATTTTTCGGCCATTCTCACACAAAACGTGTTGAATTCACAATCACAGGCGGATTTGGGGGCCTAAAATGAAGGAAAAAAATTGCAGCCAACTGTTCGAGGCAGCATTTGATTCATATAATTTTCTTGAACATATCAGAGGTCTTTTGAGCCACCAGAAACACTCCGAGAAAAGTCCGCCCCATCCCGCCGCCTCCGCCATCAGCCGCCATCAGATCTTGTCTTACAAATCACGGGGTTTCCACATAGCGAACCCCGGGTTTCCGAACATGGGGGGTTTCCAAATAGATTTATCCGTCTCTCGTCTATTGAATGGACTTTGTATTTTTATGCGGGACAAATTACTGCGCATGACTGGGACGAAATTACCAAGTAGACCGGCGTATTGTTTATCCCCATTTGCCACGACCTTATCAAGCTGTCTATACGTGTCAGCCCCTACGATCTCTACGGTCCGCCAATTCGCGTGCTTTACGGACTCGCAAGCATTAGGCAAGACTTGGGAAGGGCCTCACTCGCTTGATTTTCCCGACGGTGTCGTTTTCCCAATTCTATTTGGCTGTCTGCCCGATGTCGGGAGAACAAGTATACTCGGCGCTCTCCACCAAATCCTAGTCCAATTTGATCTAGCTACCATCTATCCGCAGAGCCGCTGCCACGCGTTTCGGCTTAGCCCGCCCTGGTCCGCAAGCTTGGCTGACGAGGAGGGCCGTCGGATTTGCGCGTGTGTCATGGCTATGACAAGGAACAACCCGATTCTCCGCGAAGCTTTAAAAGTGCGGGGGCTCGGACGGAGACTTCACGGATACCATGGCTGACCTCCACAACATCAACGAGGACAGTGTCGATCCCTCCACCAACCCCTCACGCTCTCCTGTTACCCTACACCGCCCTTTTAATGAATCCGCTCTGACCACCAGCCCTACCGCCCCCTCCATCTCAATCGCGCCCTCTCCCATCATTCAAGGCCGCAGATCCAGCGTCTCCCATGTCGATGTGGATTTCTTCGATCCCGCGGGCGTACACGGCCTCAAACGCGCCGTCACCCACATTTCCGAACGAAGCGTCAAGAAAACGGCGGAGAGCATAGATTCAGACCTGACGATCAGCCCCGGTAATGGCCCCTTCGATCTCGAAAAGACCCTCAAGTTTGTTCAGAAAAAGTATGTTTTTTCTCTGCATTTGTTGAGCATGTAATGACAGTCGCCAGGCTGGAAGAGGCCCAGGTCGAGCGGCGCGAACTGGGCGTGGTATTTCAAAATCTCCGCGTCGTCGGGTTGGGCGCATCAGCGTCATATCAGCCCACCCTCGGCTCCACCCTCAACCCGTTCACCATCCTCGAAACGATCCAGGGTCTGCGCCATCCACCCCTGCGGAATATTCTCGATGACTTCTCCGGCGTCGTCCGTCCCGGCGAGATGCTTCGTGAGTGCGCTACACAGAATTTCGAATGGCTTACTGACCGCATTTCTCAGTTGTTCTTGGCCGTCCTGGGTCCGGCTGCTCCACGCTCCTCAAGACCCTGGCGAACCAAACCGAGGAATACCACGCGGTCTCCGGTTCCGTCCATTACGACTCCCTCACTCCGGAGGAGATTCGCGCGCACTACCGCGGCGACGTGCAGTACTGCCCCGAAGACGACGTGCACTTCCCCACCCTCACCGTCGAGCAGACGCTCCAGTTCGCCGCGCGCCTCCGCGCGCCGCAGGCGCAGACGCGCATTATGTCCCAAGGCCGCGACAAGTACGTTGACTCGATGGTCGAGATCCTGTGCACGATCTTCGGCCTGCGGCATGTACGCGGCACACTCGTTGGGGACAACGCCATCCGCGGTGTGAGTGGCGGCGAGAAGAAGCGCGTAAGCATTGCCGAGGCGCTCGCCACCCGGATGCGCATTGGTGCTTGGGACAAGTGCGTTACCATTATAATTTATATTAGCATAATATTGACTCGAACTTTAATGCAGTTCGACGCGCGGCCTCGATGCTTCAACTGCCCTGGAATTCGGGCGCGCGCTGCGGATAGCTACGGACGTCGCGCGTCTAAGCACGATCGTCTCCATTTACCAGGCCTCGGAGACGCTCTACTCCCTGTTCGACAAAGTCTGTGTCATCAGCGAGGGACGCATGGTGTACTTTGGCCCTGCCGACCAGGCACGGGACTACTTCCTCTCGCTCGGATACGTGCCGCAAGCCGAGCGCCAGACCACCCCCGATTTCATCGTCTCAGTGCGTGATCCATATCTGGCATGAAATCAGAATTCAACTGACTGGTACCATGTATTATCGCAGGTCACTGACCCCGCTGGGCGCGTGGTGCGCCCGGGATTAACGCCCGCCGAGGAGCAAGCTCGCCCGCGCACGTCCACCGAGCTCGCGGAGCGCTTCCTCGCATCACCGCTGATGTCCAACAACCTTGAGGATATCAACGCGTACAAGGACGAGTGCGTCCCAGGGCTCAAGGATCGCGTGACGCTCTATAAGCGTAGCGCTCAGGCCGAACACGCGAAACACGCAAGGCGGTCCTCGTGCGTCGTCTCTCTTCGCCGCGGCTACAATACTAATGGTGTGCGTAGACCGTATATGACCTCGATCCCGATGCAGGCGCGCGCGGTCATGTTGCGCCGCGTGCAGATTATCCTGGGCTCTAAGCTCTCTACCCTCATCATGATTTCGTGCGCAGGCCTCGTTTGTAGGTTACTACCAAATGCTAACGTGATATGGTTTGCAGAACGTTCATAATACAGGGTATCATCGGTGCGCACGTCTTGGAAAACATTACGCGGAAGCAGCGACTGATGTGATCCATTTACAGTCGGCTCTGTGTTCGTCAACTCCCCGGAATCCACCTCGGCGTACTTCTCGCGCGGAGGCGTCATGTTCTTGTAAGCGTCGTCGCTCTGTGGAAATGCAGTTTAATAACCCCTCTTTTTTTCACAGCGCGCTGCTCTTCTCAGCCCTCTCGAGCATGGCGGAGATCGCAGCCCTGTTCGGGCAGCGACCGATTGTCCTCCGGCAAAGCAAAGCCGCGCTGTACCACCCGTTCATCGAAGCCGTCGCGCTCACGCTCGTCGACATCCCCATCACGTTCTGTACCACCTTCGTCCGTTTTTTTTTGTTGAATATTCGGGACTGCGCGCTGACCTGCGTCGTATTAGTCGTTTTCCCTCCTGCTCTACTTCATTGTAGACCTCCAACGGACAGCGTCCCAGTTCTTGTGCGTTGCGTTTTCTTGCCTCCTCCACGCGTGAATTTATTCTAATGACACCCACCTGTGCAGTACATTTTACCTGTTCTTGTTTAGTATGGCACTCTCGATGAAGGCGTTTTTTCGCGCAATCGCGGCCGCGTTCAACTCTCCCGCAACGGCGCAGTCGGTGGCGGGGATCGTGCTGCTCATTCTTGTCATTTATACCGGGTACACTATACCCAAACCTGTGCGTCCTATTTCACAACTTCTCGCGACATATCGCTGATCGCGTGCTCAGTCGATGTAATTTTCCCACCACGTGGCCGCGTGCACGACTGATTTATTATCTTTTTTTACCATAGGATCGGCGCGTTGCGGTGGATAACATACATCAACGTGCGTTTTTTTATCCTCCTACTTCCGCCAGGCCACATGCTTACTGAACGTGCGACATAGCCGCTGCGTTATGGATTCGAGGGCGTCGTGGCGAATGAGTTCCACACACTGAAGGGCTCGTGCGCGTCGCTAGTCCCCCAGGGCCCCGGCTACGAGAACGTCTCGCTCGCCAACCAGGTGTGCGCGACGGTCGGGAGCGTCGCCGGGCAGGACTTTGTCGATGGGAACAGGTTCATCGCGCTGAACTATGAGTATTCGTACAGCAATGAGTGGAGGGTGCGTCGCCCCATTGTATCCATCATCTATCGTCCCTCATGACGTTTACGCCCACCCTTAGAACTTTGGGATCGTCGTCGCGTTCGGGATCGGATTCGTGGCCATGTTGCTGTTCTTCACTGAGTTTAACACGTCGTCGGCGGCGGACACGCCCGTCGTGCTGTTCAAGCGCGGGTCAGCGGCATCGAAGAAGGCTGCGGCGCGTGCGGACGCGGACTCGGATGCGGAGAAGGCGGGTGGTGCCACGGGCGTCGATTCCATGAGCAGCGGGGAGAAGGCGGAGGTAGCGGAGGCGCTCGCTGCGCAGGCGCCCATGACGAACATTTTCTCGTGGCAGGGCCTCAACTACGTTGTGCCTGTCAAGGATGGGACGCGTAAGCTGCTCGACAATGTCTCGGGGTATGTCGTCCCTGGGAAGCTGACCGCCCTCATGTGCGTCCCGCTCTTTCGTTCCGCAATATTTGGCTGATGTGCGAATAGGGGAGAATCGGGTGCGGGGAAGACCACGTTGCTCAATGTGCTAGCGGAGCGGACGACAACGGGCGTTGTGACCGGGGATATCTTTGTCAACGGGCATGCGCCGCCCCGCGATTTCCGGTCGCAGACGGGGTATGTTTTGGTTTCTCTTCCGTAAGGAAATGTTGCTTATCATGCGTTATACAGCTATGTGCAGCAGATGGATACGCATGTCCCGACGGACACTGTCCGCGAGGCGTTGCTGTTCTCTGCCACGCTGCGCCAGCCAGCCTCGGTCCCGTTGGCCGAGAAGGTCGCATAGTATGTCCATCTACTTGCGCGTTGTTCGGATCCTGATGCATATTTTGTGTAGCGTCGAAACATGCTTGAAGATGTGCGGGCTGGAAGCCGTCGCGGACGCGTCGGTTGGAAGTTTGGGCATCGAGCACCGTAAGCGCACGACGATCGGCGTTGAGTTGGCAGCGAAGGTAAGTTTGTCTGGTCTCGGTGCAATGGACAATCTGACACGACGGCAAAGCCCAAATTGCTGCTCTTCTTGGATGAGGTATGCGCTCATTATGCCGTTAGGTCTCTCTTGTTCACATATTTTTTTTGCAGCCTACCTCCGGTCTTGACTCGCAGAGCGCATGGGCGATCATGCTGTTCCTTCAACAGCTCGCCGCCAACGGACAAGCGATTCTTTGCACGTAAGTTCTTCCGGTATCATAATCCAAACGTCGCTAATCGTATCGCTTAGAATTCACCAGGTACATATTCCTATCGACCTTTATATGACAATAGCAGACACTTACTTCTCCCACCCAGCCGTCTGCCGAGCTTTTCCAGGCAAGCACCGCCCGCAACCGCTTTATTCCCCATTCTAACTATTATACCATAGATCTTCGACCGGCTACTGCTTTTGAGAAAAGGCGGCCAGGTTGTGTACTTTGGGGATATCGGCAAAAATTCGGCCACGCTTATTAGCCACTTTGAGTCCAACGGATCGCGACCTTGCGAGCCAACAGAGAATCCGTACGCTTTGTTCAACCTGTTCGAAATCGGAATGGCGGGAGCTAATTATCATTTCGCAGAGCGGAGTTTATGCTCGACGTTATTGGCGCCGGAGCGACTGCCAGCAGCGAGCAGGACTGGTACGTCAACTATAACTTGTGGTGATTTATTCGTTCGTCATACCGGTGCGTAGGGAGGCTGTTTGGCGAGGATCCCCCGAATCGGCCAAGGCACAGCAGGAACTGGAAGCGATCCACACGGAAGGGCGGAGTCGTGGAGCGGTTGAGGAGACTTTCCATTCTAGTTTTGCGGCTCCTTGGAGGGAGCAGGCTGCGACCTTGCTGAGACGTGACATGCGTTTCCGCTGGAGGAATGTGCGTATCTTCGTCACTTGACCTTACCCTTCGCTGATATGCGGCTGGTAGCCGACGTATCTGATGGCCAAATTGGTGCTCAACATCGTCGCCGGTCTTTTCATTGGCGTGAGGCACACCGCTTTTGTTCAGGCACTCTGCTTATGATCTCCTCGCATAGTTCACGTTCTACAAACCGAAACCCACTCAGCAGGGAACGCAAAACCAGCTTTTTGCAATCTACATGTCCACAATCCTCAGCGCCCCGCTGTCCAATCAGCTGCAGGTCCCTTTCCTGGAGATGAGGAATATTTACGAAATCCGAGAAGGGCCCACCAAGTTTTACAGCTGGTCCGCCCTTGTTACGTCGGCGCTTTTGTCAGAACTGCCATGGAATATCCTTGGGTCATCGATTTACTTCCTCTGCTGGTATGCACTCTGCGTCAATTTAAACCGGCCTGCTCACGCACAACCCTTCAGGTACTGGACCGTTGGATTTGATAACGACCGCGCAGGCTACACTTATCTCGTCCGTTGTTTTTCTTTGCCCGGAAGGTATCGCGGTCTTCTGATCTGAGATGTACAGATGCTGGGTGTCATTTTCCCGCTCTACTACACGACGTTCGGTCAGGCCGTCGCTGCCATGGCGCCGAATGCGGAACTCGCCGCTGTGCTGTTCAGCTTCTTCTTTTCCTTCATCCTCACATTGTAAGTTGCTCCATCCTTGGCGCAGTATCCCTCACTAAAGCCCTCTCTTCAGCAACGGCGTCCTCCAACCATTCAGATCGCTCGGCTGGTGGAAGTGGATGTGAGTCGTCATATCCCTGTGTCTCCTGCGCTCTCTGACCTTCCGCCCAGGTACCATGTGTCGCCGTTCACCTACCTGACCGAGGTACCTTCATCCCAAGGGACAGCATATCCAAATTGGTTTTGGTTTCTGATGAAATGATTTCCGTTTAGGGACTGCTGGGCCAAGCGCTGGGAAAACATCCCATCGTGTGCAGCGCCACAGAACTCGTTAAAGTCAACCCGCCGTCGGGACAAACGTGTGGGGATTATTTTGCGCCGTACATCTCGTCCGCCGGGGGTTACCTGACCAACGCAAACGCGACGGCTGGGTGCGAATTTTGCTCTACCGCGACCACCGACCAGGTATGCCGTTATGCATTCAGCCTCTGTTATATAAGTTGACCCGTGGACAGTTCCTCGGAGCGAGCTTTAGCATATACTACTCCCATCACTGGCGCAACGCCGGCCTGCTATTCGCGTACATCGGTATCAATGTGCGTATCTCGCTTCGAACGCCCTCACGCGGCTCGCTGATTCATTTTATCTCGCTGTCTAGATAATTGGCTTGTACGCCTTGACGTACTTTTTCCGCATCCGCACCACGAGCATTTTCGCGGTGTTCAAGAAACGCAGTAAAGCCTAGAGACGGACATTTTCGAATCGTAATGCTTGATATGATCGTTAGAGACTTAGATAGCCAATAGAATAACTAGCATTCGTATAACGACACATGTACAGCTATAATAACCTGAGATTTTGTGTAGGAAACAGTCTTTGGAGGAGATCCTAGTACGGTTGGGCTGGATCTAGCCGCGCGAATCAGGAAGGCCCGCTATTCAACGTATATTCAGACAAACCCTTCAACGTCCCGGCACTGGTGATGCTAGTCTTCTGACCCATATCGGTCTCGCAAGTCAACTATTCTTTTCTCTTTCACTGAGACTCGCCATCCGGGGAGCGATATTTTATTTCTCGGCTGGCAAGTCACTCATCTATCCAAGGACATAGAAATAGAATTAAGACCTGGTGGCCTATGGCCCGCATCTGTGTCCCGTATGCATATTCTTACGTCGCATCAAGCAGCAGCACCCGTTCGATTCGGGGCCAGGTCATAGACGGTTAAATTCATTGTTTTTTTTTGGTTTCGTGTCAAGACATTCTCATATTCGTTTTTCAAGTTGATTAATGATGCAGGAAGGAAAAGGATATTTTTGTGGTGAGTTGACACCCAAACATGGTTTCACGATATTTCTAACCATGGGAATATTCCTGTGCCCTTGGTTGCCGAATTGAATAAAAAGGTACAGTAGCGGATAGTGACCCGGAGATTAGAGCAGAGGTATCCTACCAGTAGAGGTCGTCGTGAACCTTTAATCCATCATTTATTGTCTGAAACCGTCCATCCAATTCAGAGCGAGGTCGCAGCTGCAGAATCCACGAGAGCTTTTTTCTAATTAATACCCTACGTTCCATTCCTCGAACCATTAGCAAGCAGCAGAGCGTTCCCGAAGACAACTATTTTTTTCCCCCTCGTTCATTCGATTTCACCTCCTCTCGCCTCAATTTAGTTACACGCTATTCACCGAACCGTATACGTCACAGCCCCGATATCAAGATCAAGACAAGATGAGAAAAATGGGCCACCACAGGCCAGCCCGCTACCATGCTCGAATCATTTTCGTTATTTTGAACCCATCTGAGTCAAACTCAAAGAATTTTTCAAGCAGTCTACAGCGCGCTCGGCCGACGCGCGTTCACCAGCTCTATTCAAGGACCGCAGACGGGCAATAAATTTACTGTTAACATATCTGCTGTTGGTGTTTGAACGGCAAGGTGCCGTCTATGTTCAAGCTAGTAGAACACGACTGAGTATGATTACGAGGCACCCAAAGAACACCCAAACGTCGGCGCCGAATATTAACTGTTTACGCAAAAACCGTTGACAAAATGTGGTTTACTGCAGGACGTGAATTTAGGGCGTCCTAAAACCTTGCCTAGAAGTAGCAGAAATGCCTAACAGCAGCGGGCATAAGTACCTAAAGGTAGCGGAATCAACCGCACGCTTTAGCGTTTCGCACCAATTGAATTCTCGACTGATACACCCTTGAAGCAAGTTGTTCCTTTACAAGTAGAGTTTATTCCCCAATGAGTTAGGTATGTACGCTCACGAAGCGGAACCGGTAGGCAGGTAATAAGTAGGTAGGATACACAGAAAATCACAGCTCTTCAATTGCAAACGGAATTGGTGAATCGCAGCTCGGCAAGCTCTAAAGCTCGGACTCGCACGGAGATCCCCAGCACACATGTACTCACACATCGCATTTGTGTAGTACGGCTACCCAGTGCTAGTGCTGTTGCATCCAGGACTTGCCAATCCGCCTCTTCCTCCCCGGTCACATGATCATATGATGGGCGAGCGGGGACAAGCGGGAAGGCTATCAGTGATCCTTCGGCTAGCGCCGGAACCTTTTTAAGGTCAAGTTGTCAACGGAATCAACGACCGGGTATCTGCAATCCTCCCACGCTGACTCAGCTGGAGAGGCAATGAAATATTAACGGTGGTGGTAACGGGATCAAGAAGGAGGGAGAAGGAGAGACCATATACCTATAGGAAGGGCAACCCGAATAAGAAGGACGGGAGTAACAGCCTCGAGGTCGAAGTCGTCTGTCAATGTCATGATTCTCCCAGGTCCCGGGGAGCAGATATTCATATACATACGAGATATTTCATCCGTGATGCAGATATTTTCAATTGTTGTGATGAAGATTATCTTGGCTGGATGGAGCAGGTTTCGGGGTGCCGCGGATGGCGACCGGCAACTGCGGTAGACCATAGATGCGCCCTTGGACAGGTTACAGCGCTCGTCTCAGACTGACGGCGTATGACAATGTCAAGACTTGCAGATGTGCAACCGGGATCCACGCGACGAAAGATGATCAACATTGAATCAAAATAGAACCAAACACTGCCGACGGTGTCAAGGCTGTGTGTCAAGGGGTGATGGGCGCTGCTGACATATAACCAGATCCACGCCCAGCCCCGCGCAACCCTTTCCCAGTACCCTCCATGTCATGTCCGTCAATGGTGCGGGCCAGCAAGTTAACGTCACCGTCGCTGCTGGGAACCCCGCAGCGGGTCCACCTCCACCCAGCTTCGAACTCATGTTCGCGCCGCTCCTTATCGGCGTCGTGCTGAATGCGATGCTGTTTGGAGTTTTCATCGTGCTGGTCCACTCTTACTTTCGCCTCTACAAAACGTGTGTCCCCTTGCTGTTTTTCTTCTACGTTGTCGAATGCTGACGGCGAGCAGCGACTATGGATGGATCCGCTACCTCATCTACTACCTCATCCTTCTGGAGGTGATCAACACCGTGTGCGACATTGGACTCATCTATGAGCCCCTCATTACGCTCCATAGTGCGCCCCCTTGCGCCCCCACCCTCTCCTGAATGCTGACACCCACTACAGACTCCACCTCGGTTCTCATGGACTCGCCTAAGCGTGAGTCCCCCCTGGCTTCTTATCCTTCCCCTCCTAACTCGTTATCCCCAGTCCTCGCCGCCGATCCCGTTGTTACCGTACGTCCCATCTCATCTCGATCCCCGCTAACGCCGATGCTAATCAGCGCCTCTTCCCTCTGTTTACTTTTATCTTTGCACCATTTTTCAGACCCTAATATCGACTCCAACCCAACTCTTTATGGCGTGGCGCATCCGCCGCGTCACGCGCTCCAACTGGCTTTCGGGCTCAGTTGCACTGCTGGCGTTTGCGTCGTTCGGTGCGTGCCTGTCTTAACCTCCCTCCCTCATACAACTCAATCGTGCATCGTGCTTGCTCCTGCAGTCGGCGGACTCGTAGCGACAATCAGCGTCGCCACCCACCCCAAGTTCGCGCAGTTCGTCCTCGCCGAGGCGCCTCTCACGCTCTGGCTCACGAGCACGGCCTTTGCGGATCTCTTCATCACCGTGTTTCTAGTTAATTTCTTGGTGCGTATTACAAGTTTGAATATACCGGTAAGAGACGGCACTGATGGATGTCGCGTTCGTAGTGGAAGAACAAAACGGGCTTCAAGACGCAAACTGATTCCGTGACGGACAGGATCATCCTCTTCACGGTACAGACGGGGATGCTCACTTCGGTTGCCGCCATCGCGGATGTGTCGCTGTTTTTGATCATGCCGGTGAGTCCCCTTTCGTTTCCTTCCTTTAATCCTCCTTTATTTATTCAACCCTCCTCTTCGCCGATAGCGTACAACGTTGTGCGTCCGCCCTTATCTCTCCGCGGACATATTCGTTTACTGACGAGTCGAGCAGCATGTTCATTTGGGACTTCTCGCTATCGAAGCTGTATTCCATTTGTTTGATCGCCACGTGCGTCTCATTTTTCTTTTTCTTTTTCTATCATAATCTTAATCTTTCATCTTCCCCCCGCAGCCTAAATGCGCGCCACGAATGGAATGACCTCCTCGAGGAGAGCCCGGCCGCGTCGCTCGAAAAGACCCTGAGCAAGGACGGGAAGCCGAACCCGAATGCGATTATCAAGTTGAGGGCCGCGGTGCGTGCTTTTCGTTATTCCCTTTTTTCCTTCTTTCCTTCTCTCCTTCTCCCCCAACTGAACGTTTTTTTGCAGGCCGACGTGCACAACCTCCAGCTATACATCCCCTCGCAGTTCCAGGCCTCGCGCACCAGCGCGACGTCCCCCAACGTGCTATCGCCCGGCGCGCGGCGGCGCACGCCCACTGCGCGGCATGCGTATCGGGGGGAGAACGGGAGCTTGGACTCGCAAGGGTGGATCCCGCGCCCGATGCCGACCGTCATGCCCGGGCGGAGCCACGTTAGTACGAAGCAGTCGAGTTCTAGGAGCGCGAAGGCGAAGAAGACGGGCTCGGGGCATCGGATCGCCGGGCGGGATATGCTGTTTGGGCAGGGGCAGGAGGTCTCGAACACGTCGGGCGATGAGAGCTTGAAGCCCCTGCTCCTCGCCCCGAACGCGCGAGGGCGGGGGCACGCGCACTCGCACAGCAAGAGTTCGAGCTCGGCGGAGAGCGCGAAGCGGACGGCGGAGTGGGCGATGGTTACGGGGCGGTAGCCGGGTGGGGGCGCCGAGGTGCGAGTTTCGTGCTTCGAGCTTCGTCGTTCCCGTTTCCGTATCCCACCCCACCTTCTGCGTGCACTGCGGCGCACTGCTCCCACAACGCACCCCACCTTTCCCCATATGCGCGCGCACCCACGCTCCGTAGCCAACGCCAACTACATCCACGGGCGCCACCGGGCGCGAAGAACGCGCGCGCGGGTGCACATTCGCGGCGGGTGCACATCTTCGTATTGGCGGGTGCACATCATCAATTCAAATCCATGCGAATCCGGCTGGCATGGCATAGGGATCTCCGCGGACAAAATGTATACATACGCAGGCGGCACAACATCGCTGGGCGCTTCAACAGCCGCTGGGACACACTGGATTATTTCCTCGCTGGACGACAGACTCTCATTCATTATGTATTATGTGGACGCTACATAAGTTATCGCTATTAATTATTATTATACTTACAGACCTACTTACGTTCGTTATATATATTTGTTATATATTTGGAAGAGTCGGGCGCAGTCCTTACTGTGTACAATTACAATTCAAACGCTCGCATATACTGTATTTATTGGGCTTCGCTGCGGGTGTTGGAAACTAGGGAAGAGGATAATCATAATGATTCGAAGTCGCCCAGGCCGGATATACGTAAGTAGTACTTGAGAAAATAAACCACATGCATAGGTTGACATCCAGAGCGGAATGATATCACCTCGCTGAAGTTACCACTACAGAAAAGCGCTATCTACGATGGGTTGCTGACTGTTGACGTCCCGAACTTTCCTCTTGTACAGCGCTATTCCAGGCAGCATGTATATATATAATTAATTCTCGCTTGATATCGAGGCTGGGCTATGTATGGTGGCCCGTTTTTCTCATCTTGATATCGGGGCTGTGACGCATACCGTTCGTTGAATAGTGTGCCCGGGAGCGTAATTGAGGCGGGAGAAGGTGAATTTTGAAATCAAGAAATCGGATGATAGAAAAAACAGGTCTGACTAGGGCAGGTGTTGTTCCTCGTCTCCACCATGTATTTTCCTACACCCCAAATCGGGTGTAAACCTCAAATGTAAATATGTGTGTAGAACATGATCGTTGACTTGACACACCTTGAACTAATTTACTTGCAGCTTGCCGAGAGCCGTGGAGTCGGACTACCCGGGAGCTGGAGCAAGGTAGTAGTACTTGAACTTTTATGTAAGATGAGAAATTTTGCAGGTTTGGGCTGAATATACCGACAATAATTTTTCGGAGACACTGTATTCTATGCGGACTGTTCCAGCTGATAATTGTCCCTCCTAGATTAGCTCCGCTTCCAGAGAGTATCTGCTATAAGAGCTCACCTCAGCATCCTGCATGCTCCTCATCAGGCGGAAATGGTCGAGGGAATGAAGAATGGATCGTCGCAGGATCGTCGGATCAGCTCGTCGCCTGATGCGCCATCAAATTTCATCACTGCCACATCTGGGAAAAGGGAAGTCACTCTGTAGTACGTGGTAGACTGTAGTAGAGCCAGAGAGCCAGAGCCACCCCCCCCTTCTAGGAAGAGCCTGATAGAGACGCGTAGAGCCGTAAAGCCATAGACGTGTAGAGCCGTAGAGCACCTTAGAGCCGCGTAGAGCACGCGCCGCATGGTCCATCATCAATCAAATACGCTCCAGACCATCGGTTAATTTTAGAACTGCACACGAATCCTGAATCCACGATAAAGGGCGAGGAAAATGATTTGATTATTGTTTCAAGTAGGCTACTATTACTACAATGTAGGAACCAATAGCTAAGAAATGAAGTTATTGATGAAATTTGCATAAGTTGAGGATGCCAACGTCTTGATGGGAGAAACATGAAGATCTTGAAGTAGAATAGCTCTTGAATGTGGGTGACTGAGTCAGTGACCGCGGGCTTGGAAGGAAGTGGCTGACACAGTTAAACTTGAAGGTAGGGACCGGGGATGTGTACTACAGAAAAGACGGTGTGGGTGGGGGAAAAAGTTGAGAAGTCGTCACGATGTGGTTCTGCTTTTATGGTCCGGATAAGAGGCGAGCCGGCTGGCTGGCGAGCACTTCAAGGTGAAAAGAACCATCGGGCACAGTAGAAGGAGGCCAGGTATTTAGAGAAGAATAGAAGCCATTGATGTAATTAGAGGATCGTGTGTACGAGTAGAGGACGTGTTTCTACCGGTTTCTACATGGCTCTAAGCAGCCGCGGCGGTTCTACCGGGCTCTACCGAGACACCGCCACCTCTACCACGTGGGACGTACTCTACCGGGCAAAAACCCGTTTCCAGATGCACTGATGCCACTGCTTGCCTTCCTCCTCCATTCCTCCTTCTTAGGGCCTGGCTTTCTGTGCTCTTTGCCCTGCCATCCCGTCCCTGCTTCTCGCTACGCTCGGGTTGCTGGGTCTCATTCCTCAAAAACCCTCGATTTGTGAGTTGGTGCTGTGTCAGCAATCCTCACACAACGTCCTGTCTCCCTCATTCTTCCCAGTGGACAGCAACGGAACGGAGAGCGTCAAGCTGTGACCGATAAATATCATGGACCCTATATACTACATCTAACTGTGTATGGCTCTCAAAACTCCCGATTCCAGCGGAGCGGGTAGGGGCGGGCAAGTAACGTTTGACCCGTCATTCGGGTGGAGTTTGTACGCATGTCTTGGACCATAAAATGTGAGTAATTCGAACGAAGTCTGCTCTGTCTCGTTCGGATTTAATCCAACTTGGCCTCATGGTGCGGCAGGTCCAGCGAGCAGCACCCTCCAAGAACCATATCGACACAGGTGACATTGGTCAAGTCTCATCGACGGAAGAGGTCGTCGGACATCACTGTCTTCTTTTCAAAGCGCCATCTCGACGACAGACGGAATGCACATTTCACTCAATCCTATTCCACTTCAAGATGCTCATTGTTGCTTGGTAGAACGCGCGATGTCCATCCGGCTGGTGACCCAGTCGAGAAGGAGACTCCCAGCCACGAACGGTGAAGAGCAGCATACCTCGATCATTCACAAATTCCGCCCAAAGCGCTGTGATATCACATTAATTTGTATGCCGGCAGGAATTGGCGCGGGGAACAGGTGTCATGATCGAGGAAGATGATTGGACAGGTATTTTTGGGTTCGATCGTAATATCCCGCAGCCTAAGGATCGGCGACATGCCTGCACCGTGAGGACCCTTCCTTACCTTTAGCGCGCGACTGTGCGGCTTTCCTGCTGCCAGCTGCACCTCTACCACACTCGGTTCGCCTGGGCAACGAACGACTACTACCAGCGTGAGCCTTACCCGCTCTTTCAGCTGCTGTTCCTCACATACCAGGGATCCAGATGCTAAGCTCTGAACCCCCACCGCGGGTGCCTTCGGGAGGCGAGCCGGAGGCCAAGACTGGTGTTCCGAGTCCTCACATACCAGGGATTCAGATGGGCTCTGAACCTCCACCCCGGGTGCCTTCGAGAAGCGAGCCGGAGGCCAAGACGCTAGGCCAGAAAGAACGGGAGATCTTGCGCAGGACTCCATTGGCCTATCACTGGAGAACGCCCATTGTATCGGGTGCAGTCAGCCGGCTCCAATGGATCGTCTTCAATATCCTCTGTCTCACCGCGCATGGGCATGCCGGGTTAGGCCCTGTCTGGGCAGCGATAAAGGTCGAAGACGAGGGCGACGAGAGCCTTTGGGTCGAGATGATTCGCCAGATGTGTGACCGGCTGAATAACATGCTCGTCGTAGTGCGTCCATATATATTCTGCTTTTCAAAGTTGATTGTTAGCTGACGCGCGCCCTGGAGGCGAGCCTTCTGCTGGGCACGTCGGCCGTGTTCATCACCACACCGCCCCCGATACCAACCACGGTGAACTACACGCTCCGCGGGCCCTACATCTGCATGCTCAGTGCGTTCGGGCTGCTCATCGGCGGCCTCATCGTCGCCGCGGTTGTCTACCTCCTGCTCTCGCGATCAAAGCCGCACTGGCTGGAGCACGTATGTTGCCAGTCGCACATCCATGAATCCAGACTCACCCGTGCCTCTGCTGACGAATTCGCAGGTGCTCTACGTCAGCCGCTTCCAGGTGTACTGCACCCTCATCATATTCTCGTACCCGTTCTTCGCCATCGGCACGGCCACCGTCCTCTTAGCCCTTGGTATGCACCCCTTCTTCTCAACTTGAATAAAATTCGCGCTCACTGACGCCCGGAATACCGTATAATCGCTGGCAGGCATCGTGATTGCGATATTGTCTGCGCAAGACGTGGCGATGCAGGTGTTGGCTCCCATATTCCTCGTGCTGCCGCTCTCGATGGCGGGTCTGCTCGGCCTTTCGGTTGCGTCGGCCGTATCGTTGATGCGGCTGCGCGAGGCGCCTTATGCTTCGGGGTAGCGGGTGGGTTCTTGTGGCTGATAGATACCTGCGCATGTCAGCTCGATTGTATTTATCCTTGTGCATTCGGCTCCACACATGCCCTGTCTGATTTTCCCCACCTCATTTTCCTTTCTTCCTCGCCCGAGTGTCAGCTTCGCGTGGCATTTCTCTTTCTGTATCTATATGGAATACATTACGATGACAGACCTGCGCAAGATGAACGAGGGGGACAAACAAAGATAGTCATCTGCCCGACATGAGAAAGCATCAGTCAAGGTCGAAGATTTGGAAAATCGGTAGTCGAGTCAGCGAAAGGATACAGCACTCAAATTGAACTGTTCAGAAAATTTCAAGAAATGTACCCGACTTGGGCAATCGAAATTGGAGTCGGGGTCAGGGGGAATCCAGTTCCAGTGAACGCATTCTCCCTTGGCAAGCATTTACCACCGGCAATTCCGAGGAAATATTGCTAAGACTATGTCCCCGAACGTTTGGCAGTATGTGTAGACTTGAGCCAGACTTGCCCAACTTCATGAAGACCAATATTATGGAAGGAGATTGGGAAGTTTTAATTCTTATCATGGGGGGGATCGAAATTTTACTTCTTACTGCCCCCGTTCCATTCCTGGGAGTGGGATAAAGCGCAACAACTCAACCCACAGCTCTGTGAACGCAGAAGTTGAGAAAGGATAATCGCAGTGAAATCAACTCGCAACAGAAAAATCTTCGATGCCACAATCACCTGGCCACGAATCGAACGGGGGTAGTACTTCAAACTCTTCTGCAGAAGGAAGATAACGAAGGAAGATAACAATACAGCGCAGACGTGGACCATTCGCTACCAGGTCATATCTCCCGTGTTGCGTCCCTGTCAGAGAAGGGATTGACTTGAAGGAGAATGTAGAGTCTATCAAGAAAGACAAAAACGCAACTTCCGAAAGAAATATGGGGTGCATGGATACTAGTCAAGTACATGAATGCATGTGTAGGACGAGGAATGTACTTGTGTGGCAGGCGAAGTACAAAACAAACAAAAAAGATGTGACCTGGATATTTACGACCTGGCCCCGAGTCGAACGGGGTACTTCTGCCAAGCCAATTGGAGTTATCCTATGCAGTACAGCTGCCGACCATCCGCTACCAGGCCGTATTTCCCTTGTTGCGTGCTTGGATAAGTGAGTGAATTTTCCAGCGACGAAGGAAGGTATAGATTTATGGATGGAAAGTCGGGGGAGAACAAAAACGAAAACATAAGATGGGTGAACGGATATTCGGACGCTGTGAGGGGGATGTAATAATCAACGAAGGGATAAAAATTCAACATTGAGAAGTAAGTGACCTGGCCCCGATTCGAACGGGGGTACCTCTGCTTCATGAATTTCTCTATCAAACACCACATAGTGCAGATGTCGACCACCCGCCACCAAGTCGTATTTCCCTCGTCGCGTCATTGGATTTGCGAGGGAGGGTCCCAGTCAGTGTGTGAATGGTTCTTAACGGACATCGCTAATCTCGCGGCTTAGAATGTCGTAGAAACCTGAAAAATTTGAGTCCTTATAAGGTGATTTTCAGGCGAGCTAATCTTTTAATGCCGTTTAATCATCTTACATATAAGGACCTTAAAAGGGCTTATAAGATTGGCTCGGATTATAAGGCTATTTCAATTTTTCCCGAGAAAATGAATTTAAACTCGCATAAGATCTGCTGCAATTGATCTCGCTGCGCTGTGGATATCTGGGAATGCTGTTGGCGCGGGGAAGAAAAGCGGGAAGGCGAAATCAACCGGGATAAGTGAGTGAATTTCCCAAATACGAAGAGAAAGGTATAGATTTGTGACGGAAAGTGGGGGGAAACCCAAAACGAAAACACAAGAGGAGTGTTAACTTTGAGCAAGATTTAACGCGCCATGATGAGAAGCAGGTTCAAATCAACCAATGGGGAAAAGAAAAAGAATGTGCGGGAGCACCAAGTCAGCAACTTCATATAGCGAGATGCGTACCGATGCGTACCATCTACTACCGGGTCGTTGCATAGAGCCAACGAGAGAGGGTTCCGATGTGAGTAAATTTTACGGCAGCATGACACCGTTAATCTCGTGGCTCAGAAATCAACTCGGCTGATCCCGTTGGTAGAGTACGATGGGAGTCCGCAGGCAGAAAATTACGAGTCTGTTTAAGAACGGCAACAATGTGGCGAGCACGTTTAAAAATAATCAACCAAGGGGAAAAAACATGACTCGAGGACTTATTTTTGCCCCTTTTTTTCGAAAAATATCCGAGGCAAACTGCGACTCTACGAACGGGATGGATCCTTCTGTGGACTCGGAGCTAGCGAAAGACAGCTCGCTGATGTCAGTTACTGTCGACGAAAGATGATCACATACGATCAAAATAAAACCAAACAGCGGGTTAGCGTGTCATGATGGGTCTTAACATGTAACTGAGCAGCGAGCGTACGCACAACCCTTCCCTCCATGTCATGGCCGTTAATGGCACGGCTCAGCAAGTCAGCGCCGCCCTCGGTGGTGGCCAACCCAGCTTCGAGTTCATGTTCGCCCCGCTCTTCATCGGCGTCATAGTGAATGCGCTCCTGCTTGGCGTCTTCATTGTGCAGGTCCACTCCTATTTTCGCCTCCAAAGAGCGAGTGTCCCCACTCCCGTTTTTTCTCCTCCCCTAGTGACGGCGAGCAGTGACTTCGGATGGACTCGCTACCTCATCTACTACCTGATCCTAATGGAGCTCATCAACACCGTGTGCGACGTCGGCCTCATCTACGAGCCCCTCATTACGCTCTATAGTGCGCTTTTTTGCGCCCCTGCTCCCTCCTGTTGCTGAAATCCCACCACAGACTCCCCCTCGGTCCTCATGGACTCGCCTAGGCGTGAGTCCCTCTTGGCCTCTCACCCTCGTCCTTTCCCCTTCTAACGCGTTCTCCTCAGTCCTCGCCGCCGATCCCGTTATCACCGTAGGCGATTCCCCCGTTGATTCCATCACTACTGATGTTTTCGGTTTGAAAAGACCCTCATATCAACCCCAACCCAACTCTTCATGGCATGGCGGATCCGCCGCCTCACGCGCTCCAACTGGCTCTCGGGCCTCGTTGCGCTGTTGGCGTTTGCTTCATTGGGTGCGTACCTGTCCCGTTCGGTTTTAACTTCTCCCATTACGCTCTGGTTCCCGTCTGTCTCCCTTATCCCTTGCCCGCTGCTTCTTTTCCCTCTGCTTCTCCCCATCTCATCACATACACCATATCTTGTTGACACACTTCTTCAACAGTCGGCGGTATCGCAGCGACAATCGCCGTCGCCACTCATCGCGAGTTCGCGCAGTTGGCCTTTGCCGAGGCGCCCCTCACGCTCTGGCTCACGAGCACCGCCTTTGCGGATTTCTTTGTCACGACGTGTTTGGTTAATTTCTTGGTGCGTGCCCTGCGAGGTTGACCAATATGCATACAATCAGAGGCGGTACTGAGTGTTCGCAGTGGAAGAAACAAACGGGCTTCCAGACGCAGACTGATTCCGTCACGGACAAGATCATCTTCTTCACGGTGCAAACGGGTATGCTCACGTCGTTCGCGGCCATCGCGGACGTGTCGCTGTTTTTGATTTTTCCAGTGCGTTGTTCCTTATTCATTTCCATGTTCCCGAAATACCCCCCTTGGTTCGACCCAACGATATTCCTTTCCACCTGTTTTTTCCCAATTCACTGACGATAAATGAATCCCGATAGCACTCAACCCTGTGCGTCCCCTTCTTTATTTATTGGCGATATACTGAAAGGGGTTCCAGGATGTTCATCTGGGACTTTTCGCTGTCGAAACTGTACTCGATTTGTTTGGTTGCGACGTGCGTTGGCTTTTCTTTCTCTTACCTGCTCCTCGTGTTGAGAGTTTCTCTCGCCTTTTTCGACTTGTTGCTTATTTTTCTTGTTGTGTTGTTCATTTTCCTCGTCTCCTCGTCGTCGTATTGCTCATCTTGATTTTGATGTCGTAATTTTGCACTAAACGCGCGCCACGAGTGGAACGAACTCCTCGAGGAGATCCCGTCCGCGTCGCTCGACAAGACGAGCAAAGACGGCAGCAAGGGAAAGCCGAACTCGAATGCAATTATCAAGTTGAGGGGGCCGGTGCGTGATTTCTTCTTCCCCTTCTGCTTTCTCCTTCCACCCGGATCAAGAGACAACCTAAACCCATATCAATTTCTATTTCTCCTGAACCCATGCTCATTCTCTTTCCTGCAGACCGACGTGTACAACCTCCAGCTATATATCCCCTCCCAGTTCGAGTCTTCGAGCAGCAGCACCACCTCGCCCGGCGCGGCGCGGAGGCGCACGCCCACTGCGCGCCGCGGGGGTGGGGACGGGTGGATCCCGCTCGTCGCGCCCGAGCCGATTCAGGTCAGTGCGAAGAGCACGGCGAGCCATCAGCTTAGCGGGCGGTATGGGGACGACCAAGGGGGGTATCCCTTTGGCGGGGCCTAGAACGCGAAGGGAGGGGGCGGGAAGGGCCGGACGAACGCCAAGAGCTCGCATGGGCGGACCGCGACGGATGGATTGAAGAGCACGAGCTCCAGCTCGACGGACAGCGCGCGAAGGACGGCGGAGTGGGCGATGGGTATGGGGCGGTAGCCGCGTGGGGGTGCTGAGGCGTGCTTCGGCGCTCCCGCATCTCCTCCGCGACTGATTCTTACCCCCGAGCGGCTCAACCTCCGTGCTTCAACAACCGACCGTATTCGCGAGCGCAACCGGGCGCGAAGAACGGGCGCGGGTACGTATCTCGAGTGCACATCACAACGGTGGATCTGCGTGTGCACATCAATGCATATCCATGTGAATCCTGGGCGGGATCGGATGTCCGCGGACAAAAGTATACAAAGGACGAGATCACTGGTGACCTCAACCGTAAAAACTGCGCTGGACACGCGAATCACATCCTGGCTGTGCCGTGCAGATTCCTATTTATTATATTTAGTGTTGTACAATTAACGTTTCCGACATCTTGGACAATTGTGCCGCATTCAAAGGGTGCTCGTGTACGGATGCTGGGAGGGAGGTAACAATTTATACATTCCATGACGGATCTAGGTTGGGAAATGTTGTTCTTGTGTGTCCCACGACTGAGACCTACAACTCCGTATAATCTCGCCGGATTATTGCGAGGTGCGCTGGTGATAGTATTATATATTTTAGTTCCGACGCCTAGTGTCTTGGGAATTGATTTTCCTTTTCTATGCACTTTAAATTGGTGATTACCCGACGAGAACGAACGGCTGAACAAAGTAAAAATTTGCTCCCCTCGTGGAAGGCTGGAATGCAGAAACAGGACGCATACGAGTTACCCCGTTGGGTCAATCCGCTTGAACAGAGGGAAAAAAGATAAACAGAAGTGCAACTCCGAACTGTACAGTCTGCTACGAGCTGATTCAATGGTTCGTGAAAGCCACCTCCGCGAGATTTAAAGCACAATTTAGGACAGGAACGTACAGGAAGTACTGCATCCCCTTCCATGCTTCCTGTGAGCCAAACTCAACCCAAACTAGTCAGAAAAAAGATTCCTGAAACTTGTCTGAAACAGAAGTTCAAATCACCTTCTGCCCGGCGCTATGTCCTCCGGTCCCAGATGGGTTTCCCACATGATGGCAACACTTCCGGGCCGTTGCCGACATTATATTAGGTACCTTTTCGAGGTGTGGAATTTGTGTGGAATTAGAACATCTCACGCGTCACGCCCCCTGTCGAATGTAAAAGTAGAGTCAGCGACGCAGGGTAGCGCAGGGTCCAAGTCAAAGTGAGTAAAACTTACGGCAAAGATAACTCACAGTGACACCGCTAATCTTGCGGGTCAGGTCGCACGCTCCCCCGAGCTGTCCACGAAAGCGCGCACCTCATCGAAACCGCATTCGGACTGAACAAAGTGACTGACAGGCATTAATCTGATTTAATCAGGCTGAGTGATGTCAACTTCAATGGTAAGCCTCTAAATTTAACATCACGAACTGCCATTCTGACACCGTGGAATCTAGCCTCAGTGTTTGATTTCAGCGGGGAGGTAGATTACTGTGGAACCCGGATTCGAAGGATTTAGAAGGAAAAGTATGTGCTCCCTGTCCCGCGTCTGATACTCAGAGCCTGGTCCCGGCGGTAGTCTCCGAGTGGGACGACTCCATCGCGGCCTGTTATTTCCAGCGAGAATTCAATGCGAATCGAGTGGAGAATAGAGTGGTCTGAAGCCTGCAGTCGGATAATTGCATTGCTGAAGTGAATTAGCGGAGCCTTGTATGCCCCAAAACATGCGGTGTGGAATCCATTGAGGTCCGTCGCCCATACATTCTCAAGCCTTACGTCAAGGATGTCGAGTCCGTTGTTTTACATGTCACCCCAAAGTCGATCTCATGCTGTCATGATGCGAGGTCAATGTAAGTTAACATTTCGGCTCCTGGCACGTGCTGGTTTGATACACAGTCTAGTGCTCGGCAGAGGAGGGGAGGTGAAAATATTTACCTTAATTTCTGTGTGTACTTTAGCGGGGAAGTCACCCCATCGCCTGATAAACTGCATTCATTCTCCATCTAGCGATGACTCCGTGCCTTTCATAATAACAACGACAGTGTCTTATGTTGAAATGCGCCACAGTGTGGTTAACCGCCGGGAATTTCCGAGTGTCAGGGTGCATTGATCCCCGTCTGACTGTGCACAACGAGATTGAATTTCATTTCCCTTTCGCTCCTTTGCCCGAGATACTCTTAGAAGAATGTCCTCCCTGTATCTAGGGCCGCACACCGTCCCATAAACGGGTACGGCCGTCAATTCTCAGCAGCGAGACGGTGACGGGCCGTCCAAAAGATGGCCGTCTTCTTGGATTTCCAGACCTCAAGGCGGTACGGGACGGCTAAAAGACGGCCGCCAACCGCTAAATAATAGGACGGTGTTGGGTCTACGAGATTGGGTAGTAGGAGCAGGTGTATAAGGCTGTCCAGATTTTTATATCACCAGGTATGGTCTATTATATGCCCCATAAGCTTCTATATACTCATTTGAAGGATGGATGTGGGTTCAGAGGTGGTTCAAGAGTGGGTGTTGCATATTCAAGCAGAAAATAATTGGGCGGATCTTTATGAGGGTGGCATTGAATCCCAATTCTAGCCCAAATATTGTGAAGACTTACCTGAGTTAATGTATCCCCTGAGTTTCGCGATTCTGGGGGATGTTTCACAGTTGGAAAACAAAATCTTCCACGCAATCCGTATACGGCCGTCAAAAGTTGGGACTTGACGTGACGGACGACAATTTGCCGTCCCGTACCCGCCCCGTATTTTTTTGGCGCCGGACCCCATTACGGCCACCCATAAACGGCACCCGTCACACCCGTAAAGACGGGTGCGGTGTGCAGTCCTACCTGTATCTATGAATTGGCTAAGGCACATGTGGACGGTAACCGATGGCATTACAAGGCACAGTCCGAATAACGAACGCCGGTTTCCAGGGATTGGAATGTCAAAACAAACCTGGAGGCGCAGCCTGTTAATAGAAAATCAAAAAAGATCCAAGCACTGGGTTTAGTGGCGCACGCTAACATATAACTCGGTTGTCCACTTCCTTTCATGCCATGGCCATGACCGTCAATGGTGTGGACCAGCGAGTCAGCAGCGCTGTCGGTGCACCCGGCCAACCCAGCTTCGAGTTCATGTTCGCGCCCCTCCTCATTGGCGTCTTGCTGAATGCGCTGCTGTTCGGCGTCTTCATTGTGCAGGCCCACTCCTACTTTCGCCTCTACAAAACGTGTGTGCTCCCTCGCATTTTTTCTTCCGCGCTGACGGCTAGCAGCGACTTCGGATGGATTCGCTATTTCGTCTACTACCTCATCCTGATGGAAACAATTAACACGGTGTGCGACGTCGGTCTCATCTACGAGCCGCTTATTATGCTCCATGGTGCGTCCCTCCGCCCGTCCCCATTCTTCCCTTCGCTCACGAAACGCAGACTCTCCCTCTGTCTTCATCAACGCGCCTAGATGTGAGTCCCCCTTGGCCTCTCATTCTTCTCTCTGCCCTAACTCGTTCTCTCCAGTCCTCGCCGCCGATCCCGTTGTCACCGTACGCGAGTCTACCGCTCATTCTATTGTCACTGACATATCTGGGTTTGAAAGACCCTAATATCGACCCCGACTCAACTCTTCATGGCGTGGCGCATTCGCCGCGTCACGCGCTCCAACTATCTCTCGGGCGTCGTTGCATTATTAGCGTTTGCGTCGTCAGGTGCGTGCACTGTGTCTTTCTATTTTTTTCCCCCTACGCCCGTATTCTCTTGTTCCCTTGTCCGCTTTTTTCCCCAACTCATCTTCCATCACATCTTATTGACAGCCCCTTCTCAACAGTTGGCGGCATCGCAGCGACAATCGGCGTCGCCCAACAGCGCGAGTTCGCAAAGTTCCCCCTCATCGCGGGGTCCCTCACCCTCTGGCTCACGAGCACGGCATTTGCAGATATGTTTATTACCGCGTTTTTGGTTGATTTTCTAGTACGTTTAGATTTTCTTTCCGGCTTCACTCTCGGATATATAACGGTGCTGATGGATGTTCGCATAGTGGAAGAACAAAACCGGCTTCAGAACTCAAACCGACTCGGTGACTGATAGAATCATCTTCTTCACGGTGCAGACGGGGATGCTCACTTCGGTCGCGGCGATCGTGGATGCATCGCTGTTTTTTATTTTTCCGGTGCGTTGGTCTTCGGTTTTCGTCTTTTCCACTTCCCTCCCCCACCTCCGTCTTTTCTCAAATTTTCTGACTTGATTTCTTTTCGAATTCTTGCTGTTTCACGCTCACGCTAACCCACACGCATTCCGTAGCACGCCAGGCTGTCCGTCCTCCTTTATTCGGTATGGTGTTGGTTGTTGACCGCAAAAGAACAGGATGTTCATCTGGGACTCCTCGCTGTCGAAATTGTACTCGATTTGTTTGATCGCGACGTGCGTTGGTTTTTCGGTCGTGTTATTTTCTTTGCTTGTGCTATGTGTTATCTGTGGATCTGCGTTGCTTCTGATGCGTGTTTTTTACGCTTATGATTGTGATACGTCGAGCTCTGTCCGTCGCTTACTCTTTTCATCCCCAGCCTAAACGCGCGCCATGAATGGAACGACCTTCTTCAGGATATCCCGTCCGCGTCGCTTGAGATGAACGCGAGTAAGGCCGGCGAGCCGAACCCAAACGCGATTATCCGGTTGAGAGCGGCGGTGCGTCCTTCCACTATACGCTCGATTTTGCTGACTTCTTTTTTTCTATTTCCCATTGTTTTGATTTTCTTGCCATCGTGATTTTGACGTTGCGTTATTTCCAACATCACTCAACCACACATCAGACCGACGTGCACAACCTCCAGTTATACATTCCCTCCGAGTTCCCGTCCCCGCGCAACAGCACGATGTCGTCTACCGCGATGTCGGCGCGGCGGCAGACACCGCCTGCGCTCTATGCAAATACGAGGTAGACTCGGCCTGCACTCGTATATACATGAGCTATACACTAACGCTTATGCATAGGGGGAAGAACTCACATGGGTGGATTCCGTGCCCGCTGCCGCTCGTCATGCCCGGGCGGAGCCATGTTAGCGCGAAGAGCACGGCGAGTCATCACATTAGCGGGTGCTATGGGGAGGGGGAGGAGGATTTTGCATTGGATGGGAGCTCAAGTGCGAAGGGAGAGGGAGGAAAGGCCCAGGGCATAGCCGCGTGAAGGCGAAGATTCCCAGTGCACTTCCCTAACAACCCCATACTTACCCACTTCCGCACCCCCACCCCCCCCACCCCCCAAACACACACACACCACCCACCCGAATAGACGAGTGCAACCGGGTGCGCGGAGAACACGCCCAGGCACATATCTCGATATCTCGGGTGGCGGGTGCATATCAATATCCATGCGAGTCTGACATGGGACGTCATGCCCGCGAACATGACTATATTTCGGATGAGTTAGCCGGCTGTCCCGTGCAGACTCTCATTATCCATGAACGGACGAATTTAATCCTCTTAATTATATATATATACCTACAGATCCTATGTAGATATCTACTTACGTTCGTTATATATTTGTTGTGAAAGATTCAGATGCATACGTTCGAGATTCAGATATCTCGTGCCCATTGCGGGTGTTGGAAGGGAAGGGAAGAGGTTACTGATTTCCAAATTCCGAGTCGCCGAGGTCTAGACGCCGTGTACTTGGATCCCGTCCCCACGACTGACTCGGAGCTCATGAACTCTATGGTTTCAGCGTAAGGCGTACCACCTCGCTACGCCAGGCTGAATGTGCATAACTATTGAAGTTACTGTGCAGGCAAAGAACGGCTTGATGACGGACGGCTCACATCTCCATCTCTTGGCTCTGAAGCGTCTGGAAGACGCTCGTTCGACTCGGGCTCGAGCCAGTCTGAATGAGTATAGCACCCTATCTTTTCTGCTTTTTCGGCCACACCTGTTTTGTTCCGCCGCGTTGAAGTCTGCTATTCTCCACGAATCTTGGATCGTGGGTATTGCATATATCATTTTATCCTCCGTGTGGTAGACCGAGTCATCTGGTGTTATGTGGTGGTTTGGTTTGGCGTGTAGGAAATGACTCGTTAGACTGGTTGCAGATCTTGGGATAGTACGTTGCTGAAACTAGATGGACGCACGGCATGGTGTTGCTTGGCGCTGATCTCCCAGTTCTGCCGTTTGATTGGCGCTCATCTCCCTTGATTGGTTGAGTCGCAGTGAGGAGGCCCGCTCGATTCGCTGTTGTCTTCCACTCACTCGCTTTCTCCGCGCCTCGATTGTCTGTCCCGCATGCACCACTGTCTCCAAATGCTCGAGCTTGTGGACAATATATGCTCCCATTTCATGCATTGGGGTCCGGGCTACGCCTCTCTTGCTGCTCTTGCCCAAACACGCAATTTTTTTCACGATCCTGGACTCGATTGCTTGTGGAAGCGCCAGCATACAATACACAATCTCTTGCGCTGCATGCCAGCCGATTTGTTCGAACTTGATGAGGGCTCATCAGATGAATCGAGCAGTGCTGGGGTTCAACAGCATCTGATGTGTAATGATTTGAAACTACGAATGATTTCTAATGTGATGTCGCGTCTTCGTGCAGACTGGGAAAGACCTCTCCTTTACGCACATCGTGTCAGATTTCTATCTTCTGGATGGATCTTTGATGGAGTGTCGGATATCTTCCCCGCCTTGAGTGGATCTCTTCCGGGCGACTGCCTATTCCCGCAACTCAGAACCCTTCAATAATACCACGATGAAGCGTTCGTCCTCATGCGGTTGTTTATCACCCCCACGCTGCGCGTTTTGGTTTTTCATCCAATGCGTCCTACAACAATCTTTCACTACCCCCGACACTTGCGCGCACATGCACCGCGTTGAAACATGTTGTAATCGACTTGGGGTTCATCAGGGACTCCGGACGCACCGCTATCTCTGACTTTGTGTGTGCGCTGTCGTGCCTGGAGTCTCTGACGGTGGATATCCCGGACGTGCGCGCGCCCTGCAGTATATCGGTCGGCTTTCCCTAAAAATAGTGTCCTTTCCAAAGGAACTATCCCAGTTTTCACCGCTGTCCTTCCCCACCCTAACCAGCCTAACCCTCCAATCCGTCAGAATCGAACGAGCAACCGAATTTCTACGGAGGTTTCCTGACAATTTTTGCTGAAGACCGTGCTTCGATCATTTGCGTCCATAGCTGCGACACAAGAATTCTTCGCCGCGATGAAGGCCGCGTGTTCACGCAGCTCTCTTACATCCCTGAGTCTCACCAACTATTGTGATTCCTCGCCGACGTCCGGGCAGGATGCATACGCGATCAGCAACGATTCCATGCGGCTCTTCTTTGGTTTCGAGAACCTCAGAGACATAACCATTATGGCGCCGCTTGGACTTGATCTTGACGATGTTACGATAACGGACATGACATGTGCATGGCCGCGCGCCACCAACCTATCGTTCAAATCATTCGCCAGTTACAAGCGACCGCGCCTCACCTTCAATCGTCTGCACGCCATCTCTAGACACTGCCCAGGCTTGGTGCAATTAGAAATTGCTCTCGACGCTTCATTCATCTCCACAACCAACGTCGACGTGTCAATACCTCGACGTTGTACAGTCCCTCATTTCCGCCATCTTTCCTCATCTAGATGAGATTTCGACATATCACTCGAACGAATACAACGAGGACGAGTGGGAGGTTCAAAACAACGGAGGAAGCAATCAAATTTTAGATAACTACATATGCACCTAGTCCAGTGACTCTGATTCGAAAAGCACCAAAGGCACGAAGCAGATCAATCAATCAGTGAAGTGGTGTTCTAAGAATATGGATCAATCGTGGGCACAGATTTTTCCAAGTATTACAGACGTCGCGATGGATTAGACCTCGGCTACTCGGGATTTAGAATCAGTAGCCTCTTCCCTTCCCTTCCAACACCTACACTGCGAACCTCGCAAGCACAAATATCCCAAAGTTTGAATATCGAACCTTGAACATATGTGTCCGAATCTTTCAAATGTATAGCAAATATATAACGGACTAATTATATCTGTAGATACATTATACGTATAAATAACAGCAGGAACACCCACCCATAAACAATGAGAGTTTGCCCGGGACAGCCAGCTGTCGTCGACCAAGAATAGAACCCACCAGGTAAATGATCGCGAGTCCAGCGCGGCTGGCGCAACCACGGAGCTCTTCTTCGTATACTTTTGTCTGAGGACATCCTACCCCGCGCGGGATTTACATGGACGTGCCCTGATATTCCGATCCACAGATGTGCACTCGCCGTGATGTGCTACCCGCGCGTGTTCTTCATGCCCGGTTGCGCTCGTGAATGCGGTTGCTTGAGGGGTACGCGGAGGTTGAGCCGAGAGAAGCAGTCGCGGAGGAAGTGGAATGGGATGCGGGAACGGCGAAGCACGAGCCCGGCGCCGTCAACGTCCTGTAACCCTCGCCCACTCCGCCGCCCTTCGCGCGCTGTCCGCCGAGCTCGAGCTCGAGCTCTTCGAGTGCCCATATCCTTTCACGTTCGGGGTCGGATTCAGGTTCAGAGGGTTCGCCGTCTTCGAATCCGTACGCCCGTGCGAGTTCGTGGGCCCATGGGATGTTTTTGATTCCGTCTGGTCATGCCTCGCACCCTTCTCTCCCCTTCTCTTCGCGCTCGAACCCACGCCAAACACAAACTCCTCCCCATCCCCGTACCGCATATTCCTGCTGCTGATCTGGTGACTTGCCGTGCTCTTCGCGCTAACCTGGATCGGCTCGGGCGCGACGAGCGGGATCCACCCATCCCCAACCCCGCGGCGCGCAGTGGGCGTGCGCCGCCGCGTCGCACTGGGTGAGGTGGTGCTGCTGCGCGAGGCCTCGAACTGAGAGGGGATGTATAGCTGGAGATTGTACACGTCGGTCTGCAGGGGAAATAGAAATGGGTGTGGGCTTAGTTGAAGTGAGAAAGCACGCACCGCCGCCTTCAATTTAATAATCGCATTGGGGCTCGGCTTTCCCCTGCTGCCGTCTTTGTTCGCCTTCTTGTCGAGTGACACGGAGGGGATCTCCTCGAGGAGTTCGTTCCACTCGTGGCGCGCGTTTAAGCTGCAAAAGTTACGAAATCAGGAAGATGGGTAACACGACGAGGATCATGAGCAGCACGGCGAGAAAAATTCTCAACACGAGGAACAAAGATGAGAAGGAAGAATCAACGCACGTCGCAACCAAACAAATCGAGTACAGCTTCGACAGCGAAAAGTCCCAGATGAACATCCTGTACCCTTTTCAGTACATCACCAATAAATAGAGGAGATGACGCACAGGGTAGTGCGCTATCGGTGTTCAATGATCGTCAGCGAATTGGGAAAAAATTGGTAGAAAGGGGTCGAGGTAAGAGAAGTGAAGGTAATTCGGGGACATGAACGAACGAGCGAAGAAGAAAAACACACTGGCAAAATCAAAAACAGCGACACATCCACGATGGCCGCGAGCGACGTGAGCATCCCCGTCTGCATCGTGAAGAAGATGATCTTGTCCGTGACGGAATCGGTCTGCGTTTTGAAGCCCGTTTGGTTTTTCAACTGTGCGAATGCAACAACCATTAGCACCGCCTCTTGGCTGTATATGAGTCGACCTCGCATCGCACGCACCAAAAAGTTTACCAAAAACGCCGTGATAAATAAATCCGCGAAGGCGCTGCTTGTGAGCCAGAGTGTGAGACTGAGCGTGAGGGGCGTTCCGGCGACGGTGAACTGTGAGAACTCGCGATTCGTGGCGACCCCGATTGTCGCTGCGATGCCGCCGACTGTCGAGGAGCGGTGTCAACAAGATATGGTGTATGTGATGAGATGGGGAGAAGCAGAGGGAAAAGACAAGGGGTAGAAGCAGCGGGCAAGAGATGAGGGAAACAGACGGGAACTAGCGCGTAATGGAAGAAGCTAGAAAAATAGAACGGGACGGGCACCCACCCAACGAAGCAAACGCCAACAACGCAACGACGCCCGAGAGCCAGTTGGAGCGCGTGAGACGACGGATGCGCCATGCCATGAAGAGTTGGGTTGGGGTCGATATCAAGGTCTTTCAAGCGGAAAAAACGTCAGTACCCATAGAATGTGCCGGGGAATCGCGTACGGTAACAATGGGATCGGCCGCGAAGACTTGTCGATGTAGTTAGGACACGGCCAAGAGAGCGGGGAAGCGACTCACGCCGAGGCGCATCGATGAGGATGGAGGGAGAATCTACGTTCCTTGAGCGAATGGAGAAATAACGACGAGCGGAGGGACGCACTATGGAGCGTGATAAGTGGCTCGTAGATGAGGCCGACGTCGCACACGGTGTTGATGACCTCCATCAGGATGAGGTAGTAGATAAGGTAGCGAATCCATCCGAAGTCGCGGCTCGCCGCAAGCGGAGAAGAGGAAACGGGAGGGTGAACGCCCGTTTTATAGAGGCGAAAGAAAGAGTGGACCTGCACAATGAAGACGCCAAACAGCAGCGCATTCAGCACGACGCCGATGAGGAGCGGCGCGAACATGAGCTCGAAGTTGGGTTGGCCGCCACCGAGGGCGACGCTGGCTTGCCACTGGCCCGCGCCATTGACGGCCATGACATGGAGGGAAGGGTTACGCGGGCCCGGTCTGCGGTCAAGTATATAAAAGGCTCATCACATGAAACTGTCGCCACGTGTTTGGTTTTATTTCGATCTTATGTTGATCATCTTTCGTCAACATCTGGCCGCGGAAATCGAGTTCGGGGCTCTGGTAGAAGGCAGCCAACAGGGTAGAGACGGTATGGCTGGGTAGATTCTGATAGAGTCTAAGCCTTCCCTGTAGAGCCTCGTAGAACTTCGCAATTTATTGTAGAGCCGACGTCTACTGTAGATCCCGACTGCCGGGTAGAATTTCACATTCATGTGTAGGCTCGATTAAGCTTGATTGGCTTGATGGGTTGATGAAACCGCCGCCTACGCGACCGCTGGACTTTAATTATAAGTAAGGCGAAGAAAAGTTCCAAGTCCTCTGCTGGATGGCTTTTTCTCGTCTGCAATAACTTTGTCAAACACTCTCAAGCATCCTCAAGCATATTTGTGCTCTGGTCCTGCAAGAGCGAGCAAGAGTGCCGCAAGCTCTCCCAAATTCCCCAATGATCAATGCCAAGAAGTAGAAAATGGTACAGAAGACCGACATCCGAGGAGTGGAAGAACACGGGACGCATCCTGCCACCGGACGAATTTCTCCTAGAGACTTCACAGCCCATTAGAGGATCTGGGGAAAGCAGCAAGAGAGAGAGAGAGAGAGAGAAACTAGGCCAGGCTGGGAAAGAGTACTGTGGAGAAGTGGGTAGCGCAAGCGATGATGGCAAGAGGAAAGCCGCACCGGTACATGGCACTGAAGAATTGCCGACTATACTATTAGAGACCCCTTAGTTAGCCACCCTACTTAGTTGGCCACTTGACTCCTATAAGACCAGGGCTTCATAATTATGAATGGGCATAATGTATAAACAGAATACGACCTCCAACGAATGTTCAGACCAAATTTCAGCCGAAAGTGATGGGTTGATCGCGAGCTACGGCATCGCGGATCGGGATCCGAAGCGTGGGGACATCAATTTCTTATCAATCGGACCACTCGCCTCATTTGCCATCGCCATTTCTCCACCATTTCTCCCTCGATCTACGACTTTGGGGGCTCGTTCGGATCCCCCGATGCTGGCCTTCCATCTGAAAAGATACTGGATGGCAACTGACTGAACTATCACTCTTAACACACCCGGGAAAAGCACGACTTCATTTGTAGGTCAGTCATGCTGGCACCGTCGCGGTCCACGACACCGCTATGCCATCGGTCTGGAACCTTACACAGGACTTCTCAATATACTTCATTCGGAGACCCTTTTCGAGATTTTATCCAATGACCTCTGATTGCTCTGGAGGCCATTGTCCAAAATCACCCAATTTCAGTCGTGCTGATAGTCGGATTTTTTGGAGGAGATGTCAGCAACTTGGAATGGAGTTGGGCATCCAGATACGTACAAATACTTCCCATTAAGTAGCCTGGATCCTAATTTGGCCCATCGCGGCCTTTTTCTGAGTAGCAGAACACTTATTCATCCCGCGAACCCAATTTCGAGGTTTCCCGTCGATCGCAAGCATGTATTCTGCCCATTTCTATACCTCATATCTACACCATAACTGTTTTAAACAGTGAATATAACCTGTATATATGATTCTGGGTGCAGGCCACCGCCATTTGAGAGCTCAATACGTTAGTTGGCGGGGTGGCCAACTAACCTGTTGTTTGGCTATGTTGGACTGCCGCTCAAAATAAATTCCTTACGCACTCAAATCTTCGAATATTTCGGTGCTGGCGGAATCGAACTCTTCGTAGGATGCATGCCCTCATTCTGATATAGTTTGGCTCGCACCGGAAGCGGTATAACATCAGGGCTGCGGCATAAATGCTTAAGTGGCCAACTAACTGGTCTCAGATAGTAATATGCGCAAACAAACGCGTCGCGTGAAACCAATCGAAGGGTGTTTGTTGTCCAAATTTCCGGTAAACCGAATGAAGTAGGAAACGAGGGACTTGGAGGACGTGATACAAGACGCATAATGGATGAGGAACTGCACTGATACTTAGAGAACAACATAACACTTTATATTCATTCTCCTCGATCACGTATGTACACATCTAGACGCAAAATACTGCAACACAGAACTCAGACGCCCGCGGATCGACACACTCCCTCCCACTCCTTCAGCTGCGCCCGAAAACCCCAGTTCACGTCCGCGGCAGGGCGCCGCGCAGCGACGTATGCCAGCGCGCCGGCGGCGGAGAGGGTCGTGGGCCTGCACGTGTGGGGCGTGTCTAGCAGTGTCCCATGCTCCGTCCCTGCGTGCACATGAGCTGATCCCTCACTCAACACATCCTCTTCCCACCTCTCCGCGACACAGGCCATCGGCAGCGCGACAAGTAACGCCGCCCCGACGGCAGGACTGCGCGAAATTCCCTGCGCGCAGTGTACCAGGATGCGGACGTGCTTTTTGGGCGGTATGTTGTGCCCTTCTGGGCACTGACTTTCCTCTGACGTGCCCTCATTCCCGCCCGCAACGCAGCAATTCCTTCCCTCGTGCGGCATGATAACGCCGTGCGCCGAGAGTATGCATCGCACCCAGCGCACGATGGGGCCCAGCGCGGCAACGAGCTCCGCGAAGGGCAAGTCTGGCAGAGGCACGTGGAGGCGATGTGTGGGCGGGATGTTTGGGGGAATAATGACTGAGGAATTGGTGTGAGGTAAATCCGAGTGGTTCATATAGGACATCGAGGGTAGGGACTTACCCCGTTCATCGAGTACGCTAATGACGTGCGTGATGCCCGCGGCGTGGAGGAGCTCGGGGGTTTCCGCGAACGCGAGATCTGAAATGGAAAAGTGCGGCGTGATGCGCGAGTAGGACCAGGGTTGCTCGATAAAATTTGAACTTGGAGATGGGCCAAAGTTGAGGGCGAGAGGCGCGATCTCCCGACTGGAAGGATTTGGAGGAGGCAATGAAAAGCTGGCAGTTTCGAGAATAGTTGAAGGTGAAGGGGAAGTACAATTTGAACGGGAAGCCGAGCCTGAACATGACTTTAAGATCGAATAGGAAATACAGGGGGCGGAAGCCGAATAGGTGTGGGTTTTCTTTGGTCCGTGCGCTCCCGGCGCAGGAATGTTCAATATGCTGAGGCTGAGGTGGAGCGTCCGTGAACGCGAGGCCATCGACGGCGACGCCGGGCGCTCGTACGGAGTCGCGGTGGTACGGCGAAGCGAGCGCTTGATACGTTTCTGGGGGTGCTGATTAAGGTTTGACCCCGAGAAGGACACTTTAGGATGGGGACGTACAGGAGGCACGCCCACGCACGCCATGGTCTGGTCGTTCACAGAAAGCTAAGTCCAATCTCGGACGTTCAACTACACGGTCCGGCGAGCAACAGCAAAAAAAGGGAACCTCCAACGGGGAAATGGACAAGAAGTGAGTCCAGAGTAAAGGTCGGTGTGTTCCTGGTTTATATACTATTATCCCTAACCCAGAGATGGTCACCCGTGATGTGGTCTGATTTTTGGTAATGATGGATGGGGTGAGCGTGTGGAATTCGCGGATTTCGTGAAGGGAAGTCTGACAAGCGTGATTGAGAGCTGAGGTGAATGGATGGCGTATATATGGGACGGGAGGCGACACGGGACAAGAAAAATCGGTGCTGGCATGCATCGCTTCGCTGATGGAGACAGGGTGCGCACTTGAACAGATCGGATGTCGCCACATCAGGTCGGACCTCAGTTCGCGAATCAGTGATTGTTGCGCGGAGCGGCTTCGCATCTAGCCGGATGGCGGCTTAACACACTTTTCTCGCAATAAATGCATATAAAAAACATTTAGAATATCGACGCATTACACTAACACAAGATTTGTTAGAATTGGACGTGGGACATTCAGCGTTTCGGGACAATCTGGATGGGTCTCGGCCGCCTCCGCGTATTGCTCACCAGCAAGTCGTGAATGATGCATACAGCCAATCATCAGCGATCATCTCCAGGAATCTCAACCCAGAGGGTTAAACACTTGGGGCTGACCGAGGGTGTGAGGAGTATTAATGTCGCGGGTGGATGCGCGCATTTCACGCGCCTCATCTACACTTCCTCGTTTTCGGAGCTGTCTGCGCCAAGTATAAATTGAAATCACAAACTGATGCATCGCATCAGCGGCGCTTTCGCGTACTGCCATTGTCATTGTCAAACCAACCAATTCCCCGCACATACACCTCCCTAGTAGCGATGCGTATCACAGCAACCATCTAATGTCCAAATGAAATTTTATCGGTACGAGGATCTCCACCTTGGATGTCGTGGACCATAGCGCGCTGGTGCACTGTCCGGATGTCGGCCAACTACTAAGGAATGAACATACTATAATACGTTCGCGAATCAACTGAGGTGAGCTAGACAGCTAGCTTCAAAAAGGACTGAACATATGGCGTCTGCAGTGGAGATCACCGGAGCCTGTAGAGTACCACGCTCTCTACGCGGACAGCGACAGCTGGGACTATCCGACCTGGATGCCGTTCAATGCCCGCCCGATGCGTCCAGTGCTTAACTGCATTGTCGTCAGTCCCAAGAGCCTCGCGGATCGGGAACGGCCTGTGGAAGTTTATCACAGTGCCGGGTATCTATAAGGGCGGTGAACCCGGGAGATCCGCGCGCAGTTACGGCGAGGATAGATGGAATTCAACCGCATATACAGAAACTTTTCCGCCGCATGATCCCGAGCCGAATTCACAAGCGCTGTGATCAAATATAAGTAATGGTATTTCACCGTTTTCACGACATCTGTCAACCGCATCAGGCTGGCGGTGACATAACTTAACATAAATGTTGTCCAAGGTTGCCGGAATCATCAAGACACATCATGTATAATGCATAATTCCACTAGAATAACTAACAGGGATATACGTATGGCGGGACCCACAATTCCCGTGTTGGGCCGTCAGACATCTGGAAAACCGTAGCCGACGCATAGTCAGGCCCTAGTGCCATAGAAGCCATAGTGATCCCCTAGTGGTCCTAGTGCTGCACAGTGCTCGGTGACACACTGTGCAGCACTGTGCAGTACTATGTCAGCCGGTACTCAGCACTATGCAGTGCTATGCAGCGCTGACCGCCCGAACACTCAATCCAAGCTGAACGACTTTGGACAGGTAAATTCCTTACAACATGAAGTTGTAATTTACAAACTGCTATTCTCAGAAGACTATTGGTAACGAGAAAGCTTTCAAACACGTCAGCTAGCAGTGACTATAACCGCGCTCGGGAGTACCTAACCCTAACACACGGAAAATAATAAGACACACTGTCAGCGAATTCAGGTTGGGTTTCAAGACTTGCTTTCGAGAATGGACGGTGAAAAACCTCCCTCAGAGGGAAACCGAAACCGAATCTGCTGGCCTGCATTTTTTTGTAGCCCAGGATGACATACTGCATGCGAGGTTTTTGCAGAGCTACATAATCTTGGAGTTTACACAACTCGGAGTTGAGGAGTCTTGACTCTGGGTGGGATGCTGTAGCCAGGATTTTTGTGAAGCAGCTTTGATACTAAAGAGAAGGTCGCAAGCGGACACGATGCTAATAATAGCGCTATCGTAGCTGGCAATGTATAGAATAAATGGGAAGCGCCGAGCTGCATAGTACTTCCATAATGCTTCCCTAGTGCTGCATAGTGATGGCGTGCCGCTATGCAGAGCTGCCCTAGTGCTGCATAGACTCGGAGGGGATGTATCTATGGGCCCTAGGGCACTAGGCAGCACTGGTAACCACCGTCAAGTGTGACCTCGTTTTCCTGATGCTTACAGCCCCGCGTACCCCGTGGCCAACCTCCACTCCTCCACGCGGTACGCTAGCTCTTCGATATCCAGATATTACCATACTTACGGGGGAATCCTGCCAAAACGAGCGTCCGGCGTGATCATGAATCTTGCGGTATTGGGCTTCCGACTGCTATAATAGCGGACTCGCGTATCGGAGATGCAAATAGTCTTTTCTCAGAATTGCGTGGACGAGAACTACGGTGGATATAAATATCGTTCAACGATACAAACTTTACTACGAAATAATTGTATCGTGGGCTAGTGTCAGGATATTTCTAATCCAATATTATCCCGTTCGGACCCCATTGCGCAGGAATCAGCAGAGTCGACACGTGAAGTGTGACTGCCACTGGACTCATCGCTCGCAAGGAATTGACCACCTGGATGAGCCGGAACAATACTTCAGGAAAGGAAAGGTACATACGGATCCGCCGCGTCACGTAGAAGACTGATAGATGGAGGAAGTCGGTATGAAATGGAAGGATTCTCTCACCGCAATGTTGCAGGAATGCTTAAAATATCCACAGCGCATACGCCCAGCATAAGAACCCTCGATAATATCAGTGCGTTACCAGCTCTGCGGGCCACTCAACCCATCGCGTGACTCATATTCTCACTCACAGGAAGAATGCACTTCATGGAAACAGTCCTTGTGACGGAAACGTTTGGGAAACGTGTCGTCCTTTGAATTTGAGTCTTCCATAATCAATCCCTTGCTGAAATCGGTGTAGGCATGAGTTCGGTGCTCCTCGTTCGTGTAAGCAAATACGGCCCGTAGCTGCGCAGGCAATGATTTTGATGGAAATGGAATCTCTCAACGAGGGAGAACATCTGTCAGAGCAGTTACAGCATGCGAAATTGATCACATAGGTACACACATACACGGGAGACGAATAATAATACATAAATCATTGAGAACCAAAAGGCGAGAAGCCTCATAATATGAAACCTAGAGGAAATCATAATCAGAGGAACACAGCGACGGCGATGCCGAATCGTTAAGCAGGGAGATGATCATCTTGGAGCGAAGAACCTATTCACCGAGCTGGACCACGTCACCGTTATCGTATATCACCCTGCATCCGCGGCCCATCATCCCGAGTATCAACCCGCGCCCTGCTTCCCGCCGCACCAAAGATTTGGTGGGGTCATGCAAGATAACCTCCTCCAGGCCGGGGAACGATCCGCCCTGGAGTACTTCAAACTGGCTCTTCAGCACATGCTTGTACGCATGCCATTCGTCGGGATTGACCCTCAATCGTACCCGGCGCAAAGCTGGGTACGTGAAGGCCACGAGCGCGGATATCTCAGGTGCACCTAGATAGAACGAGAGCTCCTCGAGTGCGGGGCAGCGCGATAGGAGCCGCTGCATCTGGTTTGATGAGATGACGACCTGCGGCGCAAAGGCAAATTCGAGAACGCGTAGGTGGGCGCTAGCGGCCGAAACGAAAGCCAGAAGACTGGTGGGGAGGGTGGTATGCAGAATGAGGTGGGTCAAGTTTGGAATATACGGGACTGCGAGTGTGCGAACGTTCTTGACATGATGCGAATGGAAGTGAGAGCGGTTTAGACGGAGAGTTTCGAGGACGGGGCAGGGTGGGAGGCGTGCGAGGACGTCAGGGCGATCCGAGGAGAGGAACAGGTACTGCAGGGCGGGTGCCTGATTGATCAGCTCGGCTAGTCGCGCTGTATTTTTATTCCCGTAGAAGCGTAAGTCAAGATCGGTTTCATACCTTGAGGCGGTATATTGAGTACTGCACAAGAGATGAAATGAATGACGAACCATTCAAGACGCCGTAGGCGTGGAAGGAGGGGAGTAGCAGACTCCACGGGGATTTCGATAAGACTGGCCCAGAAATGTATATCCTCCGCATCGAGACGAAGGCAAGGTCGGACGAGAATCTCCAAGCGGGGACAGAATCGAAGGAGATCATTCAGGTGAAAGGTAGATGGATTTGGGCTGAGAGGTGGTATCGTGAACGGCGAGAGACGGGAGTTTTGGTGCGAGAAATTCGTCTGGCGCATGGGCAGCTCCAAGCGCCGGATATATCTGCCGAATCCACCCCGTCCATCCTCGTCCCACGACCGCTGCAGCCCACCGACCAGACTCTTCAAGGAACGAGCATTCATAATGCGTACGTCCTCATACAGGAATTCCGCCGCCACGACTCGCCAGAGGCGGCAAACCCGCATTAAAGAGACACAGGTCTGCAAGCGTAGGGACTCATGCTCCAGGTACGCTGCCGTTTCTGCCATCTCGCGCAGGGGCTGGAAGGGCACGTAGGCGACATTGTACGAAGTCGCGGAGGTTGTCGCAAGGCGGAAGACCAGCCGCCACAGCTCTGCGGGCGCGCGCGGCGTGTAGGCTCCTACCGCGGGTGATTTCATGATCATGAGAGCCGCATTCCGTGGATGAGAGGACTGCCGCTATTATAGAGCGGGGGGCAGCGGATATCAATCGATGCAGATGTTCCTGCCAGTGTGTGTGTGTCTGTCTCGGTAACCCAGCCGTTCTGTCCGCTATCCCGCCCCGGACCGGATTGATCCACGCCACGCGAGAAAAGGCGAAAAAATGATGGACGGGATAGCTACCAGAACGTCTGGGGCAGTCCGCAGTGTGATACCCCCCATGGCGTCACATCTGTGACTATCTTTGATTATCAGTATGATCCCGTGTCTGCCGCACGTTCCCTTGACGTATCCGCACACACACTCTTCGACGCGCCGGCCTCACGGTGCTGAGCTGCCCCATCCAATGGCCCAGGAAGACGAACACATCAAGCGGGCCGCTCTATCACAGAGGAGGAAAGCAGAAAGATAGGGGTGCAGTACACAAATCGATTCGATGGATTGATTGATTACACGAGATACTCAAAGATGGTCACAGATGTGACGCCATGGGGGGTATCACACTACCAAATGCCCCAGACGTTCGGGTGTGTATCCTGTCCATCATTTTTCTGCCTTTTCTCGCGTGGCTCGGATCACAGGATCACACACCTCGAACGTCTGGGTTACCGAGACAGTGTGTGTGTGTGTTCATGCAGACACGCCGTGGGTGAATTTGATGATGTGACTGACAATCTTCCGACGGCCAACGGACCAAATCCGAGTACAGCTATTGTGAGGAAAGGGCTGTGTATCATCGCCGCCATGGCTTCCGTTAGCAACAGACCAATCCAACAGGATCCGATTCAGTATAAAGTCGTCGATAACTTCTTGTTTCTCCCGGATGCAACACTGAGATTCAAGACAGACAAGGGGTTCCCAGCCGCGGCCAGTGATTTACAAGAGAATTTTCCGGCGGACAGGCCCGAGACAGATTGCACCCAACAGCAAGAGAAAACTTCCTGGAATTCGGCTGGTGGCATGATGAGATTTGAATCAGAGCAGAGGTAAGCCTGGACAATCTCTGAACAGTTTTAAACCTGCCATCTTGCGCGCCGTCGCCCGCGGATCCACCTCGTTCGCTAGATTTGGCGTCGCCATTTGTCGCCATTCGAGGACCGAAATGATCCCACCTGATGGAATGAAGTGCCGTCAATTACTGCAACTTTGTGGCCCAGCGCCAAGCCAGGGAGGCAGTCGCTCGTAGCGGTGGAACCAAAGAAAAATGAGCCGATCGGCCGAAGACCGTTACTAAGCAGGACACGCATCAACCCTCCTTCGGCCGAGCAATTCTTTCGCCGGATAACTCCCGTTCGCATCTCCAGGAATTCAGATAACTTCCAGATATCGTCCCGACTCAGAGGTGAAGCTGGAATTGGATTCACAAATTTCTTTGAACCTGATTCTCGGGGTGAACCCTGCTGAACCGAATCGCACCAAGTATATACAGTCCTTAACCGTGAAGCGAAACGCTCAGGCGGCACGGCGGATTGCGGGCTCAATATCGCTCCAATGACATCATACCTGGTTGTGGACTGGTTCAGCCCCCCTCTAGCTACCCCTTAATGTAAAAGAATCTGGGATTATGTGCTGTTCTCGTCAAGAACGAAGGCAATCTTTTTCAGAGGCCAAATTTGACTAAATCACGTGGAAGCGAAACACTACAGAATAATTGAATGTGACTCGTATAAGGAATTTGAAGTTTAGGGATGGTCATATTCATCCTCCTAGACCCTGGAAATCACCGTGATCGCACCTGGTAGCTCATGTGCAGCGTGGCATGTACCCAGGAAAATGTGCCAAATAATGGCCCAAACAAAGTCGCACCGTGTGGGCGCTACAGACACTCTTTTCACTATTCTTTTTAGCTACAGGGACTTCATGTGAGAATGGGGTATCCAAAGAGAGGGGAAGAGTAGGGAAAGCAAGATTATTGATTCCAAGAAATACGAGGGCTTTTATACCTTAGAGAACAATGCAATCTACAAGCACAAATAGAAACGTAGAACAATGAAGCGTACAATGTTTCAGACCAGCTGAACCTGTGCATCTTGCAACATTGCTGTGCATCTTCATGCCAGCTTCCCAACGGCCACGTATGTGCAACGTGTCGCAACGTGTCGGTTTGGTATTATTCCAACACTTCATATGCACAATGTTTATCTCACAAAAATTTGGGTTCATCCCTTCCCTCTAAGGTGTCAAACGACAGAGTGTTTCGCTTCCTGGTGCTGTTTCACTTTGCGGTTAAGGACTGTACTGTGTATCACGCATAGTAAGGCTTCAACTTTTGGGGAAGTTGAATTTCTGGTGATATGCTGCTTTGGGAGGCCTTTTAGGAAAATCCAACTACTGTACAATGAATGTCGTTCAGTTCTAATTGGGGTAGTACTCAATTGATCCGTCGCTCGCGTCAGTCGTTGGAATATTAATTCAATATTTAGTCGGAAATTGAATCTCCGCTCGAATTACTTATCATGCTTCGACTCTCACGCTACGCTGTTCCGTTTGGGCCAAAAATCAATCCTATATATATTGAGCAGCAGCGAGAAATGTGATGTCTATTCATTGCCGTAGCATGTCCTCTATCGAATTGAGAAGAGCAATATATATCGTGATTCCCAACTATATATTGCCAAAGTTGTACTTTATCTAGAATAGTTCGGCCGATATCTGAGTTTAATTGAGTGCCCATTGACATCGTCGAAGACGATGATGGGACCTGCACACTCGTCATCTAAGACATCGGTCAGGATATTGCGGCATCACATCGGTCCTCACAGTCGTCGTTGAGGTCGGGCGCACATGCTTCGGATCATCGCACCGATGTTTGGTGCTGTATGTTTCTTATTCGTTTCTGGGCAGCTTCCACCTTGCCATCAGTCTTTGACTTTTTTCCCCATGACTTTGACACACATGTGAGCGGCAGTTTGGCCGGATCATTGGATTTTGAAGCTCCGACGTTCTGGTGCAATCAGCCTCTTTCCTCTCTACCACCACCACGCCTCATGCCACCCAACTTTTAGTGCCTCAAAACCCTCAACTGCGTCGTGTCACGTCCTAACCTCCCCCACCACTCTATCATGCCCCCGACTGCATTACAGCACACTCTCGACATATTCATGTGCGACCAAGATCCTCGAGTTGCAAGGGGAATGGCAAGGGTCTTATTCAGTGAGTTTGAGATCTCCTACCACTTCTCCTCCCAAACTGACACCATCACCAAAAAATCTTGTAGGTTTGCCACAGTATGGTGGCATCCGCCCTCTTTGCATAACGGAGGTGCTACAATAAATCTGTTCACCACATGGTGAAATTGAACCCTCCATCCCATTGTCCTCTACCATTGAACACGTCAGAACGTGTCCAAGCCGGCCAAATTCTCCCTCACATTGAGATTTTATATGTACAGTTAGAGTGTAGCACGAGTATCGAATATCACGAATATTCGTGCCAAGCCATTCGCGAATTGCGAATATTCGTATTCGTGAATTGCTGTGGCTGTGCTATTCGCGCGAATGCAAATATCAGTTTTCAGGAAAGTTGATATTCGCGAATATTTGCAGCTGTAATACACAGCTAAAATTTCAATCAAGCATGGTAAATTTGGGTCTGTTTAACACATCTCCTCTCTGGAACCATAACACACTTCATTCACACCAAGTAGATCTGTAATTCATATGCAAACCAACCACTTGAGAGACATCTTTGCTTTGGCGACTGTGTGACAGGTTGAACACAGCAAGTGTGATGGTCCATCAAATGGTTGAACATACAAGACAAGGGCTTGTATGAGTCTTCGACAATGTTTAAACTCACAGGATAACATAAAAGTGTCCTCAGCAACTCATTGGTGGCTACTAAACCCCCAAATTCTCAATATATTCACTGAATATTCATATTCATGAATATTCGCGAATATTGCTGACTAAGCAACAAATATTCGCCATCAATATTCGTACGAATGCGAATATCAATTTTTAGGTTTCGGCGAATATTCATATTTGCGAATATATATTCGTGCTACTCTCTATGTACAGTAGTGTCTGATATTTAATTCCCCTTGTATTTATTTGTAGTTCCCTTGCCCAAATGATTTTGTTCATTCAAAATTCCTGCCAGTGTGTACATACTCCAATAATTCCTGGCCCTCAATGCCCACTCTGAACTTCGGTTCATATGCTGAAGTAGCGGAGTATCAAAATCCTTACAGAGTGCCGAACTGCCGCTCACGTGAAGTCAAAATTGTGGGGCAAAAAGTATGCAACTCTTGCCATCCTTTGTGCTCCCCAAGTCTTGCCTGCTTCTGTGCATCCTTCACTGCCATCCTGCTGTCTGCACACCCATTGCTTCCATCTGCCCTCCTGTATCTCTGACACTGCACGCACATCCTATTTACCAAGCTGCTGTTGCCAGTCTTTGACTTTTTGCCCTTGGACTCGTGACTAAGCATCTCCTTATAAGGAGGTTGCACATACTCTCCAGATGCCTCCCCTGCCACCGAACTGGCCTAATATTTTATATTTTATTCCTCCTGCTGCGTGGTTCTCTGTCACACATCTTTTTTGGGTAGAACAATGCATCTCTCAGTGGCTCAAACTCTGAGACTGTCTTTTCTCTCTTTCGACCACCTGGTCCTGCACTCCTGGACACTATCACTGTGCCACCTGCCTCCCCTACTGTACTATTGCATTCAATTCGACAGAGGGGGGTGATGCGTGACATGGTGGACATATTTGACACTTCAACACAGGCCACGTTGGACTGTAACAACCCCCAAAAATTTGACACCGTCCCACAACAATGCAGGGATATCGTGGATTTGTTTGGGGCTTTTTGTGGAAGCAGGGAAAGCAAGGCAAAATAGATAAATTGTCTTGGGAGTGGTTCTCCCAGTGATTTTGTCAGAGTTTATTGAAAAATTGACAAAAGACAGAAGATTTGGCCAGCCTCGATGCAGGAGATGCACAAGAGATTTAGTTTTGGCTTCTCACTGCTGAAAGACAATTTTTGAGAATTTTGTGATGTCAAACCTATTCAACAACTACCCCTGTGACACAACTACCCCTGTGACACATGACAAACAACCAAAATTTGTATTCAACAACCCCCCCCTGTGAAACATTACTGTCAAATTGAATGTAATAGTACAGTATGTGTCTTGACATGTCCAGACACAAATTGACATGTCTTCGAGCTAATTGGACCACTCTCATTTCACAATTCATATTCAGGGCTTATGTTCCACCCACCGAGACCCCAGCGAGCCATTCCTGACCAATCCCATCTCGCAGCTGATTTACTACACCAGCATTGACGCCATTTGCCACTGAACAGGATACTCTACTCCTGCACTATATCATCCACAAGCTGCAATTTATTCAGTGCAGCCTTTTGGAGCCCCTCACGACCTTGTTACAAGTCCTGGATCATGCTCTGGCCAATGCTACAAGTGGGGCAGAGATACTTCCCAGGACTGTCAAGACGATCGTGCCAAACCAAGCAATGAGGAACGAAACAGCTGAGGTGAATCGTGATGGGTGTCAGGAGAAAGGGTGAAAAGTGGCAAAACCCCAACCCATACTGTGGTGGCGAGTTGAGTGGTGATAACACTGGTTGAGCATTTCAAAATTTTCAGTGGAAATATTGGTGAAAAACTTTATTTTTACTCTTTTTTCACTGAAAACTATGTGAAAAATTTCAATTATTTTCACTACTTTTTTTCTGTGAAAAAATTGAAGGTCTTGCAAAAGTAGTGAAAATAATTAAAATTACTCACATACTTTTTCAGTGAAGAAAGTGAAAAATGAAAGAAGTGTTTCACTAATATTCACTGGTGAACATTTCAAGTTTTTCAGTGAAAAAACTAGTGAAAAATGTTTTGAATTTTAAAGCAATTTTTCAGGGAAAAAAATCAAGTGAAAAACTTGAAACTTCTTCATGAATTTTTTGAACTTCAAAACATTTTCAGCACTTTTTCAGAAAGTTTTCACAAGGTTCAAAAAAGTCACCAAAATGTTCCAAGTTTTTCACCTACTTTTTGTGGCGAAAAATTGCTGTAAAATCCAAAACATTTTTCACCAAAATTTCAGTGCAAAACTTGAAATGTTCAACCCGTGATTTCCACTGAAAAACTTGAAATGCTCAACCAGTATTAAGAAAGAAATATGTTAATACAATGGGGGCATTCATGAAAGCCATGGGGTTGGGAAATGGAGACTGGGAAATTGAGACCCCACATCTCATCGGTGCAAGTGGGATGGGGAGAGAGAACATCTGAAAAGCAACCGATGGCAAGGGGCAATTTAGGTGGAGATTGAATATTATTAGGAAGGAGGAGGAGGAGGAGTGAATTAACCGTGGTGGTCCCGTTGAGAAATGTATGGCTGCAGGGTTGTTCACAGTAGCCATCCTTTTTGTTCCCTTTTTTCTCCTTTTGGGGTTCCCCTGGATTTCAGCAGGGGTTTTTTTCTCTCTTTTCCATTTAGACATCTAAGGAGGTCCCAAATGTGACTTCCAATGTCCAATTTTGTATGGCGGTCAGATCCTAGTTTTATTATTCCTGCATAAACATCAACATTTCCGTGTAATTTTGTGCTTGAAAATTTGAAAATTTCACCCTGTATAAACATTTCGGCTCTTTGAAGAACAAATTGAACAGGAAAATATACATTGTACCCTTGAAGGAAATTGATGTAACCTGATTCCAAAACTTACGATCAAATAAATACTTTCGAGCCAAAATATCCAAAACTTGAAAAAATCACAAATTATCAAGAAGTCTTGAATACTTTTCTTGACCTTCACACATTGGAGTGCATACACCAAAATACTTTTGTGGTTGTCCCAGAAATATTCCAAGTCGGTGGCTGTGCTAACCCTAGTTTGATTGCCGATTCGGCCTTCATTCTCTTATCCGAGATCGGTGATCGCACTCCGAGTCCTCTTCTAGACAACAATTTTATTTACTGGTACTGGCAGCCTACTCTACACAAATCTACTCAGACGACATCGCCCTGGCCATCTAAAGATTTCGAAACCCGTGCCGTCTATTTCCTCAAGTCGCACGAGAAGGTACCGACGCACCAATAATCTGTGCGTGCTCGGTCAACTCATGCGGGAGGGTAAGAAGGCCAAGCACGAATTGTCTAGCCAACAGAGACCTCAGATCGAGATTGAGAGTCTGGAGCCTGGACTATGGCCAACATTGATCTCAAGTATCTTCAATTCACCTTTGCCGACGACGAACCCGCTGATCCAGGTTTCGGGTTCCGACTCCCTTTGTATCAGTCTGTTTCTTGCGATTTTCCACCTTGTTCCACTCTCTTTTTTTTTGATATCTCCTCAAGCTCTCCTATCTGACAATCTTTCAAAGATAATACCCTCCTCCTCCTCCTCCTGGGAGATGGACGCCCTCATCCAACAAAATGCGTATGATGGCGCCCTCATCCAACAAAGTCCGCATTTCTGCACCGGTGAAGTTGATGGCAAACAATGCCGATGCAGGCGTTATATTCACAAACCCGACTGCATAGAAGAGAAATGCACATGCAATCATCCAGAAGGATACCATCCACTACCAGCACTACCAGCACCGCCAGCGCCACTCAATTCTGGTGCTGGGGCTTCAGCAGCGTCAATAGTAGCTGCGTATCAGATGCCCAACCAGGTTATGAAGTCCACGCGCCCCTCTGCCTCCCAGCCCTCTGCCCCCCAGCCCATTGCATCCTCGTCGAAGCCTTCCACTTCTGTCACCGCTGCCCTCCAGGAGACAAATTCCGGGCTCAGGAGAACAACGGATGTATCAGAACAATGGGCTCGAAAGGTAGCGGTTCGGAGCTCAGTAAAGGCAAAATAAATCTTATCCTTGCTCAGAAACAGCGCACCACTAGCGCCTGTAAAGATAAAGAAGACAAACATGTGATCCGAATGGGCCAAGTAATCCTCATTATATGTAAAGCGGTAAGTGTTTCTGGAATGGAAATAGTGTCGTATAATTGAATCACAAGTTAGGTTGGTAGGGATCCTGAAACCGGCGTCAATATTTGGAGAAATCCAGATGATGCCGAAATCACCATGAAGGAGGGTCAAGGGCTTGCTATCAACGGCTTGCGGGATTTGCTCAGCTTTTCAACAAACTGGGAGGACGATGAGATGGACGGGTGGTTCCGCCAACTATTTCCAGACTTCTTTAAATGGGTGGACTCTGTCGATCCTCTCAATCCCTACGCTAATCCGCCCACCTACCACTGGCAACTGATGATCCGAAGGGGCAATCAGCTCAAGGTGTCTCCCAACCAACTCAGGGATGGGAAGGAGACAAATCGCTACTTGGGAAGTAGTGTGCACGGGAAAACCGACCTTCGCCGCATCTATCTTCGTACGTGATTCCAACATTCCCGGACATGATTTTGATTACAGGCTTGCTAGTTTCATCCCATCGTGTGCCCAAATCGATCTACCAGAACGGATGGGTGAATGCTGGCCTTTCCAAACCGTCGTCGCCCAAGTCAGACTCTGACAGATACTCAACCTGTGAGGAGAGCGAACATGAGTCGTGGGACGAGTCAGGAAAGGACACCGACGGTGCGTAATGCCAAGTGTTTACAGCATCTACTTACGCCCCGCTTTCCAGCTGGACGTAAACAGCGTTCGAAAGTTGCTCAAGGCAAGAGAAAGGCCGAAGATATCAGCAGCAAAAATACACAGCACAAGAGAGATGCCCGGGGGGAGATTAAGCCGCAGCCGCAGCCGCAGTCTTGTATGTACTATATACAGTGATCCTTTTTCGTACTGCTAACCCAAGTTATTCAGTGTCCCGTGCTCTCAGCGTTATTTCGATCACCGACACCGACGAATTTCCGGCTACTTTGGCCCCATTCATCCCATTCACTGACACCCCGACTATTGCATCTACCCCCCTATCCCACCAAAGCCTTGAGGTACCTTCTACATCGACACACTCGCCTCCTTCCAGTAGAACTCGCTTCTCAACATCCAATTTCTCTGTCTATTCTACCTTTACCTCCGACGCATTTTTGAGATTGAACGATTCCGACCTCGAGGTCGACCCCTTCTTTTGGACCCGGCCTAACGACGATACCTAGAAGGACCTAGAGGATTTTTTTTCATTTCCTATTGTCTCGCACGCGTGTTTTATCCATCTCTAGGCTCCGTCTATCCTCTTTTCCCCTCTTTGCAGGGCCTATTCTCTTTTACTAGCAACCTGATCCGATACCCATATCTCCAGCTTCACTCGCAACTGTGTGGTAAACTTGCCCTGTCCCTTAACATCTTACTTAACATATATTGTTCTCGCTACAGTCTTGCTGTACTTATCCTACAAACTACAACCTTTTAATAAACCTCATTTCTCTTGTAAATCAAGTGCACTGTCCAAACTGGCAGCGCACTGATTAACCTCTGAACCTCCTCGTCGTCAATCGTGTTCCCTTCCTCGATGGAAACTCAAGAACCTCTGGCTTCTATACCGCCCGTAGATCTCCATCCGTTACAGGATCTGCTGGTTTCTCTCGGTCGAAGCTCGGGCAGCCTAGTGCGCTCGTCGGCTGCATAACACGATGTGACGTGTGACCCCTGTGACGTCGCATCTCTGCTCTCTCGCCTCGACATCTCAACGCACCAACTGCTAGAATTGCGCAGTTTTTCGCTCTGGACTATTAGTAGCGATCTTGCCATCTTCATACACGGTCTCTGCCCCACGGGGACTCCTGGCTTTCGTTCAGCACGCTCGGGATTCAGGCCCAATCTGCACTAGAAAATTTGACACAAGTTCGACGGACCAACTCTCTCGGATTACAACGATAATACCCGGAAGAGATGTAGACTCGGGAAAAGACCAAGCTCTCGACCGTTTATCAATAGCGTCTATCAGTGAGCCCTGTAACAGTTTTTCTCTGTTCTTGGTCTTGTTACACCCTATTTCCTCCTGCTTGATTTTTTCTTTACCTCGAGCGCAACCGTGTCTCCGGCGCCCCAAATGGCGAGCGGAACTTTTATTACCTTGTCGCCGGCGCCACGCCCGAGGAGCGCCAGCACCTCCACCTGCTTGACAAGACGACGTACTGCTACCTCGGCCAGCACCACGCTCCCAACGCCCCCAACGCGCGCCCCACCGACGACGCCATGCGTTTCGACCAGCTCAATGTCGCGCTTAAAACAATCGGCCTGTCAAAGCGCCACGTCGCACAGACTTGCCAGCTTGTCGCAATCTGGCCGCGAGCTCGGAGAAGAACAAGACCGCGATTATCAAGGCTGGAGTGGTGCAGTCGATCAAAGCATTGGTTTTGACGGTGAGCCACTCGTCTTTGCTGAGAGCTACACCATGGAGCCACCGAGAGAGTCTTACCATAGGCACTGCGTGGCTCCACACGTAGCTCTCAGCAAAGATGAGTGGCTCACCTCTGTCAATTCACCGGACGACTACTCGGCGTTCAATGATGCGTGGGACAAGCCGGATGGCGGGATGCACCGATACCTGTACCGCTTCCCACCACCTTGCGGTGTGGACCATCGTGCAGCTCTTGGAGTCTGGAGGTACGCATCCGATGCTTTTTTATTTTATTTCTTCTGTTGCTGATTCACCTGCTCGTAGACCCTGCCCTGATCCGTAACATTCGCGCCTCGACGCTGCTCATCCCCAACATCCGCAACCTGGCGGGCTCGGGCACATCACGCAACACCGACGTCCCACCGCTCTCCCAGTGTGTTTGAGCGGAGCGAAGGTCGGGCATGGTGGCAACTCCCAGTGTTTCTGCTTCAGGATGGATACGTACTGGGCATCGCGGCGGAAATCGTGGAAATCGTGGAAATCGTGGTACGGCACTGCCAGTAGGTCCAAGACATATCAGCGGCGGTATTCAGCACGGGCAAGAGGGTGGAAGGTATGTCCAGGCACACATACTATCATTGCTCTGCGGCTGACCTCTGCAAGGAAAGACGATATTGAGCCCAGGCTCCGTGAGACACCGAAACGTGACCGTTCGGTGTCACACTCTTAACAGGTCTATTCGTTCGCGATAATGAGCATCCTTGTATCTCAGCGCCTAGACAATGCATTTTTTGTGTATACCAACTGTTCGAATCCATGTAGCAAAATACCTGATTATCTGATGGATAGTATTGTAGAAGAAACGAAGAAATGAGTGGTAAGAAGAGCGTCTCGAATACGTGGAAATGCCAATGGGTATCTATATATCCTGAATCTCCTTGACCGCAATTTTGATATAGTTTTCCTCCATCATAAGACGATCTGTGATACCTGTTAGGGAACGAACAGTCAGGGTGCGGCAAGAAATCGACATGTGCCAACTAGTGGCTATGTCGGCGAGGGCTTTGGCGATCTGTTTGGCTGGGACGCGGGTTGGATGAATGAGTGCAATGGTGACCCCGTGTTTCTTTGCTTCCCCCCACCAAGCATGCTCCCACGACTTTCTGCAACCGTCATAGTTGCTGCACAAAGGGCTGTGAACCACTGGAGGAGCGGTAAGCGAGCAGAGGATGCGATGCTTGGTTGTTTTCGAGCGGCATGTGGCCAAGATGATATACGCTGTGAAGCCTAGGAGGTCGATTTGCGATTCGGACAGGGACTCGAGTGGGGTAAGAAGAATGGTGCGAAAAGCAGGTTCAACCCAGTGATGGATCTTGGATTGCAAGATCGAGGCGCAAAAATGGATCAAACTCGTTGTGTTTGTCCAACCCGACGATGGCGATGTTCTTGACTTTCTCAGCATCAAAAAAATCTGCCATTTCCAATGCTGTCTGCCAGAACTCAATAGACCGAGTTTGGTTGCCATGCCCTAGTCTGCAGAACGATAAGGCTCACTGAACGGTTATTTCAGAGCAGCACGTACTCGAGGAATACACATTCTAAAAAGATCTCAAATTGGCCTGGATTGGGCTGGATCCAAAGAGGAGCACTCTCGGAACTGCCGTTTCCTCCAGAAGTTTGTGCCTTTTCTTGGACAACCTCGACAGGGGTAGGTTTTCTTTTTACTGCGGTAGCTGGTTCTTCGACTGGCTGCGGCAACATTTGCAGGTCTTTGAAGAATCCCGAATATCTGGCAAGGCGTGAACCCCAGATGCAATATACAGTCGTTGACCCGTTGGGCTGGATGGCTGGTCAGTAAAATAATTTCCTTCTTCTTTGTAACGTACTGAGATCCACATCGACCCATCAGGCCAATAGTAATTCAAGCTTTGTGTCGTGCCTGGCTGACAAGCACCTGGAGTGGGTGGGGAAGGAGTATTGACGTCCATATGGGAGAGAAAGAGAAAGAATGAGAGTGAAAATGAGCCGGTGTGTGGTCGTATTGTCTGAGTTGATATCCGCAATATGGCCCGCGCTAAGTTTGAGCCTCTCCTTCACGATGATACCAGATTCTCTCCCACCATTGCCCGAAAACGTTAATGGCTGGTCTGCAAACGTCCATATGGCCTATCAGATGCTAGGAAGCGCATTCGCTCATGGCCTGAGGCTTTTACATCAAGAGGATGGAGAGCCTTTGCGGCTCAATATCGCATCTGAGAAACTTGTCAACAAAATGGTGCCTATCTTGGAGCAACTAGAGCTTGAAGGGGTCAGCCAAGTCTTTACCCATGGATGTGCACACGCAATGGGACCACTGGCTTGCGAGTTAAAGATGGCGGCACTGGCGGCGGAAGGAGTGTAAGTTTCTCATTTTCACTTTCATAATAAAGGCATATGTACTTACCAGCGCCTTGAAGTGAACGAAACAACATTGTTTTTCTGGATCCAGTTGAGATTATCCACAGTGGAAAACCAGGGCGCCCAAAAAAGAAAATCAATGTTGCGCTCATGAGGGAAGCATTCAAAGCAAATCGGAACATCTCAATGGTGGATATGGCGACCACCCTTGGAGTTCACTACACCACTTTGGCAAAACAGATGAAGGAGGCAGGAATCAGCGTCCAATTTGATGCCATGACCGACATGGATCTTGATCGCCTTGTGCGTGGATACAAGGCCGCCAAGCCGACCACTGGCAGGAGATATACAATGGGGTTTTTGCGTAACAGTGGATTTCGCGTACAGAAGGAGCGAGTGAGGGAATCACTGAAGAGAGTAGATGGTCTGGGTCAGCTGCTTCGGAAGAAGGTCGTCGAGCGCAGGTCGTATTTGGTTCCGCGACCGAATTACTTATGGCATTGTGATGGCCACCACAAACTTATATGGTGGGGTATAGTCCTCCATGGATTTGTTGATGGCTACTGCCGGACGGTACAAATTTCTTGTTTTCTTCCCGATTCAATATTTATTGTTGCTTGATAGGTAACAGGGCTCAAAGCGAACACGAACAATCGGGCGACGACTGTACTAGATGTTTTCAAGAAAGCCATGGTGGAATACGGAACACCTTCAAGAATGCGCGGTGATCGTGGAGGAGAAAACGTCGAGGTTTCTGTTTGGATGATCTTGCATCGCAGACCGAATAGAGCGTCTTTCTTATGGGGATCGTAAGCTTTTAGTCTTGACTATGTCTATCTTCGCTTTCTTACCTGGCGTACAGTTCGACGCACAACACCCGTATTGAAAGATTGTGGGTGGAGGTAGGGGTGCAATTCGCACGCCGATGGCGAGCCTTCTTCACGCGCTTGGGGCATCTCCACCGTCTTGACCGTAAAAATCCCGGTCACATCTGGTTACTCCACCGCTTATTTCTAGATGATTTGAATGACGATTGCCGCGAGTTCCAAGATCAATGGAACGCCCATCCAATATCAGGCCGAGGAGCAAACGATCGGAGTCCTGCAGTACGTTCACCGTAAAACCATCCTATTCCGAAGGCAAAGCTCACAACGGTCTGAATTAGGATTTGCGTTTTATGGGCCAATTAAATGACGGGATGTATGTTTCTGACCCCATGGACACTGTGCATCCTGATACTCTGGAGCGCTACTATGGTGTTGAGGGAGATCAGCGACTGCGACGTCCTGGGCAGACGGGGGCTGGCCATCCTGGCGATGAAGAGCAAGACGAGTCGGATGCATGGGTTGACGAACCAGATGAGCTCACGAATGCCGTTGCGGAGGACTTGGCACACAACATACGCCATCCTCCCATCAAAGTAGCGCGTCACCGCAACCCTTTCCAATCGGCGGTGATTGAAGCCAACTTTTTCAGAGCGCTGGCAGAGATCGTACAGCAAGGTATCGTTCCAGGTGGTTATGGCGTCCTTCAAGAGGAGTGGGAGGACAGAACGTATCCCGCAGCAGAAGCAATCAATCCGGGAACGAGGGGGAAAGAAATCATTGTTGCGCTTCCTCACGATATATGGCTCCCTCGGGCGGTCTACTTTGCACAAGCTTTGGACGCCATGACACGGAGCTTGGTATTTGAGGAGCAGCAGGCAGGACTCGGAGACGGTGATGACTCGGCCAGTAGCTCACAGGAGGATATTGATTGAATTATTAGCCAGATAAATGATGTATATGTGCAGAATCCAAAGCAGACTTGGTTCTGCGGGCAGACCGTCATGCAGATGGGCCAGCCAAACATGTACAAAATATGTTCCTCTAGTTGCGCCAGCAAGCCAAGACCCTCTCTTCGTGTCCACCCCCAAGAACTTTGGCATCGGTGCGTGAGTCGTCGTTTCCAGTTATTTATTCTGTCTGACAACCGCTCCAGGGCAGGACATCCAGCTCCGGACTGACCTCACCTGCTTCGTCAAGTGGCCCGAATACATCCGTCTACAGCGCCAAAAGGTCATCCTCCACCAGCGGCTCAAGGTCTCCCCGGAAATTGCCCAGTTCTCGCACACCCTTACCCTCGACAAGAACACCACGACCCAGCTGCTCAAGCTCCTGAACAAGTACCGCCCTGAGACCAAACTTGAGAAGAAGGGCCGTCTCGAGGCCACCGCCCGCCGCCACTGCCGAGAACAAGGACGCGTCAACCAAGGTAATGTCCTCCAGCATCCACAACCTCGACCGAAATTCACACGACATCTAGGACTCGAAGAAGCCCCTCTTCATCAGTTTGGGCTCAACCACACCGTCGCGCTCATCGAGGCCAAGAAGGTATCGCTCATCACCAAGCCTGCTTCGGCACCATTTTCGACAAGAAGACCGCCGCCATGCTCACCCTCCAGTGTCAAGAGTGAGGATACTCGTGAGCTCGCCACCATCGTCAGCGCCACCAAGGCCAACTTGTACGTTGTCAACCTCTATATTCGTTTTGACCACGCCGCTCATTGCCTGCAGCTCGGATAAGTACGAGGACTAGCGCCGGTAGTGGGGTGGAGGTCTCTGCGGGAACAAGTTGACGTCGATGCTGCGCAAGCGTGCAAAGGCGTCCGGGCAGACCATCCCTGCTGCGACTGTCAGTAAGCAGCGCCCATCGGCAAGCTGTAGGTGGTCCCTGGTCGTGTCAAAAGATAGCCCTAGTCTGTCTGTTGTCATCATGTCATATGCTCCTCTATGCTACATATCTACATAGCGCGGATCCTTCCCTCCGTCCAGTCCAAGCTGTTGGTAAACAATGTGCGTACTCACTTCTCTCCTGCTTCTACCATGCCAACACCACATTTTTTCCAGCTACGTTTTGAATCCCCGGGACACGAACACGTTGCTGATTCCGGCAGGAGTAGTGCGGCCGTTTCGACAAGCAAGAACCTCGACTTTATCCGCGGGACCCTCCCATCGGCATTCTTGATAGTACCTCTTCACGCTCCCCCGCACCCCATCCCCACAAACCCCCACCAGGCTCATCCCCAGTGCCACGTCGCGTGGATGAGGTACTCACCTATAAATACAAATGTATTCTGCTTAACATTGGTGAATTTTTATCTACCATCAATGCAGTTTACTTTCTTCTCTGCATATTTTTGTCTGTAAAAATTTAAAACAACTGCTTTTGCGGTATCGAGTTGGCATCTGAAGAGGACTCGGAGTGCGATCGCCGATCTCGGATAAGAGAATGAAGGCCGAATCGGCAATCAAACTAGGGTTAGCACAGCCACCGACTTGGAATATTTCTGGGACGACCACGAAAGTATTTTGGTGTATGCACTCCAATGTGTGAAGGTCAAGAAAAGTATTCAAGACTTCTTGATAATTTGTGATTTTTTCAAGTTTTGGATATTTTGGCTCGAAAGTATTTATTTGATCGTAAGTTTTGGAATCAGGTTGCGTCAATTTCCTTCAAGGGTACAATGTATATTTTCCTGTTCAATTTGTTCTTCAAAGAGCCGAAATGTTTATACAGGGTGAAATTTTCAAATTTTCAAGCACAAAATTACACGGAAATGTCGATGTTTATGCAGGAATAATAAAACTAGGATCTGACCGCCATAATTTTGGACGAAAACCAGAAGAAAAAAAAGGAGCAAAAAAAACGACTTACTGTGAACACCCAAGTACCGGATTTTGCAAAAAGGGGAGAAAAGGGAAGCCTTGCTGAACAGATATATTACCTAGAATATTTGCATACAGAAAGAAGTACAAGGTCTATTGGGAGTATGTTTGAGAGGATACTGTACGTGCTTGTAGGGAGGCAACGGACAGAGGACCGTGACATGCCCCTACAGGTAGAGGCAACACAACAAAGACCTCTAGCACTGTGACATCAACAAGAGTTGGCAATGGGACATTTTTTGGAGGATTTTTATATGACTTTTCAGAGGTTTTCGGGATTTAACAAGCAGAATTGGGTATTGAAACATATGAAGCGGACCGAATCCACCAATTTTCCATCTAAATCGGGCCTTACCTTTTCATTTTTCATTTTTCGACCTCCTGTCACATTTTTAGCAACGGAGGCCATCGTGACCGTGACCTGCCCCCGACGAGGGCAACGCAACCTGCTCTCCGTGACCGTGACCGTTGCCTCCCTACAAGCACGTACAGTATTCAACACCGACCAGGGGGTGCGCGATGTGTGACGGTCGAATTGATTGAAATTATACAGTAATTGATTGTGGGCGTCAAGAGGCCATGTTGGATGCACAGTGCGGTTATGTTCAAGATATCCCCAGGGTTCTTACCTCGACCTATTGGTGCTGCGTTGGGTGCCAATCAGCGAACCGTTCACGTTCAGTAGATACATTGCAGAGGGAGGTGTAGGTGTATCAATCTAATAACCAAGAAAATTTCTCCGATACATCCTGAAAAGCATATAAATTGAAAGCATAGAAATACAACAACAGCCGTAGAAATACACCAAACTCATACCATTATTTTTTTCATCTTCCGTGCCAGCCACCAGTTCGTGATCGCATTCATTTTACTTCTCAATATCCTGTATGCGTATCAGTTACACCATTCAACATAGATATAACGTGTTCTCACCCCGGAGGAGCGATCTGAGGTGCTCCTGAGCGATACAGTCTGGTACCGGAAAATGTAAGATGTCTACAACCGACAGCAAGAACAACAACTGATCACTAACCCATTCTAGCTTCGAGTTCCTTCCAACTTCGAAGGCGAGAATATCACACGATTCCTCGCCAGAAAGAGAAAAGCGCCGCCGGCCGTTGAGTCTTTGAATGGATGTACAATAGTGAGTGCTTGTCATAATCCCGGGGCTGATGGACTTACGAAGCGAGCATGGAATTCGAAAATACTAAAATTGAACGGGACATTAGCCGTCTTCAATGGAGGTTGAGGGGAATCAACTTCACGTTTTGCTTGAATTATAAAGAAGCATGACCAGACGACTGATCGATGATTAAGACAGAGACAGCCAGGTGAGTTAACGGACTCACGATCCGTGCGCGTCATGAACTGTGATATCTTCAATTATTGAAATAAAATTGCGACCAAAGAAGCCGGCTTACCAGGATGATTTGAATGATGCTGGCAGTGCTTTGAAGTTGGATTAATACAGGATCACGAGCGAGGAGATGGATTTTACCTAGTAAGAATCGTTGATTCTTTCAAACAGGTCAGTTGGTGTCATGTCTCAAATTCACAATCCGTATGGCTCACCGATACTCCAGACAATCAGCGTGTCCACCATGGTCCGGGTCCTGCAGTGATCAGAATCATACAAATTATGAAGCCAATTAGCCATGCCCACCGTTTAGACTCGCACGATCTCATCTTGCGCAGGAAATGGCACATCGAGCCTGTGATCAAAATGTCCACCGCGAGGCCGAGGGAAAGGGCCGTTGAAACGAGCCAGCGCCATTGTAGGAGGATCGATACCCGTGAATAGTGTATTAGGAGCGCAACACTCCCCATGTTTGCGATCAATCGCAGCCCAGTGAGACAGGATGCGACAACCATAATGTACCAGCTGCCGGATAAAACACGAACACGGTTGGCAAAGAAAGTCTGTGATGGGTACATCGGCTCAGCGGCCACAATACGACGACCGAACTGACTGACCTGCACAACCGTATAAATTAGGGCAGCGAACAGGATTGTCATCTCCTCTGAGAGCGGGGGGCTGCTAATATATTGTGGCTGGCCATAGAAGGTAACGGTTTGGGAGTACAGCTACGCGGTGTTGATGAGGAAATTAAAGTGCGATTTTGGTGTGTCACTCACGGCATGCCAGGCAGACATCGTATGTCCAAGTTCCAGGAACCTATCCAGTCATTATAAATCGGAGAACCAGGCCAACGTGAACGGCGCAGACCAGACCAGGGCAACCTGTCTCCGATTAGCATCCCCAAAGTAGATAACCATGGACTGTGCATACGATCCCCTTCAGAATGGTGGAGTCTCCTGGACATCCACGATAATAATTGAAGGTCTGCAGAGTCTCGATTCCAAAAAGGAAGACACCAAGTACGGAACCAATCTCCGTCGCGCCAAGACTTCCGTTCAAGTCTGGGAGATTGGACATGGTGAATAGTTGAGAGGCTGTGAGATTTGTATCAGTACCGTATAGTGAAAGTAGAGGTTTATATAGCCAGGGGCGACAAGGTCGGCGCGATATATTCATCGCAAATAAAATCGCACGCTGTATGACGACCGTCGATAATCTAGTGGCATATCATGGGAATAAATCATTCGGCACGCAGAATTACTCACCCCGACGATATCTGCGCCCACTGCCTGCGCCCTGACAAGTCTGTGACTTCTGCGACTGCCAGATGAAAGAAACTGCAGGTATGCGATCTGTCGGGCAGTTAATTTATCAGAGTCGATTCCTATTCGGGGATCCATCCAGTTGCATCTGTCAAAATTGTCTGGCGGTTTCCTCGATGATACAGCATGCCATATGTCTGACGTCCGTCTCGGTGGAATGTGCGATGGGTGACAGGTGCTTGAGCGCTGCGATTGGAGACTGGATGGATGATCAGATGACGATGGTATCGGCCAGACTCACCAGTAATTTTGTTTTCCGGAGCCGCACAACTTTTCCTTGCGTGATGAGTGGTCAATCCTTCGCGGGAACGCGTCAAGGGAAATCTAGAGATCGCGAATACCACATGGGCTTCAGAATTATATTAGCATACTTCAAGTCAACTTGAACGTTATGGACTCTGGAGCAGGATATATCTCAGAGCTTGCAATTGCTTGCCACGACGTCGTGGCAAGCAATTTCCAATTGACATAGGAATATGCGGAACCATAGATGAGAGGGGGAGTATCCCAATCATGTATTCAACGTGCATCGGTGAGCGCAGGAGTAAGCAGGAGTCCAGTCAGAGTCCAATCAAACTCTCAAAGCTTTAAGTGGTGGTGCGCAGGCCCCGAGAAGCTCCCATAAGGGTAACTCCGAAGTTAGGGGATTTGAGGCGGAAATTTTGCGATTTTCAAGTCCGGATTTAGGGGATTTGAGGCCAAATTTTGGAAAACCCACTCCAAGTTAGGGGATTTGAGGCGGATTTTTGCTCAACTCCGACGTGCTTGACCGTGCGCCAAAATTGAGTCTTTACCCGGAAAGGCAGCGCGAACGCGTTCCCGCAGGAAAATCAAGGTTCCGGCGCCGGGAAGAAAAAACCACGAAAATTGACCGTATTTGGAGATGTCACGGGCACGCGTAGTGTGACGTGCGTGACAGCCTACTCCGAGCTGGGGGATTTGAGACCAAAAAGGTCCAAAAAGTTAGGGGATTTGAGGCGATTTTGGCCGATTTTGGCGGAGTTACCTTTATGGGAGCTTCCCAGGGCCTTGGTGCGCATTGCATTGGGTTTCAAATTTATTCCCACGCTTAAGTTGCCGGATTGCCGGGCTCTCAAGTTGACCCAACCACTCGAACACATTTTCAAAGACGTCCAAGCCTGAAATTTATTTTTTGTAACAACAAAAGTTGTCTAGAATTGCGTTATCTATGTTTAGGTTGGATTGATTGGCTTAATTCCCACTCCTTCGTTCGAAAGTTGTGCATTTGCCCTCGAATTTGGCTGGTTTGGAAATAAAAAATGGAGTATACGAAAATTCATCCCGCCATAACATCCGTTGATAATTTTCAAGCATTTACAGCCAAGGACAGTACCGAAGGCGCGACCAAAAAAATTCCATTTTTGGTCATTTTTGATCCCCGCGAAAGAATTGTCTCTAACTCTCTCAGTTTTGGGCGGATCGAGCTGAAAACTAGATAGAACTGATGTACTAATTCATGTGCAATTAGTGATAGAGCTAATTGTGCGAAAATGTATTTTTCTGATGGCCTGGTAACTACAGCCCTCCTGCACATGAATGCTGTTTAGTGTGTGCAGGTCAGCTCCAATCGGGCTGAATTTTTGGGAGGGGTGATTTGTAGTGTATATCTCGGGCGTGATAGAGCCATAAATGATGATTTATGTTTTTCTGGCTGCTGCTTGCTCGCTCGGATACATCTCAAATAGGAAATAATGAATTGATTGTATCTACTTGAGCCCTTGATAAAAATAGTCGGAAATTTTACCCAGGCCAGTATATTCGACCACCATATATAGCGAAAAGGACCCGCTGCCGAAAAACGCGTCTCTAGAACAAATATCAGCGTGTCCTGTCCAAAGCTCAACATCCTCAAATACTTCTATCATATCACCGCCATATTACCGCGTGCGGCCACAACCCAGACACGCATCACATCACTCCTTCCTTCACATGGTACATTCCCAACCAAAGGAGTCTTGCAGCAGCTAGACAACACAAACAGGACCTAGTGAGTGCAGATACAACTCAGGCTGTCAACCGGATTCAAGCATCATCCCTCTGAATCTCCCTGAGCCCAGTTTTTGGTTCTTATCATGACACAGGATCTCTTGAGCAACATGAATGAGAGCCCGCCATAGCCCATCTGACACGTTGAATGTACAATTTGTAGTCAAAGACAAAGCCAAATATGTATGTTTTGTGCTCACTTGCATCACTTTGTGATGTTTTAGACATGCCTTGTTTGGCGGAGGGATCTTGTCGCAGCCCAAGGTGGTTAGATAAGTTGACCTGAGTGATTATTTCAACTGTTTTGGCCAAGGGCTCAAGTAGATACAGTCAATTCAGTATTTCCTATTTGAGATGTATCCGAGCGAGCAAGCAGCAGCCAGAAAAACATAAATCATCATTTATGGCTCTATCACGCCCGAGATATACATTACAAATCACCCCTCCCAAAAATTCAGCCCAATTGGAGCTGACCTGCACACACTAAACAGCATTCATGTGCAGGAGGGCTGTAGTTACCAGGCCATCAAAGAAATACATTTTCGCACAATTAGCTCTATCACTAATTGCACATGAATTAGTACATTAGTTCTATCTAGTTTTCAGCTCAATCCGCCCAAAACTGAGAGAGCTAGAGACAATTCTTTCGCGGGGATCAAAAATGACCAAAAATGGAAATTTTTTGGTCGCGCCTTCGGTACTGTCCTTGGCTGTAATCTCAATAAATCTAGACGAAAGCTGCTGTTTTGAGCCCGGAAAAGATGTTTCCAGATTCGACCGCAAACGGCCTCTATGTCACAATGTCACACTCCATGACACGATCACTTGACCCTTCTCCTGTACATATCTCTACTCAAAACTCAGTCTCTGGCCCGCGAAACTCGTCGTAATTGGATGTGACAGCTCAGTTTTAGGTAGGATCTTGGCGCAGTTTATTTAAGTTGGGTTGGTAGTCGTGGGGTGAGCACGACTCTAATCACACAAGTGGGTTGTAGTGGTTCAAGATAAAAGTAGTTATTGACATAGTACGAAATACATCGGTTTAAATAGGTAGAGGCGAACAGCCTTGGCGAGTCATATTGAGTCACAATAAATATTCTCCACTATTCTACAATATACTATAGTGTTCCATATTGTTCTACAGTACACAGGTTGACTCTGGCGGCTTGCCCGAGTCATGCCCAAAAGGCTGTGCTCCAACATAGGAAAGCTGTTTTGGGCATCTACAAATACTGATGAGCTTGCAGACGAGACTCGTCTGACGAGTCTTTTCAGGATCAGTGTCACCGGATCCTCAATTGAGACTTCTATCCCCACTCCTAGTTCAAAACCTGGCATTTTCTCACCATCTATCTGTCTCTTGATACTCTACGCATTGTTTAATCGCCGAAATACTTCACTCTGTGTGCACTTTTCACCCGCAATTTCATCGCTTCCTGAGATTAGGTATGTCCACTTCGTATGGCACAGAAAATGAATTCTGACCACTGTTCTTCCTTAGCAAAACGCTTTCGACGTCCCGCACCCGCATCTGTACCCCTTAACGACTCTCAATAATGGGTTCTATATCCCGCAGCAAACGGGTCAACAAGAAACGATCTACCGCCCAACAAATACATTCGCTCGAAAATCAAGCAGCTATGAGTATTCGAAAATACAACAAGGAGAATGCCGCTCCAGGTTCCCGGATGAAGAAGACACGGGTGGAGGAAAAACTCAAGACCACAGAAAAGTTGCTTGAGAGTACGAACAGACGACTGAATGCCTACGAAGAATAATTCGATGTCCTCCAAAAAACACTGACGACGACCAACCGAAAACTAATCCAGACTCGAACCTCCCTCGACGTCGCACTTCACCGTAATTCTGATCTATATTGGCTTCTCTGCGTGGAACGGCGAAAAACACAATGTTATCGGCTTGACAAAGTCTCGCTCTCCATCAAGTTGAAGGAGACTGCTGCATCCCTTACTTCCACTCAACAGTCTCTATCATTCGCTCTAGCGGATCATGATCTTGCGGTGGAGTCTGTCTTGTATGCCCATTCCACTCTCCGCAATTTTCAGACCCGCATGGATACCGAAATTGCGAAATACAAACAAATCCTCGGCGAGTCTCGGAAGAAATGCAAGTTACTCCAGACCCAAAACCTCCGCTCAGCCCGGTCTCGTTCAAAAGCACTCGATAAGGCTCGCATTGCCGGTACTAAATCGGCCAAGAATAATGTTTGGAGTCTTGTGAAAGGTGGAACGTACACACCCGAAGCGAGGGCCATGGCTAGGATGCTGGTAAAGGCTGGGTGCTCACAGGAGAAGGTCGGCGCGGTCATTAAATATGTCGCCAAGAACGCAAAGCTTGAGGTCAAGGGCACTATGAGCCGGCGGACCGTTCAACGCACCCTGATGGAAGGTGGTTTGGCTGCGCGCATTCAGCTCGGGTACGAGATGTTGCAGGCAGACGGTACCTTTTATCCCGTGGTTACTCCTGCAAATACTGACGAATGTTAGGGCTCACTCTCAGCACTGATGCTACTTCCTTGCGCGGCGAGAACTACGAGAGCGGTTTTATCATGATAAACAAGGGCCCGACACACCACATGCGACTCTTTTCTCTCACCTCCACGGTCGCACACACCAGCGAAGCCCAGCTAGCAAATATCAAGATGCAGATATCCTGCATTTCAGAGCTTTACAAACAAAGTCCGCTCGCCCGCCGCCTGGAACTCAATTTTGAGATTTCCGATTTTCTGCGGCTCTTGAAGGGGATGAACGGAGACCACGCCCCGGACATGAAAAAAACTGTTCGTCTGGTGGAGGGGTGGAAGATGGAGGTCTCGCGAATCATGCTCGGATACGACGAGCTCCACAAGATGAGCCCGGATCAAATCTTGGAAGTCGTCCGCGACATCCAGAAGAAAAATCTCGAAGAGGTGGGCAGTCAGGAGGAGTGGAACAAACTATCAGATAAAGAGAAGGACATACTCTGCAAGTCCTCGATGGATACTCTTGCCCTTCGTATTGGCCAAGAGGTGTTCTCCCAGCTATCCCCGGAGCAGAAACGCGAAATCGACGTGTTTTTCTGGGCAGGCTGCTCAATGCACAAGGAATTGAACTGTTGCAAGGCGTTCAACGACGGTATGATGGATTATTATGACGATAATCCAGATATCGAACCTCCGGTTTTATTGGCCAACCGGGATAACGACGCGACAATCCAGCTGGCCGAGGAGACTGGAGACTCAACTGCAGCAGTGCAACGTGCTCTGAAGGTTTCTGAACGTGGCGCTGTTAAATTGATCTCGCTCTTTGGTGCACTCGTAAACCACAAAGATGACAAAAAGGGCGTCCACGATGTCTACGAAAACTACTTCAGGTGATTATTGGACCTCATGCACGCTATCCAGACGTGAGTAACACCCGGTATCAATCGCACGGACTCGGTGGCGCTCGGATCATCTCATATCTGGACGACCACCGCAGGTTTATGGAATTTCTCAAGGACGGTAAAGTCAAAAGGAACCACAACCACCTCAAGCAGAATATTGTGAAGGGTCTTAACTGCCCCAAGACGATTTCCCAGATGGTCGCACTCGTTCTCTTTTGCATGGCCGTTATGCACCCATTTGCGCACGGTGTTTGGGGAGCAGGAACCGAAAACCTGAACATTTTGGACCTTGGCCCCTTCCATGCCTCCGTCAAGGCGCATATAGAGAAACTCCTAGCGAATCCTGATCTTCTCTTATCCTCTGCCCCCGACTCATACAAAGTGGCAACTCTGGATGGTCAGATGTGGAGCAATCCTAAAGCGTTCTCAGAGTGCATCAAACTGGCACCCACTCTTCCTGACGTCAAGCCACTCCTCCTTGCTGGCCTGAAGCGTGCATTGGAGTGTTGGGAACGGTTTACTGCGGAGTTTACGACTGGCAGACTCATCAACCAATCGACGGCAGCGGAGCTGGAGATCGCGTTCATGCCGTCAACAAATGACGCGAATGAGGGAATTCTGGGGATGTGGAGACGGTTTTCACGCGAAAGCCCCAGCTCTACAATTGGCCATTTCACCGACCAGGCCATGTTCCACCGCAACGGCACGCAAGACTTTATGGACGTACATATGAACACTCCTGAAGACCATCTCTTTTTACGCCAAGCTGCCCGGAAGTTGGACCAAAGCGGTGTGGAACAGGCGAGGCGGGTGGAGCTCAATGATCATCGGCAGCAGGTCGTGGATGATAAGCGGGACAAGGACGCTCGCGGGCGGAAAAGAAACGATTGGAGAAGGAACGTCTCGCTGCCGTTGGGATCAAGCTGGACCGAGCCGAGATCCTCAAGATGAACGATAAAGAGCTGAAAGACCAACTCGAGCTCCATTGCACGCAGTCCAGCCCCGACAAAGAGATTCCAATTAAAGCTCGCCTGAAGGTAAAGGCTGATCGCATGGCAGCGTTGTTGGCCGCATTGGACCGTTTAGATGCAGTCGCGACCGCGTCACAGTCCTCCTAATTAAATATACTACCTTGAAACATATATCTGCATTGAAAATCACAATATGTCGAAGGAACTTGAAGACTAATGAGCCAACAAAGGTCGCTACGAAGAATGTTGAATTTGAGCAAATCCGCTCATTCTAAAATTATAAAATTGCAGGACGCCATTTAGGAACGTATGAAGATTGAGGCTCGCAAAAAAAAATAAGAAGAAAGCGAGAGATGCGGCCTTACCATGGAAGAAATGTTGTGGGTCACTCGAATGAGCGCGTTTCTCGATTACACTATCACGTGGGCGTCACCGATCGGGACCCGGGATTGCCCACCACCACTTTAAGTACGAAGAAGAATCGGGACACGTGCTACTAGAGGATCACATCAGCGCGATAACCGGACACCGCTTTTTCGGCTTTTGCCGAGGCCTCTTTTCACTTGCTCTCTCGAATTCCCATCGACAATTCACAGGTTTCGTTATCTTGCCTGTATATTTCCCTACTTAAAGAATATATTACTTCTTCCCAGAACTCTGAAACGAAGAAATTACCTGTTCAGGAACCTGCGGCCCTTTTGATGTCGAATTTTACTCGCACCTCTTATTCAATTCCACCATTAATATTGTTCCACCGTGTTTCTGAGAAAATTCCAAGCTCCCAGCCAAACTGAGGCAGTACCACTAGATGTTAAAATTGTGTCGCACTGTGAGCAGATATCCATCCTGCAGGCAGAACCAAACTAATCTCTAGCTTCATGTGTCATGCCAGTAGGAACCCCACAAGGTCTTCGAGATTGACAAGCGGCACCATCATCCGGAGGAAGCAAAAGAGCAGATTTTGGAGGAACTGCTTCTCCTGGTGGGAGGCGCTGCTTGGTTCGCTGTGCAACGCTTCCAACTGGGGGGGAGAATGCGGCGCCGCTTGGGGGCACGTTGTCCTTGCTTCACCCTCGCTTGACTTGAGACCAGAGTATACAAAGACCAAGAAAGTCATTTTTTACATTTAATTTACAAATGAATAGGCATGGCCACATGGGTCTACTCGGCAGAGTCCAAGTTATCTCCCTGCGGAGGTACGTCTAGGTCGGCAGTTCCAATTTCGAGATATGGTAGAGGTGGATCCTCTTCCGGAACAACATCTCCCGAGGAGTCCTGCTGACGAGTGCCCTCCGTATGCATATGGGAAAATGGCATGCCGATGAATATTGCGAGTTTCGACGGAACCGACCCAAGGGGCTCTTGGTCATGAGATACCCTCTTCGTTGAATTCTGAGGCCAGCTTGAACGTCCGATCCTATAGACAGACAAGGGCTTGAACTATGTTAGCCCTAAACCAAGTTAAAAACCACACACGTACCATTACTCCCCCCCATTCGCAATCAGCTAACCACCCGTCACCACTGCCTAAATACGCCTCGTACAACCGAGGCTTCTCTTGAACAGCCTCGCCTAGGTTGCGTACAATGCGCATACTGGGTTGCCGGTGTTCCATGATGCGCGAGCGTATGAAGAGGCCACATCCGATAAGCGCGACGACTCCCAATGCAGCAACGATGGCGTAGCCTATCAGGGGTGGTTTGGTCAGCTATTCCCGGCGGTAGATACCACCTACGATAGGCGGTCGAGGAGTGAGTGTCGAATGCGCCAGTCGGGGTCGACATGGCTTGATCGTCAGAGTGAGAGACAAGACAGGTCACTGACTAAGGTGCCAGGTGCGTGAGATCCGGAGGACTGTTTTAGGGAATATGACAGTCAGCATAAAATAAGACAACCGGAACAGAGTGCGGGTCCAAGCTGTAATATCGTGGTCTGTTTTGAAATAACGAAGAGCAGAATTGATCCTAGGAGATTCATCGGCGGGGAGGCCTCGCTGAAGCATGCTGCGAGTGCGTACATGATGATGATGTCATGATCTCTGCAAGCCAATTGGAATTGTTCATCACAGCACTGGAATTGTGATCCGAATGTAAAGTCCGATAAGACCGGAAAATTCAACTCGAACCACTCTAGATGTTCCCGCCTCACCCCCATACTTAGACATCTCACTTGTATCACACTGGCAACACAGCATGTTTCGGGTTTCGGTCCAGTTTCCGTTTGGTTTCCATCACCATCGCCTCCCATTGGCTCCGTCTGGAACTCAGGAATATAACTGGAAGGAGTTTTAGGTATGTACTGAGTGAGCATAGGCTGAGGATACTCGAATCCATTTTCAGTCTAGGATTTGAAACTTCGAATCACTTCCACGGAGAAAGGTCCGTCGAATTTTGCTTTCATCTGTGGGTTGGAGGTATTGATGTGTCAGTCTCTCGCAGACCTCGCAGACAGACACTGGAAATATGACGCTCGTACCTCGCGGCGTGCTGAACTGATGTGTCGCCTCCCTGCAAAACAGCTGGATTTTCCTGAACGGCTCGTGGTGAGAAGATGCCCAATAGTTGGTACCTCGAGTGAATGATTATGGAGAAGATTCTCATCACCGCCAGTTTGCCGTAGACATCGGGAATAAACGTGGATAAAAATAGTTGACAATTTCCACAGGTTTAACTAAATACTCGCGTGGTCCACGACATGAACAACGAGTCTTAAGCGCTGGTGAAGGTATATTCAATATGCACGGCTTGTTATTTGAACCGAAATGATCGGTAAGTTGTGGGTCAACTAAATCGTCTTCTTAACAGAAGGAAAAACTTTTTGTTGCAGTGCTGGTGAAATCTATATAGAGGCCAGTCGGAGTCTAGACTTCAAACAAGTCATGGTTGATCATCTGAACCCATCCTTCCCCACACCACGTCACCGACCTTCCTCCTATCTGCATAAAGCATGCGAAAATTGTAGGTACGACAATAAGGAGCTTCCCCATTCCTCAACCCATTGATAAACCCTTCACAGACGCCGCAAAATTGTAAGTCGGGATTTACGGCACCCGCACACCTGACCAAGCTCGTGTCTTAGAGGTGCGACAGCGTGAGACCCATTTGCACAACATGTTCGCTTCGCCCTCCACGGACACTCGAACCTTGTCGATACATGCACACCCCATCCACCGATATCAGAGCGCACAGCGAATATGAACGAATGGCTGATGGGACGCGAGTAGAGAATGTTGCCCGGCATCCCACCCCCCAGATCTTCCTGTTCAACCCTTACCCAACTACGTCCTCATATTCAGAGTATCCACCAGGTAAGCAGGCCCGTCACCCACACGCAACCTTCTCATAATTCTTGAGTCACAGATGAACACGGTTCGATGTTCCCCGAATTCCGTGCTATTCAAAATGTTATGAAGGTGAAGTCGGAAACACCAGGCCTATTCTCCTCGCTGAAATTTTGTCGAGGAACCATCGCCAGGGGAAATCGAGAAAATGTAGGCACATTGCTTGATCCATGACAATTTCTATACCTATGAATGCACAGGATCCGAGCCTTCCTGTATCGATTCTCCGACAGCGGATTTTTCTTCCTCGATCCTATACAATTCCGGCGATTTGCAGTTCTCTCTCTTCCCTTTGGCGACTCGCGACGCCCGTCACCTGGATTGCTCAGTGCAGTTTATCTTTGGGGTTCTCTCCTATGTTCTAATGATAGGTTACCGGCTTACACGGAGGATGACTTCCTCGCTCTCACCTTGCACAACGTGACACACGATTTATCGATGATGCACAGCTCGCGCATTATTATTCACACTATTCAGGCAGAAATTCTGCTGTCCCTGTGGTATCTTCACTGCGGCAATCCATTCGCCGGAAGACATCACTGTGCTGCCGCCGTATCACTAGCCACATCTGCAGGTCTCCATAATATCGTCTCCGTCCAACAACCTCCTTGGCCACATTCAACGCTCTTTAGCACTTGTATTTACGCTCCCACAAACGGCATTGAAGCACGGGAGAGAATCGACGCTTTTTGGAGCGTGTTGGTGTTGGATAAATTATGGGTGGCTACATCAGGATTCCCATCCAGTGTTCCATTTGATAGCATGGTTCACATTTCATTCTCGATGGTGCGTTTGTGATACTATAAGACAGCATGCCAATTTACGGACACAACTCTGTAGGACGGTTCCCGCACCCGTTTATCAACAATGACAGAATTTTTGGACGGAGTGGACCTGGACTCTCCTTTTCGACTGTTAGCCAAGGCTGTAATACTTCTCGAACACTCGATGACAACAGATAGTAAGTTCACCAAATAATACACCGAAATCCATGTTCACTTCCCACAGATATCGATCCCGCCGGAATGCCTACAATTAACGATTGGGTAGAATCTTTCCGGAGATCTCTACCTCTGTTGACGGGGGATTATCCCTTATCCCCGACCAATCGACAGCTACTATTGATCCACTGTATCACAAATGTTGCGTTGATCTGGCTCCATGCAACCCCGCGCATCCCTTATTTCCAGAATTCCATCAGCCGGGGATTTCTAGCCGCCGAACAAGTGGTTTACGACCTCACTCTGTGCAACGTCTCGGAGTGGGAATATGTAGACCCGATTCTGGGGGTACGTGTCTGTCACACATTGGACTCCCTCGCCACTTATCACATTTTAGCCGTTGATCTCCACGGTCTGTAATTTCTATATTTTGAACCTGTCATCGTTCCCGAACGGATCATCAAGCCTTCAGATGCTTTTACATACCTTGTTCCGTCTTTCGCGGCTGTCACCGATGATGCGTGCGTTCTCCGAGTCACTCTGAATTAATCAATTGAGCTGAACTGCTTTGCAGGTCATTGTTACGACACAGCCCAACGGCACTCCGCTGCTGTTATACCACCGAGCCAGTGATATTTCAGGGTCCCACCACGAATTAGAGAATGTGGGGAGATCGACATCAACGGGTCAGACTAAGATTCGACGTGGACTTACGGTATAAATGACGCAGTTTCTGGGATCGCTATTTTAGAAATTAGTTATATATAAAGTGAATGCGGGACGCTCAAAATTCGGTCGGGGTGGCGGTAACGGCCAACAATTGCAGTGACCGGGTAGGCCGAGATTTATCATCGTATTCTGTCGAGTTTCAGGCGGACGGTCTTCTGTGCCGGAGATGTGTACATGTCCGAATATATTCGCCCAACGTAACCAAGTTCTTGACACGCACCAAGGCAAGGGAAATTTTGAAACCAGAAACCAGTCAGCGTCAAGGCTCCGCCGCGTACTACCTGGCAGTCGACGAGTAATGAGAGGTACTGAGCTCAGCTGAATGGTTTCAAACCTAAATCGTCCCTCATCAGAACACGATGTAAGTTCAACGCCGATATACGTATTTTTTTCGGAGATCTCTACTTTCTGCGTTCCGCGGCGTAGGTATAGACATCACCACCGAGCTGCAGGAGCAGACTTATTTTGGCGCAACCAATAAACAGCTCTGTGTGTCAGTCAAAAGCCCGTCCTGATGTGTGTGGCTCCCCGATGACCGCGGTTCGTCAACGAATTACATTGAACATGGAAAGAGACAAGACACTTCGAGGGGGAGTGGACGTAATATTTTGTTGATGCTGCCGCGACGAACGAAGTGGACCGGAGGTGTCATCCAGGTGAGTGGCGAGAAGATATCTATGAATCTCGAGGGTAGAACAAAGTCGTTTGTTTTTGTTGCCTTAGATCACGATCCAGGAAGACTTACGTGACCACTGGCAAGACTGAGAGCGCCGACGGCCCGATGCAGCTGGCAGCTTGCGGCCAGCGGTGCCGTCACAGAGTTGCTCAAATACCGCGATCTCAGGGAATAGCCCGGCAGATGAAGGAAAGCAAGGCAGGTGATAGGACCGCAACAGTCTGATGCGAGGGCGGAAAGTCAAAAATTTCGTGGAAGAACTTGGGTTTTTTCTGCCCTTGGATTCTCTTTTTAAGGGAATTCTTCTTTAGGTGCCACAGCTGCGTTTTTTAGACCCCGCCGCAGGGAAATTGTCACAGAGAACGAAGCACATCACAAAAGCAAGAGAATTTTGGAGTGCGACTGCAGATGTGTTGGCCAAGTGAAATTCATATAATATTCTACAGTTCTACTGATTACAGATGTCATAGTACGGTACTTAGGCATGTACAACGGTGAGTGGCACCCGAAAAAAACCCCATGCGAGGCATGAACACGTCGTGGATGAGTCGAAAGCGTGTCATGACGCGCAAGAAGCCCTGGCGTGACCGGCGACGTTAGGGACCTCGTGGCACGCGAAAATTGTTCAGGCGCCGGCGCCGGCGTTCGGGTGGCACGCTGCAATGTACAACTACAGCGGGGGTTCAACCGTGATGGTCGAGGTGGTCTAGGGTAGGGAGGGAGACGGGAATCAAAGGAAATGAGCGGGAAGGAGGTGAGCAGAGGGGTCAGAGGCGAAGCAGGCGAGGTAGCGAGGTAGCATGGTGGTGGTAGGAGAGAAGAAGGACACGAGTGTGTGACGCGTAACGTGGCGGAGAGCGAAAATGTTTCACAGGCCGAGAAGCGGCCGAAGCTCACGTGGAAGCCCCTTCTCAATAAGGAGATGCTTAGTCACGAACCCAAGGAGATCCTAAGCCGCCCGCCTAGTGGACTAATTTTCAAGAACCACCACCCGTATTTCCGTGAGGTTTTATGATTTATTGTCCACAAGACTCAGCGTCGCCCAAGTTTCCTCCACTGCGCCCAACATGCTCTCTCCCTGGGGCTTTGATCAGACTCCCTCTGCGCATTCGTTCAAAAGCACCTCGTTCTCTTCGTTCCATATATTCAAATCCAGACATTCATCCACGTCTGACGCTGTCCATCGGTTCGTACTCAGGCGGCAAGAGATCAAGGACGACGACCCGCTCCTCATCGAATTCCATTGCCTCTCCATCCCACGAGTTGTTTCCTTTTCGATCTGTGGTACTGCCTGATATCTCTGCTCCCGTAACCGGCAGAGGGGTGCCGGTGTGTGTATGGCCGCCCCACACCCTATGGCTTCGTTCCCGCATCGATGCCGCGCTTCTTTGCTCCGATGCGGGCCTGGAATTCAAGCTATACGGTGAGTCACCAGCAATCTCAGCTGAACCACGAGGGATGTTCCATCTTCGCCAAGCGAAGAACCCGGCGACGGCGAGGATGATTATGCAAAGAACGATCGCCAGCCCGATGGCCGCGAAGTGCGGCGCCGGATATGGAGGGGCATTGCCATCACTTAGCGTAGAACTTGTCGGTGCAGGCGAGGAGATAGATTCTAGATCTGCACCGGCAGCACCCGCTCTGTCGTTTTTGCCCTCGTGTCCCGTAGGTGGGTCCGAATCTTCGTCCTGCTCATTTCTAGCCCCTAATTTACACGAGGTGCTGCGACTGGTAGGATGGACGACCGTTCTACATGTTACATCAATTATGGAGAGGTGTGTTGACTTATACCAAGAACCTACTTCAAGATATCTATGCGCATTTCGCTCGCCGAATCACGCGGCGTCACAGCCGACTGGGACAGTCCTAGAGCATAAGCGCCCGCAATATTTGTCGCGAGAGTTGCGAGAAGAAAGAGAAATAAACCGGTGCGCATATCAGAAATTGTTGGATGCTCAGTAATTATTTAAAGACGGTCCCATACTATATAGCTCAGGCCCTTATCGAAGACGAGAATTCGATTCACATCAGTGTTCTATCGGCGTAGGTACAACCGATATCGGCGGGCTACCACCATCGATCTGGCGCGATATCGCACACTCCACCTTTCGCAGGTCCGGTAGCTCCTGATAATTCCCTTGCCGCCGGAATTTGCCCCAACCAATGACCCTCGAATCTACTTCTCCAGCGTATGAAATATGGCAATAGTATTAATGCTGCGTATTTTTTTTTGCGGTATTACGCTCGCCTTGGTATCTCACTGATCCCATCCACGTTCCAGAACCAGCTTCTAGCAACACATAACGGCGGCTTCGTTCAGGACTCTTAATCACCCGATACCTTCTTCATTTCCTATCGCTATAGCCCGGGCTGTGAGGTTGGATATTTTTGTCCGCAGCCCGCTCAGCATACCTGAGTACTAACCGCTCCTAAATTTGCAATGGCGGGTTGATCGAACCACCGGCTGAGATATTGCACTTCCAGGAACCCAGATCACGTATGTACATCGCAACTACTTAAATTCTAACAGTGAACTTCGATCAAGCACCGGCGGGAACAGGGTGATATACGTAGAAACTGCGACTGCGATCTGATACCAGGACTCCACAAATCTTATGAGCTAAAGCTGGAGTCGACTGCCAGAAATAATACAATGTTTAGATGTCGGACTTGAACCGGGTGGCCACATCTGGCGGAAGGTCGTTAACTCCAAACTGAAATGTTCCTCGCCGGCTTGTTCTTTGAGTTCAATCCAGTCCGAACCTTTTTGCGGGTATTCGGCAAATGCCGATGAAAGCGGAGCTCGAGGGCAGTGCCATGCCATCAGGAAATAAGATAATAATCGACGCGCGTCATGGATGGGAGCAAGGGGTCTTTGATCCAGAAAGCATCCCACTTGCGAATGTGATGCCAGTGTTGCTCGAAGCTATTGAAAGCTCTGAGAGAATTCACAGCGAGATATCGAGCGTAGTGGGATGAGAACCGTATCATGCATAGCGAGAGATAATGGGCAATTACTCATAATCCACCTGAACTTGCACCTACTGTACCGGTACGAGGTGGCCAGAGCTCGATGTTCAAGTCCAAGTTGAATCCCTATTGAGAGGTTGCCGAGAGCTGCCGGCTGTAATAAATATCACGACATTTGATGGGATCTATTCTTTGATGGCGTCAACTCATGACTCTTCTCTGACCACATCTGCCCGCGTACGCGTTCTCCCAGGTTGACCTTTGACGCCAGAAGTCCATTCACGGTTGCTGCGCTTTGACGCCCGGCGTTCTATTCTTCGACGGAATCACTCCACAGCTCACATTGAGTCATGGTGGAGTCACAATCCGCAGGCGCTTACGGTTTTCTCTTTCAACCTCGACATTCATCCACTGCACGCCCAACTTCATGTCTGTGCGATACCCGCTCAATTTTCCTTCCAGTGGTGGTCAAACCTATGCTTCTGACGAGGGTTCTTCATGGCTGACATCATTCGTGGGGCTTTCGTCGATTTTTGGGGCGCTGGGGTTCCTCTCACAATCCCACATGGGCTCAAGTCTGAAGCTCTTGATCTTGGGAACGTTAATCGAAACAGGGAGGCGGTTCTGTCGGTGGTTAATCGAGCGATTCAGAATCCGTGTGTCTCCATTGCTCGTTGCACGATAACTAACATTCTGATGCTGTCGCAGAGTACTCTATCACCGCCCAGTTCAATGAAGGTGATCCAGCCTACGAATGGATCGTCCTATTTCTCGTTCGTGGTCCTTCCATTCTCTCATACGTCATCTATTCATAATTTCTCGTATAGACACAGGAACGCGTATGGAAACGCTCTCGCGAATTCGTCGTCACGGCCAAGAATTCGCAAAGGAAATGGGCCGTGAAACCAGAGGCTGATCCCACAATCAAGGGTAACGCCGAATACGTGCCCACCTACCAAATCCCACAGCTTTTCAAATGGCGTGGCTACTGGCTGGAAATCAAGCGCAGCAATGAGAGGAATAGTATGGTCAACGGTGCCCAACAGACTGCGCGCATATACGTAACGTGCGCTACCCAATTTCTGCCCCGCCATCCAACCACTAACGCCGGAATGGATAATTCACAGGATATACACATTAGACATGGATATTTTGTCACAACTGGTGGAAGAGGCCCGTCTGCGCTACGTCGAAGTTAATCGACCCCATGTGGTCATCCATCTCACAGATTCCGTATGTAATTCGCATCCTGCAATTTAGGATGTACTAAGTTAACCCTTTATTTTAGCGCCGCTTCAATCCGAATCAAGTGTGGAATACCGTCAAACGGAAAACACGGCGTCCCCTCAGGTGAGCATCTGGCCTCACTATAGATTTCAAATCTCGCTGACGGAAATATCGAGCTCCATCATCCTCCCCCAAGGACACCTCAACTCTTTGGTGGAAGATGCAGAAGAGTTCCTTAGGACAGAGGACTGGTATATCGGTGCAGGTATCCCGCATCGGCGGGGATATCTCCTGCATGGCCCACCCGGAACAGGAAAAAGTGAGTCTCCTGGAGCCATCTATCTCCGCACAAACCAAATCCTTGTTTTCGTCAGCGTCGACTATCTACGCACTCGCAGGCGCCCTGAATCTCGAGATCTATTCTCTCTCCCTAGCTGCAAATAAGTTCGTTCCTCTCTATCTATGTCCCTTCACAGGGAACTGAAACTTCATACAGCGTAGATGACAGCTTCCTCCAAACGGCAGCATCGAGCGTCCCGAAAAACGGAATATTCCTCATTGAGGATATTGACTGCGCGTTCCCCTCCCGTGAAGATGAAGATGACTTGGGGGACCCGTATGGCGCGGTAGCCCAGCCGATGATGGGGAACATCAATACCATGCGCGCAGGCGCACGCCAACCGCGGCTTGTGACGCTGTCGGGGCTCTTGAATGTGATCGACGGAGTGGGAAGCGAGGAGGGCAAGCTCTTCTTTGCAACGGTCAGTATTCCGTTATTCTAGTACGAAAGAAGGCTGATGAGAAATTCCGTGCATTTCGCAGACAAACTATATCGACCGCCTCGACGCCGCACTCCTCCGCCCGGGGCGCATCGACCGCAAGATCGAGTACGCGCTATCGACGACAGACCAGGCGCGCGCGCTGTTTGTGCGGTTCTTCCCCGAGACCCGGTTCCCCGATTTCGTCGCCTCCGCCGAATCCGCGCCGGAAAAAAAGGACACAATCGCGGGCCTCGCAGTACACTTTGCGGCGGACGTTCCGCCCCTCCAGTTTTCGACGGCAGAGCTGCAGGGATATCTGCAGGGCTACAAAACGCGTCCGGTTGAGGCGGCGCATGGGGTCGCGGCGTGGGTGGAGGTAGAGCGGCTCGAGCGACGAGCGCGCGAACAGCGGGAGGAGGAACGACGGGAGAAGGCGCAGATGAGGATGCAGCAGCAGATGGGCGGAGGGGTCGGCATGGGACGCGGAATGCCTGCAGTGCGGGGTCCTTTCAGCAGGCGTGAAAGGGAGAATGACGCTCCGCCGACGGAGAGGAAAACAGTTATTGCCCAGGCCCCGACTGAAAGCGGACCAACTCCCGAGGGATCGACGACTTCTGCGATTCCTGTTGGGACTGCCGCTGCTCAGTGAAGATATGCCGCCCAAACTTGAAGGAACTTACGATTATCTCATGGTTGTACAATAGTAGTCCAATTACTTGAGGAGGGACGCGAGTTGACTACAATAACGTTCCGTCCCTCTTTGCCGTGGTGGGAAAATCCTTAAGCGTGGAACCCTTGGCGCCGCTGCTCAGTGAAGATATGTCGTCCAAAAATTGAAGGAATTTACGATTATCTCATGGCTGTACAGTAGTAGTCCAATTACCTGAGGAGGAACGCGAGTTGACTACAATAACGTCCCATCCCTCTTTGCCGTGGTGGGGAAATCCTTAAGCGTGGAAACTCTGGGCCCTTGCCGCCGCATTCAGCACTAGTTCAGACGAAAAATTCATTCAAAATACCGACTCGGTCCTCAGGCTGGGTTGATCAAAGGCCACAAGTCTAGAAGCGGCGGGAAGCCCAGGTCTTATAAATAAGACGAGACAAGAACAGTAATGGCTCGGGCTCGAATCGAACGAACGATCTCCTGCGGGCATATCGAGCACAGTTCCCGATTGAGTGCAGAGACGGATCACCCGCCACCGACGGTCAAGTCGTTGTCTGGGAACTTCGTTAGACGAGCACCGCCTGAGGCCTGAGGTCCTGGACTTTCCATCGAGTGAAGACGTGTATATGAAACCCGCTTATTTGCCTGGCTTTAACGAATTCAAACAAGTAAGGTAAAAATTTATGACCTGGCCCCGAATCCTCCTCCTCCTCTTGCTAAATTCATTGGTTATTCATAGCGAGTAAACAGCGCAGATGCGGACCATCCACCACTGGGTCTTCCTTCCCTCATTGCATCCCTAAATAAGTGACTTACTTCCAGTTAAAAGTGAGTAACTTTGCCACACGAAAAAGAAGCCAGAGTTCCGAATGGAGAGTGTCGCAGTGAACGAGACAAGCGAAATTATCAATACTTCCGAACAGAATGTGAGGTGGATGGAAATATTTAGCCGCGCTAAAAAGAAAAGAAAAGATTTACATCGTTAATGACCTGGCCCCGAATCGAACGGGGGTATCTCTGCTTCATGGGTAAAGAATGACTTGTATAAGCTTGCGAAGATGCGGACCATCCGCCACCAAGTCGTATTTCCGTTGTTGCGTCTTTGGATAGGGAAGCGAGAATAGTGAGTAACTTGCGCTGAAGAGAGCGGGCTATTACGTTGCGGAGATTCGGTACCCAGGGCATGGTGGGTTGATATAATGAAATGCGGAGGATTCCTACTCGCGAGACGGGTTGTAGATTTTGGGATATATCTCCGTAACTGGAATTAAATCCAAACGCACACCATAGTGTTGCGCGTCGGCAAAAGTGCCTGCGTCTCGCTGTCATTATTTTCTCCGCTCCTCCCGTGTTGTCGCTTGCTTTGCGTTGATCACCCCGCCCGAAATTGGTTGATTCGCGATGAGGAAGCCCCATTCAATTCGCGTTGGCGTGAGCCACGCTGAGCCTGAGTCGTTATCCATATACGGGGTATAGCATTACAAACCGAAATCGGCGGAGTGATAACTGGGAACGAGTGACGTGTAAGTGACCAGTGAGAGGCGCGCGGGCCAGGAGATAGCAAAGCAAGACGAGACGAATGACCGTTAAAGAAGTGATAGCGCGAGCGCGCCGACGATGCCCCATATGCGACTCGGGACATGCTGGACGGCGGCGTTGGTCGTTGTCGTACTACTGTTGCCGCTACTCCCACTGGGTACCGCCGCGTCCGATAATGCCGTGCGCGTCGATATCTGAGCGCTTGGGGATGCGGAGCTGGCGCACGGCACAGGCCCGGCGGAGAAGAACCCTCCGCCGACCGCCCCGCCCTGCCCGTTCACGCTGGATGTCCACACCGACTGCGTGGTGCTGTAGCAAAGGCTGCCCGATTGCGTGGGCGTGGCGGCGGCGGCTGAACGAGTCACCGTGACTGTCCCTCCGAAGCTGCCGCCTCCGGATATGCTGACTATCGGAGGAACGATATCAGCGAGACGCAAATAGATACGGATGGGGGTGCGGAAACCCCGCCCGACGTACACGCGTTACATCCGTCCGACGTGCAGCCCGCGCAAATCTGCTGGACGTTCGCGAGCGTCTGCTGTAAGGTGGCGGTGTCGAGTGCGCAGCTCGTGGACATGCAGGAAGAGAATTGCTGCATGAGGGCGGGGAAGGTGCAAATACATCCGTATTGGCCAGAGATGCTGTGGCACAATGAAAATGAACGAGAATAGAAACGTGGCGAAGAAAGACCCACCCGGCACACCCGCTCTGCCTGCCACCCCCGGTCGCGTTGTTGAAGCAGCCGTCGATGCACGAGCTCGGCGAGGCGGGTTGCGTCGAAACTGCAAAGAACGGATTAGTGCTCGTGGGGGCATCCTCCAAGGGCGTGAAGGTCGCGAGGTTGATGGAGGGGTCTACATCTGCGATGCAGACTCGGAGGAGCATGCCCAGGAGGACCGCGAGGGCGAGCATCGTTGAGGTGAACGGAAGAGAGACGGAGGATAATGGCAAACAACCACAAATTTATGGTCACATGGCCGACAGCGCCGTGATGGCATCAGTTCCAGTCCTATACATTAAAACACAACTAGCCGAGAGTCATGTGAAAGTCATGTGAGCATCAGGTGACAGCTCGGAATTAGCCGTGTGCGGGCAAACCCCCCGAACTCGGAATCCACCGTGTCTGCGAAGGAACTGGGTATCTGCCATGTCTGTGGCGAGCCTCTGTGACGAAGGCACAGGTCAAATAACTAGTATGCTCTAAACACGCCGTTTACGCCTTTTGAAATTGAATTCTGCTAACAACTCTTCTGGATATAGAACCGGTAGATATGTATGAGATTGCTCAAATCCGCCGCGGATGACCGGGGATGGGCCTTATTCACGTTCGAAAATTGCAGTGCAATTGCGGTGTGTCGTATGTGAACACTCAAAATTCAGATACAATACGCGAGGTACGAGTGAGAAATGTTGTAGCTTCGGTTTGTAAGAGACTAAATTTCAGTAGGCTGAACATAAAACAAGGTTCGTACACCAGCAGAGAACGGCTCGATGGCGGACGGCCCGCATCTCTATCTCCTGCTTTCGCTCTATCTCGTTCTCTCTGTGAAGGCAGAAAACTCACTCCAGTTGAAGAAGCAACTCGTTCTCTCTGCACCTGCGGGTAGATTGGAGGCATGACAATCTGCGGCGGGTCTGCCTGCGAATTGGCTTGTATTTGAACCTATCTGTGACGAGGCCGAATATAATCCAGTATCCATTGAACTGGTCATACACCATTGAATTGCGTTGCGGGGAGGAATGATTCTAATGAGAAACCCGGCTTCCAGAGGTCTTATCCAGAAACCGGGTTCCTGAGGAAACCCTGCTGATGCCGGCAGGAGTGCCGAGCATGCCGAGAGTTTGCCGGGTGAAGTTCAAGTTGGATTTCCGGCGTCCGTCTTGAGGTTTGGTAGGTAGAAATTATTGCCGATTGACTGACTTGAACCTTATGTAACCATACCAAGAGCATAGGCTACAGTACTTAGTCTCTAGTCAGACAGTTCAACTTGGGATTCATTCCTCTTGCTGAAACTAGTGCTGTGATTTCGAGCAATGATCAGCGGTTTGAAACACACCGCAGGTTTTATACCAAGTTAAATATGTCAATATATGCCATGTTTAGCTATACACCATAGCATATTAACCCAGAAATCACAGCTTGGAAGGATGACCAAGTAAGGTGAAAGTGGTGTTCAACCTTCCAGACGGCCAATTGAATTAATTGATACATGTTGGCTTTCAATTCCAAGAGAAAAGAACACTAATTATAATGCTCGACCGGACAACTCACATTTTAAACTCCGCTCCCGGCCTGATCTCCGAGAGGGGTTTCTTGTTAGAATGGTGCTAGGGTTTCCGAGAAATTACCAAAAACGGGAGGGTTTCCGTAAGAAACCGGGTTTCTCAATAGAATAATCCTGCGGGGAGCTCCAGAGAATCTGTTCTAGAGGCTTTCGATATGCGGCTCGACTACGTTAACGTTGAACCCGAGTGTTATGTGCTGGATTGAGAAAGTTGATACTCAAGCTGGACTCCGCCTTTTCCGGGAGCGCCGACAACGGTGGCTCGGACTCAAGACAATACATATAGTAAAAAGGTTAATTCATCGCCTAGACAGCCCCCAGGATCAATGGTGATCGTCTCAGGTTCATGCATAAGTCGGTCAACTCGCCGGTGAGAGCGGCGTTCCATTCCTCCCGCAGGCATGACTTCAGCTTGGCGAGATTGCTTTTTATGTCCACTCGGAGGATCAAACCATTTACTCAATGCGCATGATGGAGGATCCGAGAACTAACGGATTTCGGACGCTTAATTCAACACGGAGGGCCAAGGCCAAGAAGAAATCCAAAAAGAATAGTCCTTCGTGCGTCATGGCTCCGAGTCGAACGGGCATCTTCATGAAGTACTAGCGGATTTTATTTGCACGAGATGGAGATGGTGCGGGCATCCGACATCAAGCCGTTCTCTGCTTCAACGGGAATCTCATCTGAGGCTACTGAAGTTTGGCTATTCCACACATGCACTCTACCCATTGAATGCTCGAATATGAACAAGGCTCACTTAGAGCAATCCCGTGCATATCTACGGGTACTAATTTAGAAGAGGTTTGCCTAGTTACCCCACGCTTCCTAGCCAGAACACTCATGCAAACGAAACAACCCGCAGAAGCGATCATGATGGACTGTAGCGCACAGAGGACAGTCAGAAATATCAGTGGATAGCAGGGAACTAATCCTACAGCAGAAAATGCAACGGGCCGGATCCAGAGGAAGTCCCGTGTGAGGAGTGCACCTTGTATTGGGGCCGAAGCCAAGGAGCCGAAACTGCTCAGCCCAAGGGCAATGCCCGTTCGGGCGCTGGGCGAGGGTGAAACCATGAAGATAGGACCGTCGAGTATCACGTACCCAACTTCATCCGGATTTCGCGCCAGTGACGCAATACAGGCGATTGAAAGTGCCAACCCTATCCCGAGGACGTCAAGCGCATGCTGGAGGAAAGAAGAACTCCTGCTCACATGCTCCGGAGAAAATACCGTACAGCGTGCTCACCGCGACTATCGTGGCGGAATCATGTCTGAAGCCGGACTTTCAGTAAATCGAAGGACAACGGAATCGAACGAAACGGACATCCCGAAGACCGCCCAGATTGTGCCTGCTGTGATAAGCGTGCACGCGACATGCAGATTAAAGGGACCATGCTTATCCGCGAAGTATGTCGCGGCCACGCGTCCGAACACACTCGCCCCGTTAATAATCGCGATCTTCAGGACAGGAGAGTCAAAATCTTGGTCGTATACTTGAGGTATAAAGCGCACCGAATAAAAGGCAAGATTGTTGGTAACCGAGTGCTGTACAGAGAAGAGCTGAATGTAAATCACTGCGAACCCAGACTCAGCAGAGACGTGGCGACTTCCACGGTAACGGTCGTACCAGGCATATAGACTCCGGAGGTCGACAATAGCGACCTACATAAAATCGATTTGAGCAGCGCAAGGCCACTTGCATGATGAGTCGCTTACCCCACAATAGCCCAAAGGTAATCACCGTCTGTGAAAAAACTCTTGACATCAGGGGTGGTTCGGGCGGGGCGTGGCCGAGTTCTCATCATCGCATTTCCTAGAACCAGGCACCCAAGCACCAGATAGGCGGACGCACGTACAGCGCTGCCGAACCCAATCTTCGGAATTAGGTGGCTACACTGCGATCAGCATTGCCGTAGCTAGCACCGAGAAATGAGATGTGTACTTCATCACTAAAAGAATGACGTTTTAGATGTGGGACTGTTGGAGGTGCGATTTCGCGGGGACTAGGCGCTCACTGATAGGAAAAAGTGTGGCGCCCACTGAACTTCCACTGAGCACTATTCCTGTTGCAAGACTCCGCCGTTTCGCGAAATGATGGGCGGTAATGCTGACTGAGGGCACGAAAATGAGGCCAAGCCCGATACCCATACCGAGTCTTTGGCTGGACGAGGGTCACTTTAAACTGCCAATTTTATCTTCATGACTACGTGCCTTAGAAATATCTGAGATTGGTATAAACTCAGCGCCGGGATGTATTCAATCTTAAAGATCGTACCTGATAGTACTGGAACGGTTTCGCCAGTGAAAGCATGAATAGGCTGGCCGGGGATTATTAGGACAATCTGAAGAGCTTTTTGGAGGACGAACGAGAAAGTAAAGATGACTCCTCCTGCAATTTCAACCGCGTGGAAATGTCCATTATCAAATAGTTTTCCGCATACAATCCCCAGCGCAAAGGAAATCATGAGCTGGAAGCTCCCAATCCATCTTTAGACCTGATTAGTACAGGCAATCGGTATGTGCAATATGTTCTTGCGCACGCAATACTGCTGGGAGAATGGTTGCTCAAGTATTCCAACGCATAAAAATCTGTCGAGTAATGATTAAGTATGCGCGAACCGAGGAGGCCTTATAACTAACCTTCATAAACGCCAAAAGAGTAAAGATATCTGTCGGGAATCAGGTTTGCGATTGCAAAAGGGTTATCTGGTCAAATTACCCCAATGTACCAAATAGCACAAGCCAACTGCAAACAAAATGAGATGATTACGATGTAAGAGAAAAACAAAGGAATCACGATCCAGCAACGGTCATCCAAGCTGTGAATCCTCCATCGGGGACAGTCGTGGCGCTCTGTTCCGAGGTTGTGGATGGCGAACCAGATTCATAAAAGTCGAGTGCAAATTTGTTTTCGCCGTAGGAATGAAGGCGCATTTCATGGGAGTCTTCTGCCAGTGGAAGAGGAGACATGTGGTTTTTTTTAGAATGAGAGCAAGGGTTAATGACCATGCATCACGGACGGGAGATCCGTCCAGTTGGCGGTGAAACCCAGCGGCATTTACCCTGGTCTTCGAAATGGAGCCGACTCGGAGGCTTGTATTCGGAACGCGTCAATCGACACTGGGCGTGAGCGCATCGTTCTCCGTCTCAAAGTCCGATTTAATCACCAACCTCGCGAATGTGGCTGTGTGTGTACCCCGACCGGAGGGCCCGACTAGGGCCCGACAGGAAGCAGCGGTGCTATAAGTGAACTAAAAAAAGGTAATTAAAAAAAGTAGCGGGATGATGACTCGGATCCCGACCTCAGAGGTAGCGGGATGATAAGAAACAAATGTAGCGGGATCTTGATTTATCCGAACAAATATAGCGGTAATGCTCACCGTGCTCCATTCTTTCGTCCGTTTCATCGCCGAGCAGTGGATAGCACCCACGTTGAAGTAAGGATGTCTTCTATTGCCCCATCCACAGAAAGTCTAATTATGTGCCTTTGAAGAAGTTTAGGCCCGTTATGGCCATGTTATAGCTCAAATTTAGGGTGGATTTTCCAGGAACGAGGGAGGGTACCCTCGTGGGGGCATCCTCTAAGGGCGTGAACGTCGCGAGGTTGAGCAAGGGATCTACTTACAGCGACGATGCGGACTCGGAGAAGCGCGCCCAAGAGGACCACCGTGAGCACAACTTGAAGCATCGTTGAGGTGGGCGGAAGAGAGAGAAGGACAATGGCAAACAGGTGCCCACAAGCTCATTGATGGCAGATGGACGGATGGCGCCGTGATGACATCAGTGTCCCAGATGGGTCACCATCTGATGGTTCAATCTGAATCGCTAGCGGTAGAGTGGGTAAATCCCTTGAGGTCGATTTATTCGAACCTTTTTCGGTGTTCCCTGTTTAAGTTCGAAAATTGCAGGCTCAAGACGCAGAGATATTGAGAATCCTACATAATCAGAGAACGGCTCGATGGCGCTACATATCCATCTCTTTGAAGTGGCCTCCAGACCCCGGTCATGGAGAAGACGCCCGTTCGACTCGGGCTCGAGCTATGGCAGAGCACGAAGAACTATTCTTTTTTGCTTTATTTTGTTTTTGGTCTCGGGCTGTGTTGAATTCAGCGTTCAAAATCCGTGTTCTACGGATCTTGAATCGTGTGTCTTAGATAAATCCTCCGAGTGCTCAGACGTGTCAAAAAGAGCATTCCGAACAAACGACATGCCTCCGGGAGGAATCGAACCCGTCTTCCCGCTGAGAAACACTTGCCTGATCCATCATAAACCCGGTACGATCACCATTGATCCTTGAAGGCTGTTTAGACGGAGGACGATGCTCATTTCATTCAATGCATTTGTCAACAACTGCTTTCTGGCCAGTTAAATAAATAATTGCAGAATAAAATCTCGCACCACCGACGAACTCCAGTCGGTGCCATCCGCCGGACAGACAGTTATGCCCCAAAAAATTCAAAATAAACAGCGGCTGGACAAGAGCATGTATTCTCGTACGCGGTTCCAGGCTTACTATAGTATCTTAGGACAAGGAAACTGGATTGAGGAAAGGACTTGCTAGACGTGCGATATTCGGGTGTGATTTTCCTTCCGATTAATCAGGTCATAACCCCTGGGAGCGAGGTTAAGAGATACTGTGCAAACAGCAACAGAAATATCGCGGGAACACAAGGGTCAACTCCCCGGGGGCGTGCATTATGCTAAGACATGGAGGTTGAGAATGCTGCCATTGCGGCGCGCACGTCGAAGATCTTCCCAAGGATCTCCGGCCGGCGCGCTTCGCGAAACCCGCAAGTCCCCGGACCCCTAATTCTGAACCTAACCATGGTTTCCGGTTTCCGAACAAAATACAACAACAACAAAAAAACATACAGCTACAACCCGAACTAATGTGGTGATCGAAAGGTAAACCCCGCCTCCCAGATCCAAAGAGCGGACTGAACCCGCTTGCGGCGTGCAGCCGGTGAGAATTTATATTTGGAGTTTCGGCGCGGGTTACGCCTTCACGGTGGGCACGGCCTTGACGGTGGGCGCGGCTTTGATGGCGGGGGCGGCCTTGACGGCGGGGGCGGCCTTGATTGCGGGGGCGGCCTTGACGGCGGACGACTTCTGTGCAGTTGAGTTCTTCTGTGCAGTGGAGCTCTAACAGCGCCAGGTCGTTTTAGGAGACAATTACAATGAGAAGGTAGGAGACGTACGCTTGCGGTTGCCTTCGCTTTCGGGGCAGCGACCGTCTTCTGCACAACGACCGTTTTCTGGGCAGCGGCCGTCTGCTTGGCAGTGATGCTCTAACAGGAACTCAGGTCGATGAATTACGAGGAGAGGGGAAAAGACGCACGTTCAAGATTGACGACAGTTCGTTCTGTTCGAACAGTGTCAGCACAGTGCAGGAGGATCTCATGAGCTATGTCTTACGTTGCTAATAATGCCGCCGCCAACCTGGTGGAAAACGGCGTCAGTCATATGGAATGGAAAATATCTGGTCGTTTCTCTCACATTGTTGTTCGACTGCGTGGAGGGGGATTTGGATTTGGAGTTGGAGTTGGAGTTTTTCTTGGTACGTTCGTTATTAGTGTCAACAAAGCGAAGATATTTGGTGAAGTATCTCACATTGTTATTGTTGTTGCTGTTGCTGTTGCTGCTGATACTGTTGCTATTAATAACGATGACCTGGCTGTTGGTGTTGCCACTGTTGCTGCCGCATAGCGAGGCAACCTGGTCCCCAGACGCACTGACCGCTGACAAAACCCCCTACAGCGGAATCATCAGCCAAGCACCCAAAAGTCGGTCGCGCGGCATACCTTCAAGGCTAGCAGGTCGCTAGATATCCCTTGATCGTTGCTGCGCACCACGAACATGAGAACGCAGAACATTGGCCCAAAGACTGTTGTTACACACCTATTGATTTGGTCGAGCAGCGTCACGGCCGCTCCCGTCAAACTCCCAGCGATGCTCGCCTCAGCGCACTGTGCCCCGACCATAAGTAAGGGCGTTCGCCCAAGAATTTGAACAACTATCGCACCGCCGCGGTGAATTGGTCTTGAGAGGCAGCAGCGCGAGCCGCGAATTTGGGGTAGTGCAGCGGCGCTGCACTCGCCATCAAGACGGACGTCGCCAGGACGGCAAGAACGAAGTTGATAGAAAAGCAGAGCATTGTAAAATGTGTAAACTTGGAAAATGCGCTCAGAACAAGCTGAAGCCAAGAAGAGTGTGAAGGAAGTGGGAACAGGAAGGGACCAAGCCTGACCAAGCCTGTGGGACGCGAGAACCCACTAGGGTTTTTAACGGCCGATGGATGTGGGGTCTGGATGATGCACCTTGACAACTGTTGTCATTTGTCGAAGAAGTAATTTTGGAAATTCACATATGATGCCTCGATCACAGGTATTGTCGTAGATTGTTGTATGTGCGATTTCCATCAGACAGTATTGTCAAAGTGGACACGAAGTGACACTCGAACAAACTCACTTGGTGCCCATGGAGGCCCGAATATAGCCATGCAAGGGCGTTCAGTTAAGAAATATTACACAGGACCCCATCAGATATCTGATGTAAAGAGGGACTTCTATATATATGTAACCCAGACGAGGTTGCAATATGTTGCGATGGCCGAGTATATGTAAGTCCCGTGAACACGTCCTTCTAAATGAGGAAACGACGAAGAAACCCCCCGTCGCTATCCAGAATGAGGTCTTGTATCACAACCGCGTATACAATAACGCGCTAGAAAGACCCTGGAGTATCCATACTGTACGGATAACGGCCTTGCCGACCCTTGAACGGTCCTCTCTGCGTCCGAGAACCAATCCCATCAGTCGCGGGCTGAAATCCTCTGAGAACTGCGTCACATACCTACGCATGACTGTGGAGGATGGTGGGATCTAGTGGGATTTGGGAAGCGGAGATTTATATACCACCTTTTATACAAGCCAACAAACGAGGCCTTCGAGGAAGATCCCGTTCGATCAGTGGAGCAAGTCCGGGAGGGGTTATTAAGTAACGTCTTCGAATAGATGAAGGAAGCCTCACCCGCCGTATGTCGCCGTGTTGTGATGAGAGATGCGATGTGACTCGAATAAACAAAGCACTTACGGTGGAGTATCGCCACGCTGGGAGGCGTGCGATTCTGAATAAGATGCACATCGTACAAAGAGTTGTGATGTTGCGTTTCTGGTGGTCGTAAATGTCAATGCGTGATTAATGCGGAAGAAAAGGGAATGCAACACGTACCAGAAGTGAAGTCAAACGATGGCCCATCAAATAATGACGGGGAACTCAGCGGAATTTCCACACTGCATCAGCCTCGGTGCGCTGTAGAACAGCGAAACTTGATCATGAGACCGTCAGCATGAATTTAAATCGGAGCACTTCCCTGCCCTCCGAGACTTTCTAACCCCCAGTTCGCCTGAACGGTGCTGAGCGAAAAATAATGTGTGTACGCAGACCGCGGGTTCGGTAGCTAATCGCAGACTAACGGCCCGAGGAGAAGCAAAGGAAACGCACGCACGTGCACAAGGAGAAAGAACGCGAACGAACCGAGCGCCAAACTCCGTATCGGATTCAGGACCATCTGTCGCGCGCGTTCTCGTCGAATGTCGGTTCCTCGTCTTGGATGCGCGGGTCAACGAGCAGCTGAACGACCCACAAGAAACCACTCGAGGAAGGACGTGGCAAGTATATGCGGGCAACTAACCGTCGGGGAGCCCTAAAAGTTCAGGCAAGTCAAGTCGTAGTGAGAGGAAAAGAAGCGTGGCGGTGCAGCCGGTGCTGATCCGGAAATCGATTTTCGAACTCCGACCTACTCCGACTTCTTCAACTGTGCGCACTGCTCTTCAAAGCTTCACGGTTAATTCACTCAGTGTTCTCTCCCCGAAAATTTGTTTCAACACAAGCTAGGTCAATTGCACCTTGAAATTGACATCTAAAATTTGCTCTCCGCGGGCTCCGACTCAGTACCGCCGTTCGATCATCGCTAAAATGAACCGGAGGTGGGCTCTGTTCATAGTAGAAACTACTATTTCCGGAATACCCCAGTGAGTAAGTGGACCCGTTTATCTCGGGCTTTAGCCGTGGAGCGGCAGACCTTTTTTTTTGGCCGCACCTGCACTGCTAATGTCCCCGCCGTGTTGGTGCTTCAGTTTCGCGTTCAATACCAGCACCATTAGATCATTGCTCAGTGCTGACCATGCTGCAATTTGTGCCGGGATGCGGAAAAAGGAAGGGACAACTGAATTACGGTCACCTGATGTTCGGATGGAAGATGAATGCTGATCTTCTCCGATTGAGGACCGACTCGACATCGTGAAGCGTCACGAGGGATCCAATCGGCATCTTGACCAACTTCATGCGGACACGTGGCAGCTTCTTTTCTTCAGACAGGCACGGACCTGCTTAACAATCCCCGAGACCCCTCAGAGTGCTTTCCATCGGCCTTTTTATTGCGAGTTCAAGGGGTCGCATATCTCAAAGTTTGGTACCCACATCCGATTGTGTATGCTATTAATCGACTTGTGGGTTTGCAGCAATTTATGTTCTTCATGGTCGAGCACAATTGATTTTTAGAAATGCTTACATACCCCCCCCCCCCCCTTTGACATCATCCGGTCTGTACATGTGGAGTGTGCATGTGTAACATGTGGTGCAGCCCCGCAGCATGCATATAACAACCTGTTAGCAAAGTGATTGATTGTTCCCCTCGTCTTTCACCATGTCTACCAGCAACCCACCCACAGGGCGACTAACTGCAACCCAACCTGCCACTCATCGAAGTGCAGACTGGATTAGTACATCACTATCTGCTGCAAAGGACATTGCTGCCACAGGGCAACTTCTGCCCTTTCCATATGTAGCAGGTGCTCTTGGAATAGCTGTGACTGTGTTGAAGACAGTTCAAGTAAGACATTGAATATTCAGTAACAGTAGAGATGTGGCTAATCGGGGTTCCGTAGAAGGTGAAAAAGAATCGGGATGACCTTCAAGAGTTGTGTGAAGACACTATGACAATCATGAACACTGTCCAAGCAGAAATATCAGAACATGGGGACACAGCTGCCATAAACTTCAAGAGTTTGTGTGAGAATCTTCACATGTAGGAAGATTTGATATTTTTCTTTGGGAACCTGTCTTTACTGTTCTATTCCAGATGTTTTCAGGATGTGCTCGATGCGGTGAAACCATTGAAAGAACATCGGGGCTTCCGTGGCCGATTCAAAGAAGTTTTCAAGGTATCTAGCACTGCAGATCAGATCATCCGCTGAGACGGCGGGTCTGCGCCTAGGCGTGTAAACCAGCTATTTTGTTGCTCCTAGGAACGGCTTACCTTCCTAGGAACACCTATAAGGGAACAGTTGCCCTTCCTAGGAACCCTGTTCGGTGATATACAATTAGAGTCAGAGTGAGCTCTGAGCTGCTGATTGAGTGTTAATGATACGAGAGGTCTGGAATAGTGTATGTACGTGGGATTCTTGGCTCTTCCCAAATGGGAGTCGGGATCGCTGTCATATCCTAGGAAGCACCGTCTGATTCAGTCCACAACCTATATGTAGGGGCGGATTGCATGGCAGAGTTAGACACCATACCAAGGAGATATACCAAAGCCCAAGACAGACAACAGGGAATATCTCTGCTGCAACCCAACGACTGCACAGTTGAGGTTTGGAACTTGTATTACGAACCTAGGAAGGCACTTGCTTCCTAGGAACAGTACACTGTATGAACTATCACTGTACAAACGGCTTCCTAGGAACAAGTCGACAAAGGTACATATAGGCCTCCTAGGAATAGGAACAGTAATGACGACTATAAGCACGGAACGAATCTTCCTAGGAAGGCTCCCCTGAAGCACAAATCACGATGTTTGAACACATATGACCTGGCTATAGGTCTAGACCACACGTGACACACGTGTCGCGTTGCAAAGGCAAATACAAAGACAAAGCAACCATATTTGAAATACATGTGGAAGCTGGTTTAGAAGAAACATATACCTGAGCGGGCTGCGTGGCTAGACGGCCCTGCGGCATCCTTTAGCTCAATGAAGTGACCAAAGGCTTGGTGTTTACAAACCAAGCCGCCCCAAAACGTCTTCATGGCAGGATACGCGTCAGCCCAGCCGTTCCTAGGAAGAATCAGATGGCTCCTAGGAGTCATCTTGATGACTGTTTCGGCCGTTTCAGCTATGAATCATGGCGACATGACCTGCCATCTCTCCGAATTTCCAATACTCCCTACTCAGTTACTCATTTCGTATTATTTCTGTTTACTCATATCTCACTGTCATGTATTTTCAAAGTAGTATAAAAAACCCCAGCTAGATCCTGCAGTTCAGGAGGACATCATGCCCCAGTATTGCCTAGACTTTGGTCGAAGCACTGCTTGTCAAGGCATTGGTGTACTCTTGACCTAGCTGCAGAGATTTGTTAACTCATATCTTCTGTATCTGTTCAATATAAGACCTTTGATTGTTGGCTACACTCGAAAGCTTTAAGTACCAAGCTCGCTTGTAGCGGCCGCTGCTAGTGAAAAGGTACCTCAGTTTGTATACTGAGGTCTGCTGTTGGAATCATACAAATTGGTGTGGTCACAGTACCCCAAAGGTACCTCAGTTTGTATACTGAGGTCTGCTGTTGGAATCGTACGAATTGGTGCGGTCACAGTACCCTAAAGGTACCTTGGTTTGTATACCAAAATCTATTGTTGGAATCATACAAATTGGTGTGATTGCAGTACAAAGGTACCTCAGTGCCTGAGAGCCGAGGTCTATTGTTGGCATTCTACGAATTGGTAGCATCGCAATACCATCTAAAAGGTACCTGTCGTTTGTACACATAGGTCGTCTGTTGGAACTCCACGAATCGGTGTGGTCGCAGTCCCCTATACCCACTCCTAGTGATCGCAGTAGCATCCTAGGGAGTAAAGCCCGTTCCTAGGAACACATAAAACCCATTTAAAACCCATTGCTTCGGTAACTCGGTAGCCCATTGCAGTTGTTTATCGACTATTATTGCCTCCCACAAGTCCTAGACAGACTCTGAAGTTCGATTCGTCCAAATATCAATAGTGTTGGTTCAATCTTAGTCGTATACTGCGGCGTAGACCCGAACTCAAGTCCGCACTGTGTGTTGTGTGTGTGTTGGTTGGTTGGTTTGGTGTTTTGCATCGCTCTATATCAGTCCTAGCATAGGCCGCGCTCGAGTGCACCGTTTCACCACTCACAAAAAAAGATTCACGAACTGCGATGGAATTTTATGGTATGCTCAATGCCCATTCAATTGAGAAACACATATAGTTTGTTTACACATCCCTCAGTTGAAAGTGCTACTGGATATATGTCGTCAGGAGCATAGGTTGACCCCACCGAGTATGATTTTATTTTCCTCAGCCTGCTACAAAGCATGACAACGTATATGTGTAGCTCCAATCACCCAAAGCATCCACAACTGTCCCCCACCATCAAGAATATTCCAAGGCCGGCAGGCTATTCTAGATCAGATGCATCAATATTTCACAAATGACCTGGGCAAAGAGCATATTTTCTTGCTTCATGAATTGGGTGGCGCTGGAAAGACTCAAATTGCTCGCAAATTTATTGAACAATCATCATCTCAGTGAGTGGTTGTCTGAAGATACACTGAGCAGCAATTCCAACACAAATTCTTTTCTGCCAGGTTCTCAGATATCTTGCTGATTGATACCACCACCACCCAAACAATTGATAGCAGCCTTGAGGGCATAGCTGTGGCCAAGCAGATTGGAAGCACCTCACTGGAGGTCATGCAGTGGCTCACTGGTCACCATGACTGGCTTCTATTCTTCGACAATGCAGATGACCCCAAAATCAATTTGAACAAGTTTTTCCCCCAGTGCATTCATGGAAATATCCTCATCACATCCCGGAATCCTCAGCTTTGTGTCTATACAGAATCCCATTATCTTGTCTCAGATATGGAAGAAACAGATGCTACTCAACTCTTGCTCAAGAGTGCAGCACAGGAGATAACACCTGCTAATACACAGATTGCTGCAGGGATTGTGAAGGTTGGTCAAGTCATTTGTATATGTCTCCTCTACTTTTAACATTTCTCCAGGAGCTTTTTTATCTGCCCCTTGCTATCATCCAGGCAGGAGCATTCATCTCAAAGTCTGGAGCTCTTGACAGTTACTTGGATCTCTATCTCAACCATCAAACACGACTTCTCAGTGAAGCACCAGCACAGTCACATGATGATTATGCCTGGACAGTGTATACAACATGGAAGATTAGCTTTGACCAGCTCAGTCTGTCTGCAGCCAAACTCTTACAGCTCTGCTCCTTTCTACACCACACAGGAATACATGAGCAATTATTTAGCAAGGCCTCCACTTATCAACCCAAGAGCTATGGCCCATCTGAAGAGGAGCTCAAGAAACCTCGTGAATTCTTGTCACAGTTTGTAGGACAAAATGGAATCTGGGACCCTCTGCTATTCATGGATATTATGAATGAGCTCCGAGCATATTCACTGGTCGATTTTGACCAAAAGAAAAAGATTTTCTCAATTCATCCTTTGGTGCATAACTGGATGCAAAACACAATAGCTGATCCAAGGACAGACCATTCTTGTATGAAAGCCATCATAGGAATGATGATCACAACAGATATGGATCCTGATGTGGAAGAGAAGGCTATTCTTGCATCCCCTCATCTAGATTCATTATTGAATGATGAAATACAGGTAGTCCCTGATTTCAGCATGGAGTATGGCTTGTTGTGCTATTGCTATTATGCAAGAAGATCCAAGCAGGCAGAGAAACTGGTAGCCACAGCATTGAAAAAACGACAAACACTCTTGGGTGAAGATCATTTAGACACTTTGATTGCTATGGCTTGTCTGGCAACCACATATCATTCTCTCGGACAAGTGAAAGAGGCTGAGAAGCTTCAGGTTGTTGTTGTTCAAAAGGGAAGAAAAATTTTGGGTGAAGATCATAAAACAATCCTGCTTGCTATGATGGTTCTTGGAAGCATCTACTTCAGCCTGGGTCGATTGAAAGAGGCAGAAGAGCTGCTAGTTGCTGCCCATCAGAAAGTTGAAAAGATTCCAGGTGCTTGGAAGCTAGAAATGGATCTGAAGGAATGGTTGGCAGTCACATATAATGGGCTGGGACAATTGAAAGAGGCAGAGAAGCTTCAATTTGCCATATTTGAAACACGAAAGAGACATATGGGTGGAAATCATCCAAGGACTCTGATGGCTATCAATTTCTTGGCAATGATATACAGCAATCTGGGTAAATCAAAGGAGGCAGAGAAGCTACAAGTTGTAAACCTTGAGAAGTTAACAAAAGTACTTGGAGAACATCATCCAGATACCCTGCTTGCCATGGAGACTCTAGCATGTATATATCGCAGGCTAGACCGATTGAAGGAAGCAGAGGAGCTTCAGGACATTGTCTTCAAGGAGCAAAAGAAAATTCATGGAGACAATCATCCAGATACCCTGGCAGCCATGGATGTTCTGGGATCCATATACACAAGGTTGGGTCAATGTAAAGAGGCAGAGGAGCTCGAGGTCATTGTTTTTGAGAAGCGAAAGGAAATCCTTGGGGAAAACCATCCACTGACCCTGACAGCCATGTGTCATTTGGGAGTGTTATATCCGTGCATCTGACTCCGCTACTCCGCAACTCCGGACTCCGGACTCCGGACCTCGGACATCGGACTTGGTCGGCAGAACTTCGGTATATCGGGTTTTCTACGCAATGAAGGATTACTGAGCGTTTCCCGTTTATCCGTTATTCTCACTTCTTCGTTATTGTTTAACCTTGACTTCTTATCTTCTATTCTATTTATATATCACGTTTATTGTCTTAACGCTTCTTTACTTTATTTAGGATTACAATAACGTACTTTACTATAAAAGTTACGATACTTACGTTCATGTACTTCAGTTTGATTATTGACGTTGCTTTGCATTCCGCTTTGCTCTGAGTCGTTCCGACCTCCGCTCAACTCCGGTCCTCCGAACTCCGTCCATCATCTTGTCTTGCCAGCTCAGGTAGTGCGCTCACCCTTACCTTACTGTGGTGATTGCGTTCTAACCTTGTCGTAACTCCGAACTCCGGCTCCGGTATTTACTCCGGAGATCATTACTCTCGTCCGAGAGTTCGGCTACAGTCCCCCTTCGGCTCGGTATATAACAGTATAATCAAACTCACCTACCTGGACTGGTTATGTCCTCTTCCGACTCCGCGTTCATTCCAGCTGCAGTTATTCAAGAGCGGCAGCGACGCGATCGTCGGGAATCACGGCTTTACTCTCAGATTGTTCCGCTCTCGCCTCCAACATATACGATGGCGGACATTCCCACGACTTTTTCGGGTCCTTACCCGAATCCGGCATCCGTCTCCGTCACTACTCGACGGCGATCGGCACCGGCACCGGCAACCTCGACTCCGGTTAATGTCCCAGGTTTTGTCACCAATCCTAGGACACCGGAGAATCCGACTTTTTATCCAGTATCACCCCATCCACGCGTTATCAGGGGAACTTTTCCCCCCGGAGCTATTCCTTATCCTTTAGTCGAAGCTGACGATGAGGATGAGGATTCCGAACATTCGGAGAATGCTGACGAAGCAGGATCACCTGCTCCTGCTCCGGCTCCGGGACCTGGCGAAAACCCTGCTCCTCCTCCGGGTACTCCGGACGAGGATCCATCCGGTGAACCTGGTGGTGGTGGTGGTGGAGGTGGTGGACCTCCAGGCGGTGGTGGTGGCCCTCCGGGTGGAGGCCCTCCTGGTCCTCCGGGCGGAGGCCCCCCAGGCCCTCCGGGACCTCAAGGCCCTGCTCAACCACAAGCTCCGGTTCCTCCGGGGACTCCGCCTGACACCAACGAACAACTCCTCTTGGATACCCTCCGGTCTTTCCGTGATGCGATCCAAGTTTACTCCACCAATCAGTCGGCCCCTCGCTCTAGCCGCTCGAACCTCCGGAATCCGGATTTGTTCGACGGCTCCGATTCCTCCAAACTCCGGTCTTTCCTTACCCAATGCTATCTTCACTTCGCGGAGAGAGCTCAGGACTTCGCCACGGATGATGACAAGATTTTTTACATCATGTCGTACCTCCGGGGCACTGCTCAGCAGTGGTTCGAGCCCAACCTCTACGATACGAACTCCGGTTTCGTTCCGGCATGGGACGGAAATTTTTCCCGCTTCATTCAGGAGCTTCAAGACAACTTCGGACCTCATGATCCCATCGGGGATGCAGAGGATGCCATCCGGTTATGTCGTATGAAAAATTCCGATCGGATTGCTACTTACATTGTTGAGTTTGATCAGCTCGCGTCGCTCACTCAGTGGGGCGATAGTCCACTCCGGCATCAATTCTACGAAGGGTTGCCGCGCCGCATCAAGGATGACATGGTCCATCACAGCTATGTCAACACCTTGCTCGGTGTTAAACATGTAGCCCGGACTGTCGATGCTCGGTACTGGAAGCGCGAGGCTGAAAAGCAACGGGAACGGGAACGCGATAGGGGTTCAGGGTCCGGTTCCGGTCACGGCTCCGGTCCTTCGCCATCCGGCTCCGGGGGCTCCGGCAACCAGTCGGGTGGTCAGAAGGGCGGAAACAAGGCCTCCGGCAGCAAGAACACTTCCGTTTCTACTACCTGCCGTCAAAGGCAAATCTTCCAAAACGGCTCCGGCTACTTCGCCGAAAACAGCGAAGCCCTACGCCGACAAACTCGACAAGAGTGGGAAGATCAAATCAGAGGAACGAGAACGGCGGATGAAGGCCGGACTCTGCATGTACTGCGGAGGTGCCGGACACATCGCGGCCGACTGTCGGAAGCGCCCGGAGAACGCCCAGGGGAAAGCGGCTTCGGCCGATAACTCCGAGTCAAAAAAATAACCAGCAGCTCGGATACCTCGACACCCGATCCGAGTTGCGTTGACTCTACGGTGTTCCCCGAGGTCCGTCTCAACGCGTCCGCTCTCTCTACTAATGCACTTTATCTCGATTTACATGTATCTCTTTTCCGTCCGGACTTTATATCTTCCGGTCGGGATATATGCTCAACCATAATCCCTTCCGATGTTCCAAGAATAGCCGCGGGATTCAACTCCCACCTTCGCACCCTTGTGGATTCCGGATCGTCGCACTGCTTTATTTCGACGACCATCTGCGAATCAAACGGATTTGATCCGTTTGAGGTTGCTCCGGTGAGACTCCGATACCTCGATGGCTCTTCTTCGATCATCACCCAGCAGATCCGGCTGCTCATCCGGTTTCCATCTGGCGACGTCCATCCAATGGAATTCTATGTCACCCGTCTTGATTCGCCTTGCGATTTGGTCCTTGGATACAATTGGCTCCACCGCTTTAATCCGTTGATTAACTGGTCGGACGCCTCCATTACATTCCGCTCCGTTCCCGCAGGAGTTTCTGTGTCGACACCTCAGGCGATTACGCCTGATCCAGTTTCGGTTGCTCCGATTACGGACGAGGCAACTCCGGTTCCGGCAACTCCGACCGTTGTGCCTACACCGATTCCGACATCGTCCCTAGATTCTGGTCCTTTTATGGACACCTCCGGTATTCCGTCGGACTTTGGTCCGACTCCGGATCTTGTTGAGGTCAAACCTCGTCCATTCTCTGCCCCTCCACTTGTGTCTCTGGTCTCAGCTGCCGCTTATAGCGCCATCATCCGGAACAAAGATACCAGACAATATACGCTGCGCGCTACTCCGTCGGCTGAAGTCTCCGCTCGTGCGGCATCGGTCGATGCGAATAACCTTTCGAACCTTCCTCCGGAATATCATGAGTTCGCTGACGTCTTCTCTGAGCAGGAAGCTTACAATCTTCCTCCTCATCGAGAGTTTGATCTAAAGATCGAAACTGACGAAGGCGAAGTTCCGCCGGTCGGCCATGTCTATTCCCTCTCCCCCGCCGAGCTCTCCGCACTCCGGGAGTTCATCGACAAGAATTTGAAGTCCGGATTTATATATCCGTCTCGTTCGAGCCATGGAGCGCCTATCCTATTCGCTAAAAAGAAGGACGGCTCACTCCGGCTTTGCGTCGATTACCGGGGGTTAAACCGGATCACAAAGAAGGATCGGTATCCACTTCCGCTTATCTCCGACCTTCTTGACGCTCCTGGGAAGGCGCGTATCTATACCAAACTGGATCTCCGGCACGCTTATCATCTTCTCCGCGTTGCTGAGGGCGATGAACCCAAAACGGCGTTTCGTACTCGCTACGGCTCGTACCAATTTCGGGTCGTTCCGGAAGGCCTCACCAATGCTCCGGCGGCCTTCCAGCGTTTTCTGAACACGCTATTCGCAGATTTGTTGGATGTTTATGTCGTCGTATATTTGGACGATATCCTCATCTACTCCGACGATGAGTCCGAACATTCCACTCACGTCCGGAACGTCCTCCGGCGACTCCGGGAGGCCGGACTTTTCTGCAAACTATCCAAATGCGAGTTCAGCGTTACAACTTGCGAATACCTCGGTTACATCCTATCGCCGGACGGCTTTCGGATGTCACCGGAGAAGATTTCGGCCATCACCGATTGGCCTACACCGCGGAAAGTGAAGGACATCCAGTCTTTCCTTGGCTTCTGTAACTTTTACCGACGATTCATTTGGAGCTACTCCGAGATTACGGTTCCGCTCACTCGGCTTACTCGCTCCAACATCAAATGGAATTGGTCGGACAGCTGTCAAACGGCCTTCGACACTCTTAAACGGGCATTTACGGAAGCGCCAGTCCTTCATCACTGGATTCCGGACCGGCAAATCACTGTCGAAACGGATGCTTCCGATTACGCCATCGCCTCTATTCTTTCAGTTCAGGGAGAAGACGGCGAGATCCACCCCGTTGCGTTCCGCTCCCGGACATTAGGTCCGGCAGAACTCAACTACGACACGCACGACAAGGAGCTCCTAGCGATCTTCGACGCCTTTACTATATGGAGGCATTATCTCGAGGGCTCCGGTACTCCGGTCGACGTCGTCACGGACCACAAGAACCTCGAATACTTCGCGACGACCAAGGTTCTTACTCGTCGCCAAGTCCGGTGGTCCGAGTACCTTTGCCATTTTAATATGGTCATCCGGTTCCGACCGGGTAAACTCGGAGGAAAACCTGACGCTTTAACTAGACGATGGGACGTCTACCCAAAAGAGGGGGATAAGGCTTACGGCCAGTTGAACCCACAAAATTTTCGCCCTATTTTCACCCACGATCAGCTGTCAGCATCAATTAACGCAACTTTCCTCGAAGAAGTTGTCCTCCGAGCAACCGTTGTTATGGACGTCGAGAAGCTTCACTCCGACATCCGATCACATTACAACGACGATCCCGCCGCGATAGCTGGCTTGAACGCCGCGAACTCCGGCACATCTCCGCGCTGGACACTCGATCACTCCGGTCTCCTCCGACTTGACGAGCGTATTTACGTCCCGCTGGTCTCCGGACCTGCGACGGAAGTACTGCGAGTACGTGTTTTACAACATTTGCACGACCACATACTCTCCGGACATTTCGGACAGAATCGCACGCTCGCTATAGTCCGCCGAGAATATACTTGGCCGGACTGCCGGAGCTTCATCCGGGACTACTGTCGATCGTGTATCATCTGCAAGCGCAACAAGAAGCCCAGGCACCGTCCTTACGGATTGCTTAAGCCTCTTCCAGTTCCCCTCCGGCCTTGGCATTCTATTTCCATCGACTTCATCGATCAATTGCCGAAGTCCGGCATTTACGATTCTATTCTTGTCATCGTTGATCGCGCGTCTAAACAAGTTATTCTAGTCCCCTGCGACGTGCACATCGATTCACCGGAACTTGCCCGGCTTTTCCTCATTCACGTTTTCTCCAAACACGGAGTTCCCGGACATGTTACCTGTGACCGGGGATCCGAGTTTGTCTCAGCATTCTTCCGTTCTCTAGGCGAACTCCTCGATATGAAGTTGCACTTCACCTCCGGTTATCATCCGGAGGCCGACGGACAAACGGAGCGAATGAATCAGACTGTGGAACAGTACATCCGTATGTATTGCTCGTACCAGCAGGATGATTGGGATTCGCTTCTTCCGCTCGCCGAATTTGCTCTCAATAATTCGCCAAACGCGTCCACCGGAATTTCCCCGTTCTTCGCGAACAAAGGCTACGATCCGGCTATTACTATTCACCCGGAACGAGATGTCGCTAACATGTATGCCAAAGATTACGTCGTTGATCTGCAAAGTCTCCACGAATATCTCCGAGAGCAGATCACTTATGCTCAAGTCCGATACAAGGAGACAGCGGACCGGAAGAGAATTCCGGACCCCAAGTTCCAGATCGGCGATCACGTCTTCATCACGGCAAAATACATCCGGACCAAACGTCCAACTCCGAAATTTTCGGAGACACATCTCGGACCTTACGAAGTCATCGGCAAACCTAGTGCGGCTTCCTACACCATCCGTCTTCCAAAATCACTCCAACAAGTTCATCCGGTATTCCATGTATCTCAACTCGAGCCTCACTTTCCAAATCCGTTCTCCGGTCGGGAGGAACCACCTCCGGCTGCGGTCGAAATCATTGACGGCGAAGAACATTTCGAAATCAAGCAAATCGTCGACTCAAAACTCGATCGCCGTTTCCGGACGAAACTCCGGTATTACGTCGAATGGCTCGGATACGAGAATACGGACGAGCAGTTCAGTTGGGTTGGTGCGGACGACATTGACGCGCCGGATCACATCGAAAATTTCCATCGGCGTTATCCGGCTAAGCCTGGACCGAATCATTTGACGTGATCATCTATTTTAGTATCATTGGTCATTCACACGTCATATCCGATTCTCCAAGAAAATTTCGCTGAGTTACAAATTATTCTATCTACAATTATTGTCCAAGATATTCAGTTCCAGCAAAACTTCTACTCCTTTTCGGACTCCTTCTCCGAATCCAACTCCGGCTCGGTGACGATCGGAGGAATGGAGGGCTGGCGTTCGTCTTCTTCATCAATCACCATATCCAACTCTCCGTCCTCCGGCCCTCCGCCCTCGACATCTCCGAGCTCCGGTACTCCGCCCTCCGTAGCTCCGAACTCCGCCTCCATTTCTCCCTCGGCGTCGCGCTCGTCCTCCGAGTCCGAACCATGGACGACGATAACGGACGGAGCCCAGCTCGGGATCGCGGTACCCATATTCATGGGCCAGTCGTTGGCCGATTCCTCCGACTTGACCACGACCTCCGGCTCCGCATCTCCGGCGTCGGACTTCTTGGCCGCGTCCTCCTCATCGTCGTCTTTGTCGGACTCCTCGGAAGTATCCTCGATCCGGAGAACCCCGGCACGTCGGACTTGTCGGGTTGGGGCTGGGGCTGGCGATCCCTCGAGAGCGGCGACCCTCCGCTCAAGAGCCTCGAAGCGGCTCATCCGACGCTCGAGAACGGAGATCCGCTCGCGCAGATCATCCACTCGCGTCATGCGAGCGGGTCCGGAGCGCAACTCCGACGGTCCGTCGTCGGCGTTCCTGGAGAGTCGTGCCCTCTTGCGAGGCACAACGACGATCTTCTTCGCAGCCGCTCCGGAGGATTTCACGGAGCGGCGCTCCGACGACTTCGCCTCCGAACGCTTGCGTTTGTTGACCCTCGTAGTGCTGGGCGGATTGAAGGAACACCGGGTTTTGGCCGCGCGACACATGTTGCACGAGGTACTCTTGGAGTTCTCGTTGTTCTCCATAACGCATGGGATCCGCTTCCGGACGCAGCGTTCGCAACCTACTAATGATGGGTTAGTTTAATTTTAGTCGCATCGACTGCGACGCACCTTTTCTTGACGGAAGCTCGATATCACTATCGACCTCCGTATTCGGCTCATCCTCCTCCTCCGCGTTTGGATCCACCTCCGGCGTCTCCGACCTGTTGAACGTCGATTCTCCGTCACGCTCCGCATCCAACGCTCCGAGGTCCGACATCAGGTCTCCTCCGTTGTCGACCTCGTCCCGCAGAAGAGCGATGTCCGCGAGGATTTCGCGCTCCTTGCGCTCCGCTTCTTCGCGCTCCAAGGCGACCGCTGCTCTTTGAGCGAGGAGGGCATCGAAGGCCTCTCGTCTGGACCTCCGGCTATCTGCGGCTAACTCCGCGCTCGTCGCTCGGTGTTTTCCTTTGTCTCGGTTGGGATATTTGGATGGGCCGGACATACGGAGTGGTGGCGGAGAGAGAGGATGTCGTTGTTGACTCACACGTCACGCCGAAAGTCAACATGGCACATGACAACAAGTGATGTCAACATGACGTCACTACCTGGGAGGTACTCAACATCGGATATTGGCGGACTTCATCGGTTTTCGGCTTTCCTCGGACTTCACGGCCAATTTTTCGAACTTCATCTTCGCACACGGTATCTGTCTCGGACATGTTGTCCTCTGGTCATCATGACTTGGATCTTGGTTCCTTGAGGGCAAGGAACGCAAGAGGGGGATACTGTTATATCCGTGCATCTGACTCCGCTACTCCGCAACTCCGGACTCCGGACTCCGGACCTCGGACATCGGACTTGGTCGGCAGAACTTCGGTATATCGGGTTTTCTACGCAATGAAGGATTACTGAGCGTTTCCCGTTTATCCGTTATTCTCACTTCTTCGTTATTGTTTAACCTTGACTTCTTATCTTCTATTCTATTTATATATCACGTTTATTGTCTTAACGCTTCTTTACTTTATTTAGGATTACAATAACGTACTTTACTATAAAAGTTACGATACTTACGTTCATGTACTTCAGTTTGATTATTGACGTTGCTTTGCATTCCGCTTTGCTCTGAGTCGTTCCGACCTCCGCTCAACTCCGGTCCTCCGAACTCCGTCCATCATCTTGTCTTGCCAGCTCAGGTAGTGCGCTCACCCTTACCTTACTGTGGTGATTGCGTTCTAACCTTGTCGTAACTCCGAACTCCGGCTCCGGTATTTACTCCGGAGATCATTACTCTCGTCCGAGAGTTCGGCTACAGTCCCCCTTCGGCTCGGTATATAACAGGGAGACACATTCAGATATATGGGTAAATTGAAGGAGGCAGAGGAGTTTGAGCTTGTCACCCTTGAGAAGCGAAAAAAATTGCTTCCAGAAGATCATCCAGATACTCTGTATTCCATGGGGAATCTAGGATGGACATATCACAAGCTGAGTCGGTGGAAGGAAGCAGAGGAGCTGGGACTTTTAGCCTTCAAGAAGCAAAAAAGAATCCAGGGGGATAACCATCCTGATACCATATGCACAATGCAGCGGTTGAAAGAGACCTACCAAAAGCTGGGCAAAATGGACGAGGCAGAATCACTGACTGACTCATGGGAAGGAAACATAGTTCATACATAGCCTTTTATATATGCCAACTCGTATGCACACCCGGTCTACTACCATTCAACTGGTGTAAACTGTAACATCTTGTTTTTCTTGCTTCTGAGTAAATTGTATTGTCTTGTACAGTAGATTGGTATACAAATCTGTCTTGACACATAGCTGGTGGGAGGTTTAATACCAGACCTATTTGAACAGTATTGCCGGTGATAAATTATAATCACGACTTTTGCCCTCTTTTTTCTTTGTTGGATCGCACCTGCTTTGTTCCCGCCCTTGAATTCTGCATCCAAAACCTCAGCTCAAGACCAACACCGTTTGATCACCAGTAAGTAAATGGAGCTACTAACGCTGGGTTTGTGCATTCATGAAGCCAGGACGATCACCGATGGTCGCAAGCTTATTGCAACCTCATTTTGTTCAGTGTCGTATGGTTAGTTGAAACGTTTTATAAACAGAATTAATTGGAATCTCGTATCGCCAACGAGCTTCCTCCCGTTCGTGTTCAAGCCCATGTTTTTTGGCGTACGCCCTAGAGTCTTTAAAAGTCACCGGGGCACAGGAGCGGCGGTCTTAGGCTTGATGTTAGAAATCAGGTTCGAAAGGCTTGAAGACACTTTTTGAGGATCCAGTGGGGATTGTCCCGGAAGATGGGGGTTCGACTACGTCGGGAGAAATGCAGAGCATCTGAGAGGTCGAAGATCTGTTGAGCATCGAGGCTCGCTGGTTGATAAGTGGGTATTTGATTCCCCTCAAGCGATCCGCCGAAGATATCAGCCGAGGTATGTACGTCCTTGGACGTGCTGATTCCTGAACCCAACCATGGCTTCCCCGCGAAATACAACTAAAACAATAAATAAAGCTACAACTCGACGATGATCATGATCTAAACGCAAACCCCGCCTCCCAAATACCAACCGCTGACTGTGGCGCGCAGCCCTTGAGAATGCTTCCCTACACCCATATAAATTAAAATCAAATAAAGAGTGCTGGGGGCGGGCGTACCTAGGCGGACTGAGTCTTCTGGGAGGACTGTGCAGACTGTGTCTTCTGGGCCGCGATGCTCTAACAGGGACTCAGGTCGATGATAACGATGAGAGGGGAAGAGACGAACACTCAAGATTGCCGAAATTCCACTCTGTTCACAAATAGCGTCAACACACCGCCAGGAGGATCTCGTGAGGTGTATCTTACGTTGCTGTTAGCGGTGTTATTAGCCTGGCTGCTAGCGGTGTTCTTGGCCTGCTCATCGCGTCAATGAATGTGCAAAGTGTCTAATTGACTATCTTACATTGTTACTCGATTGCGTCACGGTGGAGGTGGACTTGGAGTTATTCTTGGGTACGTTTGTGATTAGTTTCGCGGAAGTCTCTGGTGAGGTATCTCACGTTGTTGTTGCTGCTGTTGCTGTTGTTGTTGCTGCTGCTGCTGCTGCTGCTGTTATTGTTGTTGCTGTTGTTGTTGCTGTTGCTGTTGCTGCCGAGGACGCTCTGGCATATCGAGCCGACCTGGCCCCCAGCTGTCTCGATCGCCGCCAAAACGGCCTACATTGGAATCATTAGTCAATTATCCCATAAGTCGGTCGGCCCGCCCACCTTCAAGGAGTCCAGTTGGTTGGCAACATTCTGGTCGTTGCTGCACACCATGAACATGAGAACGCAGGACATTAGTCAAAAGATGAGTACATACGTGTTGATTTCGTCGAGGAGCGTCACGGCAGCTCCCGTCAAACTCCCCGCGGTGCTCGCAGCAGCGCACTGTGCACCGATAATGAGTAAGCGTATTTGGAAAAGAATGTTATGGATCATCGTACTGCTTGGTTGAATTGGTCTTGAGAGACAGCTGCGCGTGCCGCGACAGGCGCTGCGCTCGCCGTCAAGAAGGATGTCGCCAGGACGGCAAGGAGGAAGTTGGCAGAAAAGCTGGGCATTTTATAACGTAGAAGGAAGGTTTAAGGTGTGCAAAGAAGGATTAAAGTGCAGTCAGAACAAGCTGATGCGAATAGAAGAGGATGTGAAGGAAGAAGTGAAGGGAACAGGAAAGGGACCAAGCCTATGGGATGCATGAATTCGCCGGGGCTTTTAACGCCCGCGGGAGGGATCTGCGTTCGCGTGGCATGGGCGATGCACCTGACAACTGTGCGGTTGCCGAGGAAGCAGCTTTTAGAAACATGATTAATGGCCCAAATCACTCCGCGGCGAGGTATTGATGTGAGTTCGATTTCTCTGAGACGGCATCGTTGAGTGGAATGGACATTAAATGACACTCGAATAGACTCACCCGGTGCACATCGAGCCTCGAATATGCCCACGCAAGGGAATCCAGTCGGGAGCCACAGGACCCGATCAGAGATCTGGGATGTAGACCCAGCTGAACGCGGGTGCGGTGTACAGGTGGCGAGTCGGGACAAGGTTGCGATGGACAAGATGTGTTACCTGCAGACGGTCCTGAAAGTATTATTGGAAGCCCTTGAATACATCTTTCTTTCCAAGTGAGGAAATTACGAAGGGACCCCGTCGCCAACCATAAATTTGGGAGATCTGTATCACAGACACAGACGTAAGGAGGAACGTGAAGCCCCTAAGCTAGACGCCTAGCCGTCGAGTTGTTTGATTTTCGAATGGTTTCCCAGTGACCGGCGAGACCGAGCACATGCAGGAGCACAGGAGGATATGGTTATTGTTGGGCGATCTCGCAACGCCCTGATCCGAGTCTGAGACTGAATAGAGTCACCCAAGGCGCACATGGCTGCAAGAGTCGACCCGAGAAACTGGAAGGCTGTCGGGTTGCCCGATCTGCAGACGACGCTGTAGCGGTGGTTGCGGTTGTGCACCGTCAGCTCTAAGAACGCATCGGATAATGCGACGATCGAGTTGTGAAACCGGTTAAACGGCCTAATAATAATAGTGAGAGCGAGGCGTCGTATTATTCATGGATTTACTTGAGATCCTAAATACTTACTAGTAGGCACTATTACTGGTAGGGGCACTAGCGATGGATTCGACTCGAATTCAAGACTGACAGGATAGAGATACCGGAGTCTAGATGGCAGTAAAAGCTCCAGTTTGAACCATGTCACAGAGGACTCGGACCGCCAGTAGCTCCGAGTACGAGACTTGAGAGAGAGAAGAAAGGTCCAAAGGACGTGGAGGTGGTCCGGCATCAGAGATCGTGTCAGATCGGGTCCATTCTGTTCCGTTGCCATCTCGGCAATCCATCAGGATGCCACGCTTTCACCGTCCTTTGCTAAATTCAAATTGTAACATGCATCCACACCCATTGCCGGATTTGGCCACTATTATTCTTGACCTGTCCTCGCCTCTCGTTCAAACTGATTTCACGAAAATCAACTGAAAAATTGGTCCAAATACTGGGTACATATACTTAGACCACCGGTGAGCATCCGACCTCAGCGTCGCGAATTCATCTTGGTGCGACAAGGTGGGATAATGATACGCGTCGACGTCTGGAGTGAACGAGGTTAACGTTTGGAACGTTACAAAACCAACTTGAAGCCAGGTCGGAATCCTCGAAGTATCTTTAATTTCATGACATTTATTCTTCCCCGAGGACATTCTCCAACCGTGCGAAAATGCGGACAACCTCAGAGGTATGAGTGCGATTGGGGGGACAAAATACGAGTATAATTGAGTGCCGAGTCTCCCGACCACGAGCCCCAAATGCGAAACTGGGTGCGGGGGCAGCCAGAGCTCCTTCCGCGGGCCGGATCCCAACCCATTTCAACTTCTATGTTGGAGGCATCCGGACGGATCATCTTTGTTCGAATGTAGATTATGTTTTATCACGAAATCGCCGGGGAATGAGGAGAATTGAATCGATGTGTTCCGGCAAGTTTGTTGTTCCGGGCCACATCCCCTTTGAGAAACCGTTGAAATAGAATGCTGGTGCCTGGCTTGTCATGGCACAGCTGACCCCAGCATCACGGGGAACAGGGGCAAGACCCCGGTCATTTTCTGGGATTTTGCTGTGTCCTGTCAAGAGGCAAATGGATCCTGTCAGAACCCGATCACGGCGAGCGGCGTGTAAGGCGAATGCTCTGCCAATTATCCTATGCAGTACTTGCCATAATTCGTCCTCCGCCTCCTCCTCCGCCCCTAGGGATGTCTTATCCTGCTGTCTCAATCTAATTAGAGACTGCCCGTAAGTCATAATGAAAGGAAACGTGAAATGTCCGGTGATGAAACCAAACACCGGGTATAGTTGTCCAACCTCGGCCTTCAGTGTTAACCGCTGACCGTAACGTGCCGTCCAGCCTTGGGCCGATGTAACATGCGGGACGGGAGCGGGACGGCGAAATTGCCATCCGTCCCCATGATGTGTCACCGGCACATTCAAGGTTAAGCTGTTCATTTGATTTTTTCAGGCATATACAAGTACGATTCTGGCATCGAGTCTGAAACATCCTTTTCCCCTCCTCTCATGGGTGCCGCCACCAATTCCAACTCGCCAAAACCGAATTCGAACATCGTTCTCATAACTGGCGCCAACAAAGGTATCGGCTTCGAGATCGCAAAGCAGCTCGCATTGCAGTACGCCGGATACCACGTCCTCATTGGGAGCCGAGACGCAGAGCGGGGCACCCAAGCCGCCTCCACCCTCCAGAAAGCGGGCTTATCCGTCGAGGCGCTCACCATTGACGTTACGGACGACGACTCCATCGCAGCCGCAGCCCTACGGGTGGAATGCACCTTCGGGCGCCTTGACGTCCTCATCAACAACGCGGGCGTGACGAGGGGTCCGTTCTTCGGCGGGACCTTCGGCGGCAGCCTGGGTCGCGCGCGCTTCGAGCAGACGTTCGCTGTGAACGTGTTCGGCGCGGCTGCGACCACTGAGGCGTTTATCCCACTACTGCAGAAATCAGCCTCCCCGCGCGTCGTGTTCGTGTCCTCCGACCTTGGCTCGCTGGCATTATACACCAATACGGAGAGCGGCGGGCGGTACCATTACGTGGACGCGCCGGCGTACCGCTGCAGCAAGGCCGCGCTGAATATGCTCGCGCTGAGCTATGCGGAGCGGTTTAGGGGGAGGGGCTGGAAGGTTAATGTGTATAATCCGGGGTTCGTTGCGACGGATTTTAACATGCACACGGGGCCCGGGACGGTGGAGGATGGGGCAAGGGGCGCGGTGAGGCTGGCGGTGCTTGGGGAGGACGGGGAGACGGGGACGTTCTCAGAGGAGGGAGGAACGGTGCCGTGGTAGAGTGAATGCTTTCAACGATGACCAAGTATGGGTGGTGATCCTATTGTACTGTATCCTTCCCTTAAATCGGGGTAATAAGTCCACATAATTCTACATTTATACATTGTTCATGTATTATTCGATGTTTACCGTTGGCGTCCGAAGGTTACCTTCGAAAGTTTCGCTGGTCGGGCGGAACAAGTTTAGACCCTCGAGCAGCTGGAAAGTTGAGTGGAGACATCCATCACAGTGGCATGCAGATTCAGTAGTCAAGTACTGTATTTTTTATTCAATTCAACAGGGGGGGTGACCCGTGACACCCGGAACATATTCGACACTTCGAGAAGGCCTAAGTAACGCCGAAAAATCCGACACTATCCTAAAATGATACAGGGACATTATAGAGTCATTTGGGATTTTCTACAGAAGCCGGGAAGCCAGCCAGATGCCGATTTAAATTAATTACCTCGTGAATGGTTCTCCCAGTGATTTTGTGAAACTCTATTGAGTTTAGCTTAGATGAAGCTAAAATTTGAGAACACATAGTAGATGTGATCAGGTTTGATATAGGGATGCAACAGGGAATTCTTGGGACATTTTGGACAATTTTGTGAACCGTCGGACCAATTCGACAACTACCCCTTGTGATGTGTGACGAACAATCAAAGTTCTTATTCAACGAGGGTGCGGGCAAATTCCGAAATATCAACCTCTTTTCCGCCTCCGGTCCGATGTTCATGGTCGCAAAAACCACACGGCGCAGAATTCTGTGCAAGACGCACCTTCCCTTTGGGTTGTTGTGGGAGGGATAGGCGGTTATCGTCGGCCCGAGCACATGTCATCGCGCACGTCCTGTCCACTTCTCTCATGTCCTCGCGAACTCCGGGCATTTGGCGCTTGAGCCTTGAGTGCCATCTCTTTCGACCTTGTAATCTGGTCCACGCTCTTTCTTGGCCCTCGAGCACTCGCTTCTGCGACGGCTTTTTCCTAGTGGTCGGCTCTGAGGCCTCCGCTCCATCGCTGCCATTTCACCCACCAGCTGCTGCTTACAGGAATCATGCATGTCTTCGGAGGTGAATTTAAAATACATCTACCTGTTCGCTCGAGAGTGCTCCTTCGGAAGTGCGATGGTTCCGGATTACGTTGGCCTTCCACGTTTCAAAGTGGCTGTCTTATATATATATCGACGTCCCACAAACCATTCGTAACAGCCTGTGCGTTTTCGATTCTCACTCTTCGATTTGCTATCACTTTTACGCGATTTTCAGGCATTTTTCAAATACTTTGACCGCCAGAGCAAGCAAGTTCCCCCTCCACTCAGTCTGCGCGAGACCACTTCGACCATTTCCCTTGCGGGCACCCTACGATATGTGTCTACGTCCCACGTGAGTGGCCAGAGGTGGCTAGTGCGTCCTCCATTTTACAGTGAATTTGACCGGTGCTTGACCTCTTTTTGGACCTGTTTTCGATCTTCTGACAAGAGTCAACCCACTCCCCGCACGAGATCTGACGTGCTTTCCATCGCCATCGTCGGATCCGAGCGCACTTTTAAATTTTTGCGGTCCAAAATCCGAATTCTCCTCCCGAGATCTGTGTCACATTCATCCTTCAATTGACGCGATTCAGGCCTTTCTTTCAGTTGTGTCTTTTAGTTACAATCTTCCATTTTCTTTCCCTGTGCATGCAGCAGCCCGCCTAGGTCTGGTTTAAATTCCTCCTCCGCTGCCTCATTTATGGTGAGTTGATACGTTGAAGACGGGCTGAACGCCGATTTACAGGTATTGTCCTGATAGGTCCTGATGTACGCGCGACTTGGCGAGAGAAGGTAAATAATATTAGGTTCATGGTTTCATCTTGGCAGATTAACGTACTGATAACGATTAATCATGCTCAAAGCTCGACAGCCCTACCCGCGGTCAGAAATGCCCCTGACACAACGAGCCTACCGCTGCCCATATCTCGCATCGGGCACGATCAGCACGAAGCCATGAAATATCCTTGCCAACGCGAAGCTGGGAAATTTCCAAAGCGTCAACCCTCATCTCACACCCCGCCAACCTCGTCCGGCATCGGAAAGGATCTCCGGTGCGTCTTTACCGTACGGTCGCGCCTTCGCACCGGATGCCATTCAAAATCCACTCAAAGGGGACGGGATGATGCCAGCGCACGTTTATGGATTCGCTCAGCCTCTGTACTTCTCTGCTGAAGTCAGCTGTTCAGGATCACTCGGAGTTGAAAAAAACATAGGAGACCATTCACGAAGCCGTCACTTCATCAAATGTTTGAAACTCCGAGTACCTGTGAATCCAAGTCTACGCCCGTCATACCAATTACCTTTACGGTAGCCGCGACCGTCCTCTTGGCCCCATTCGGCGGCACCGGGCGTTTTGCTGGCATACAATGATAATGATCACCGAATTTAAGAGACGCCGGGTAAGGGATATCCCCGTTGTTTCTTTGCGCATTCCCACCTACTTAGTCTCCCCTCGCTCGTTCCTAACCCCCACCATGGATTCAGATACTATCAGAATGCTCTTCGTCTACGGATCCACAGCTGCGGTGGCGATACTTTGTTTACGATCTGTCAGGGAAAAGGTGCGCAATTTCATAGGCAACCGCCTTTCTAGGTATACAGATGTGCGTAGAACTCGAGCGTTATCCCTGTCGTGGGATCCGATGGTCTCATCTCGTCCTACGTCGCGGCACTGCGCTTTCTGATCTATTCAGCCGACATAATCGAGAAGGGGTACCACCAATTTCCAGGTACAGTCACAACTCACTTCAGGGACGTGGAATTAGGCTGCGGGACTAACAGGAATCGTTAGCGAGTGTATTCCGTGTGCCATTGCTGTACCGGTTTCACTATGTCGCCAACGGATCGCAGCGCATCAAGGAGGTAGCGTCTGCGCCCGACAGCGTCTTATCATTCAGCGAGGGCGCCTCTGATGCACGTCAAGTCTCTTCGCCGTGTATGCTGCATAGATTGAACCACCATTTAGACCCTCCAAACCATGTATACGATGGGCCCAGAAATCATGGGAAACCCGTATCATGTGCCGGTCATTCGCGCGACCTTGACGCAGAATCTCACCCGGTGCTTCCCCGTGGTGCATGAAGAGATCGTGCACTCATTTGGCGAGGTCCTAGCCCTGAAAGACAAGGGTCAGTCCCGCCCATCGTTTCGATATCCTCGTCCTTAAGCCTTTGCGAGAGCAGAATGGAAATCTATACATGTCCTGCCGAATATCCAGCAAATCGTCGCCCGCACCAGCAACCGGGTCTTTGTTGGCCTCCCGCTGTGTGAGTCGGCCTAATTTACATGCGGCGCAGGAGTCGTCAACGCAATCAGGTAGAGACAAGAAATTTATCGACCTCAATATCGGCTTCGCAGTTAGTGTCTTTACACGCGGACAAATCATCGCGCTCGTTCCCCCCTTCCTTAGACCGTCAGTCAACCGCTCTTTACACCCTACAAGGCTTAATTCTTACACAGATACCTGGGCCCCTTCATCTCGAGCAAAAACAGTTCCCTCCGCCGTGGGCTCAAGTTCCTAAGACCTCTCATCAATGAGCGTCTGGAGAACGAGCGGCTGTATGGAAGCGATTACCCTGACAAGCCAGTAAGGACATCATCCTACCTGAAACAATTATTGCTTATGGATATTCAGAATGATCTGCTCTCGTGGATGCTCGAAGTTGCAGAGGGAAAAGAACGTACCGTCCCGGCGCTGGCGATGCGCATCCTTGCGGCCAACATGGCGGCAATTCACACGTCATCTGTGGTACGCAGTGTCCTCGATTCTGACATCGGGAATCTAAAAGTATGCTAGGCGCTGACGGCTGCACTCTACGACCTCACAACTCATCCCGAACACATTCTCCCCCTCCGCGAAGAGGCGGAGCGCGTCGTCGCAGAGGAAGGGTGGACCAAGGCTGCGCTCGGCAACATGCACAAGCTCGACAGCTTCATCCGCGAGTCCCAACGGCTCGGTAGCGCCCCGCCTCGTAAGTGCGCATCCGAATCCATCGTTCGTAACATCCCCTTCATTGACTTCCTTCTCAGTCGCAATGGCGCGCAAAGTCGTCTCCAAGGAAGGATTCACGTTTTCCGACGGGGTGCACATCCCATACGGCTCCTTCCTCAGCGTCTCCGCGAATGTGGTGCACTGGGACCCCGGTAATCGCCCTTCTCCGCCCGATATCTGCTATAGCTGATTGCATTTTCAGAGAACTACGAGCGCGCCGACGTATTCGACGGCTTCCGCTTTTCGAACCTGCGTGAGGAACACGTAAAGACCCAGGACGAAACCGGTGACACGATCTTCAATCGCCACCTGATCTCTACGTCCCGGGACCACGTCGTCTGGGGACACGGGCGCCATGCGTGTCCCGGGCGGTATGTGCTTTACCAGTGACTTTTCATCCTTCATCTCTAATGTCGACGACTGGCATAGGTTCTTCGCAGCAACAGAGCTCAAATCGATGCTCGCACATATCCTGATCAACTACGATGTGAAAGCCGAGACCGAGGGCGTTAGGCCGGTGGACGAGCTCTTTGGGATGATCAGGATGCCCAACTCTCAAGGGAGGATTTGGATTAGGAAGAGGGAGTGAACTTTCGGCGCACGCAAATTGCGGACGGGGTTTAATTAAATTGAATGTCTAGATGCTTACTTGTTGGTATCGTGAAGAGGTCGGGAACCTCACTTAGATGAGGATGTGTGGAATAAATAAAAAATACCATCCCACAATCGTCGTTGGTGACAAGATCTGTTGAGCCGTGGTCGAAATGAAACTGTCAGAGAAGCGAGCGCCAGGATGCGCTTGGGACCTTCATCGCGCGCAACAGAGAATTAGGTCCGCTATGGGGCATAACCTGCAAGCTGGTATCGATAAAGTGTCTGTCAAGAGATATTTGCATAACTTAGCCAAAATTGACGCGTAAAAAAATGGCTCAGTTGGAAATAACTCTCCAGGTTGGCCTATACTGTTACATACAGCTTGCATCTTTTCACAGCGCGCCCAAGAGCCAGAGATACTATACTTAGTACGAAAGCATTGAAGTTGACACCCAGTGAAAATTGGTCGTGCTGGAATATGCCCAAACATGCTCTGAACGATGTCAGCCCAGATTATATGCTGAGAACTGCTCTCCTCTTCGGCAAATCTTGAAAACACTCAAATTTGACGCGAATGACATTGAAAAATTCAAAACGCAGTCCGGAAAAGATGCTGGGATATGCCAGGATGCGCTCAGAACTGCTGAGATCTGCTGGCTGGTTCTTGGACTCTCTCAGCAGATCCCAGCATCACCAATTTTCACTGGGAACGTTGACATCGTCTGAAAGTTTGAATTCAGAGCTAAGGTTAGGGTTGACTCTATAAGGAAATAGATAAGATTAGATATACTTTATAAGGCTAACGGTATCGAAGCGATTTCATCCACCCTGGGCAGGTCTGTGTTTAGATAGATGTGCATGACGCAAAGACCCGGAATTGACCCTCATTCGACCTTAGGCTAATAGGTTTCACCGTTCACGGCAGTCGTTGCCATCGAGAGCCATCGACCCTGTCCATCATCTCCTTCAATTGAAGTGCCATAACGCCAGATCTGCCATTTCAACTGCCGGACTAAGAACGAGAATTGAATAGGAAGAAGAGGAAGAGGGCCGCGATGCTCCACGAAGACTCCACTGCTTGATTCGCGTGGACTATTCATATATGTTCGGCAGCGAGAGCGTTCTTGGTTGGTTCCGGAAGGTAGTTTCAGTCGGGGAGAGGCAATTGATGTCACCGCCTGAACGCCGGCAGGAAGGAAGGAAGGCAGTATTAGTGTAGGCTGCTAGAGACTGCTTCTCGGTCATAACTCCTGAGAATTTGAAATGACACGGATTGTGGAGTCGCGGATCATCACTTGTGAAGGTGAAAGGTGAGATGTAATTATAACTGGGGCAGGTCTGCGACTTGCAAGGAGGGTGTGGGAGGTTCAACATCTTAGTTGCAGTGTATAGTGGAATTGAAAATGACGCCTATTTGAACATATTTACTACTGCCGCTCCTTGCACCGAAGCCGTCGCAAATCCCTCTGGAAGTCTAAAGTGAACTGACACGTGACAATGGGATTATCCTCGGAGTGGCTTTTCTTCTGTGTTGACTGCTTTCGGGATGTTCAAACCGCGCCTTCCTCCTTGTTCTGCCTCGTCCCTGTTTAGTTTAAGTTTCCTAGGCCTTCAAATCTGTAATCCCAACACCGGTAACGGTGGGGAGTAAACACTTCTGGCGGAATACCGGTGTCCCCTCGTCTGTTACATGGGAGTTCCTCGATTCGAACATGCATGGATATTCAAAACCCCCCAATTATTGGCCTTTGCGCTCCTCTGGATTGCCGACGCCGCACACCCAGCCTCTGCGTCGGGACTCGGCTATAGGCAGAGGGCAACTCGGACAGTTCCTGGCTCGATTGGCGGTGACTATCTTCCTATGTCATTCGTATTCATGGGGTTTTCAAACCGAAACAAAGTATATAGGTATGCAAACCTTGGGTGTCGTAAAGGTAACATAATCTACCACGACAGCGCCCCCTCCGTCTCCGTGAACGTCCCCGTCTCGCCGTCATCGCCAAGAACCGCCAGCCTCACCGCGCCCTTTGCACCATCCGCCACCGTGCCAGGTCCCGTGTGCATATTCAAATCCGTCGCCGTGTACCCCGGATTGTGCATATTAATCTTCCAACCCTCTCCCCTGAACCGATGCGCATAGCTCAACGCAAGCATATTCATCGCGGCCTTGCTGCAGCGGTACGCCGGCGCCCCCGCGTAATTATGCCGCCCTTCGGGATCGGCACGCAGCGCCAGCGAGCCGAGGTCGGAGGAGGTGAACACGATGCGCGGGGTGGCGGATTTCTCGAGCAGCGGGATAAACGCCTCGGTGGTGGAAGCGGCGCCGAAGAGGTTGACGGCGAACGTCTGCTCGAAGAGCGCGCGGTCGGAGGTGCCGCCGAGGAAGCTCTCCAGCGCGATGCCCGCATTATTGATGAGGACGTCGAGGCGCCCGAACTTGGATTTCACAAGCTGCGCTGCGGCCACGATGGATTGGTCGTCCGACACGTCGATGGTGAGTGACTCCACAGATAACCCCGCTTTCTGCAAGGTTTCGGCGGCTTTCGCGCCGCGCTCGACGTCTCTGCTCCCAATGAGGATGTGGTATCCCGGATGCTGCGACGCGAGCTGCTTTGCGATCTCGAACCCGATGCCTTTGTTAGCACCGGTGATGAGGACGATTTTCGATGTCACGATGGAACTGGCCATGAGAGGAGGCTGAAGACGATCAATTGAAAGTTCAGACTCGATCCCAGGTGAGTTTTATCGTTGAAAAGAAATGCGGGTTACAAACCAGATTTTGAACGCGGTTACCAAACACCACTGCAATACGCAGTCATGATGGCACCGGAAGAGGAAAACTAGCAGCACAGAACCCTGCATGAGTCAAGTGCTATGACAAGTGGCTGGGTTTCCCGCGCGCAGGACCGCATCGGTGCGTCACAATCGGCTTCGCGTTGGTTCCTTCCGAGAGATACCAATGAAGCTGGGCATTGAGAGTGAAATATTGGCGGGCTCAAGAGACCCAATGATTCGCCAGGTCATTACTTACATCAACGAAGAGCAACAGACGCAAAGGAGATAGAATCCTTATGCACGATAAATTATAACTACATCAACTTTGAGAGCTGACGAGTTTCTCTTGACACGCTGTAGTACTCAAGCCCTCGTATCTCACTCGTTATACTAACGCTGACCCCCGTTTTCAGTCATTCTCTTGTGTCAACGACGCTCGGCATATAGTATATGGGACCGGGATCACGGCGAACAACATGTATCAGGGATGATACGCCGTGTCGTGTGTATAGGTCTAGAGTAGACGCACGATGCACGGTATATTCGTTTCTGATGGTGTCCGTGGCGCGAGCGGAGACCTCGGATATAAATGCGACGACATATAGCACGGCCCACGTTCAGGTAGACTTTGATGAATAGTGTGGGGAAAATTACAGTAAATCCAGGCGACGTGTACGGGTTACCGTGGTCCGCTGGGAGGAGCTTAGAGGAGAAAATTTGGTCCAAAGGCATTTGCAAGCGAGACAGTTCCGATTTTTGGCAACACGCTGTCCATGTGACAGTTCAACCCCCCCACGCCTCTGGAATTCGGAATGAAATGAAAAAAGACGACATAAATTGCAGTTGCTCCTCACTCATTCGATCATCTATCATCCTCCTCCCGCTGCATTAAAAAAGATTGTGCTATCAGGATTCACTGCGGAACGTCAAAAATGTCGGGGCCCGGACAGGTCTGGTTTACAATCTGCTTGTATGTCAGACAATTCCTGACCTGCCTGGAGGTCCAGGAATGCAACCAATCCAAGGTCCTGACACGCTCCGATCACATCAGCTGTCCCGCGCTGAATCCGCTGGCAGTAGGGCTGCCACCCGTGCCCGTGACGGCAACGGCCGTCGATTTGACGGGTGGTCAACGGGCACGGCCCGTGATTTAACGGCCCGTCGAGTGCTTCAAAAAGAGTTTGACGGGACGGGACGGTCAACGGGACGGCCGTGACGGGTAAACGGCTGGACTGAAATATGATTTTCGGTGCTTCAGTTCAAAACACGAGTTCTCTCGTACCGTGAGCCATGTTGGATGTGGTGTTCTCAAAGTTGTTCTAGTAGGGCAACATCAATGATCAGTGGGCAAAACCAATGAGCTCGGCACTCAAGAAACCTTACATGAATCCTCAGTCAACCCATGAATTCATTTGGGTCTACTGGATCTTCCTTATATCAGAGAAATACAATTATCACGAAAATTGAACATGTTAAGTACATTGAAACTCCGCCATCACTCACGGGAATTGCCGATACAAGCACAACCTGACTAGAATTTCGATGTTTCTGCAGTAGAAAGGTTGAGGAATAAACGGAAAGGATACCGGGCGAGATATATGGCATAACCCTCACCAATTCACAACGCAATGGGCCCTCCTAAGCGCAGGAAAATGAACCCGTTCAACGGCCGTGACGGCCGTCTTTCGACGGGCCGTCGGAGTGTTAAACCGTGCCGTGACCGTGCCGTCGACCTTAACTCAAAATCTCGGACGGAACGGGCACGGCACCCGTTCGACGGGTGCCGTCGAACCGTCGCGACGGTCACGGGCGGCAGCCCTAGCTGGCAGTCCGGACATGCTGAAGTGACAGCCCATGTTCTCTCCGAGTACTTGAGCTGCCCTTGACCCTGTCTAGACCCGGACACAGGCACTTCCTCGAATCTCCAGACAGATGGGTATTTGACCTAACTCTGGCCCGTGAGGTTCCGCAGTGAGTTCATATCGCGAAGATAAGATAAGATAAGATGCCACCTTGAAATCACTGATCAGAAATGACTAATCCGCGCCGCACCGAGCTGATTAGCGCCTTTCATCAGGCTTGCTTCTCGCCTTCATCTGCAAGACATTGGACAAGATCCCCTACTTACTCCATGCCACCCATTCAAGCTGAAGGAAGAACAAGCGAAGACCAAACCGATCGTGGACCTGTTTCTGATAACGATAAGTAGGTGCGAAATATTCGCGCCAAGCTCAGCGCTCAGGAATAGCGCGCAGATTAATCGGCACCCTCCAAATGTGCTTCAAAGACCTCATCAACAAACAGGAGGAACAAATTCAGAATCAGCAGGAGCAAGTAGCTCGTGTCCTTAAGTATCTGATCATTCTAAACAATCCCAAGGCTCCGAAAGGCGGTGGAAGCGCTCAAGTCACAGACGCCTGTCACTGATAACAAGACGACATTCTGGAATTCCTACATGAAACTGGCTGACGAGCACGACAAAGAGTTTCAGCGGAAATACAGCACCGACCTTGACACGGGCCTCATTTTCGTGCGCTCTTCCCCAATAAAGTCCAGTCGTCTACGCATCTAATTTCCCACCGCAGGCTGGTCTGTTCTCGGCCGTTGGCTCTGCGTTCATTATCCAGATACAGCAACAAATCACACCAAACCCTCCGATGGGGGCACCGTCCCAGATTGTTGTCGTCGTTGTTCAAAGCCTGCTCTACGTCAGCTTATTCACCACCCTGCTGGCAGCCTTGCTGGCGGTCCTCGGCAAACAATGGATTATGTCCTACGAGGCGGCCGGGAGCAGAGGCACGATTGCGGAGCGTGGACTTGAGCGCCAACGTAAACTGGACGGTCTGCGGAAATGGAAATTTGATGCCGTCCTCCAGATGTTTCCCTTACTGCTGCAGCTCGCCCTCCTCCTATTTGCAGTAGCACTCTCCATCTACCTGTGGATGGTGCATGTGGCGATTGCGGTCATTGTCTTAACACTGACATGTCTGGGAGTTGTCACATATATCTTCTTGCTCGTCTCCACCATCATTTCTCCGGACTCCCCGTTCCAGACACCCCTCGCCGTATTCCTCGCTCAGGTCATTCCAATGTCCATCATGAAACAGAGAGCCGTCCAACTTCGCCGATTTGTTGATCGCGTACGGTCGGCTTTGTCTCGCCTGCTTCGATCCGGCACTGCTATTCTGCCCTCCTTTACATCGTGCGGTGCCTCACATTCGGGCCAGCCTGGGCAGAAATCGCTGGACCCATTTGCCGACGTCTTTTTGATATCACCATCAATTGAAGTGCCTGCTGTTGTGTGGATGTTGGAGACCTCCACCGAACCCGCAATAATCAGTGCTGCAGCTGAAATAATCGTCGGCCTCCAGTGGCCGCTTGACATGGATCCCACATCCTCAATGATTCGCCTCGCGGATATCTTCAGATCGTGCCTCCACTTGGGTTACAAGGATGGTACACGTGTACAGGAGGTCCGGGCGGGTATGGCACAGCGTGCCATCAACTGTGGTCGAGCATATTGTGCTCTCAGGCTCATTTACAGAATTCACGGACACGACACATTGGACCCCATTTGGTTCCGTAGAGAACCCATCACGGCAGAAATGGACGACCCGGCGCATATTTTACTACTGAATATCGCTCGGATTATTGATGACTTTCCCGAGTTGGTCGATGACCCGGAATCATTATTACAAGTCCAATGGGCATTACATGTTGTCCCATCGCTGCATCCGGACCTTGGCGTTGAAGCCAAAGTCACGCACTTCCTGGACCAATTCCAGGACGGCAGGATTTCTAGCCTTGATCTGACGGGTTACACAAATTACCTCGCTTGTGTCAATCATTTCTTCGCGCCTCTGGATTCTCGAGTCATAACACAAGTGAATAAACGGTATGAGAAAACCTCGAGCATGATCTCGTCTGATTAGTTCTTAGCCGATTCCAGTGTTTGCTCACGCTTCAGCTTTTCAAAGCCCTTCAAACTGCGATGGATGGTGCGCCGACCCTGGTCGCAAAAACTGTGATCACTACCGCTCAATTATCCAATCGGCTTCAGGAGACCTACGAAGCGCCGGCGTGGATGAGGGCAGACCTCATTACCGAGGTATCCCGATTTTGCGGCGCTTTTCCTCGGATGCACGGATGGCTCGATGTGGTGAGGTCAGCAGTCACGCTTGCCAGAGTTGACAAAGTCGAGCGTTGGGACGCCCTTCGAACGGAAACACGTCGCGACCAAAGCAACTCACAAGACGTGATGTGGATATATGTGGCGTTAGAACATTTCCAGCGATCTTACCTGGCAAACACGGGAGACAGTGCGGGGGCGCTCGATTGCTGGGGAAATGATACCATTCTAGCGGTAGATGGACTTCTCCAAATATTGGCCTTCAGCGGTCCTCTGCTCAAAATACCGCCGCTGGAATCCTTTGATACAATCCGGCGCGCGCTGTTCCTTCCTGGGGATATCTCGTGGGCGGCATTCCTAGTTCTCGTTCAAGCGCCCGGTTGGTTCCAGCATCCCACGTTGAAGGTCCCGATGCAGCAGGCCGCCATATGGCCTCAACTCGGGCGTGTTGCGCTTAAATACCCAAGGCTTGCTTGTGGGCGCTATATCGAAATCGGAACCAAAATCGCAGAAATACCCGAGTGGAAGCCTTTCGTGTACAGAGATTTGCCGACCTGGATCACACTTTTTTCCTCCAATGGATGGGGGCGCCCCGACCTCCCGAGAAACCCGTTCATCTCCGTACTCCACACTGTATGGGTCCCGGATTTCGATCAGCATAGCCAGTTTGCAGACAAGACAGAGAAGACGTGGGCACTCGCTTTAACTGCGCTATCGAATGTTTGGAGTAGTTTCGACTTTGGCGACGCGCGCAATTTCCATGAGGTCCCGCGCTTGGGCCGTTGTACGGTATCCGCCGCTCTGCAGGTCAAGTATTTTATTCGACAGCCGTGGACGGAGCCCTCATATGACGAGAAGATGATTTCTCCCAACCCTAGGGCCATATTCGCCGCGCACCTCGGCGAATCGCTAACCCAAGCAGCGGCGAGGGCCCGCAGATTGATCAAGGAGCATAGACATGGTGGCCCGGAGTCGAATGGCCGAATGATTCCGAGGACAAAGGATTTGGAACGAGTCGCCGAGCTGCTGGGTGAGGTCGGTCGGAAAATCGGGAATGAATTTGAACCAGGAAGCGGAGAACTGCGACTAGGGAAATCAAGGAAAACGTACGAAGACTGGCCGGACTTGGAGCGACAATTGCAGGCAGAGATCGACGAGTTGGAAGAACTTTTAGTTGGTTGAATATCATGCTGGAATCCAGGAAAAGAGTCAACCGATGTACTTATTGTTCTTGCTTGCCATGGTTGTCATTGGTTGGGATCCCTCAATACATTGACCCCGGAGCCGAATGATAATTCCTGTTGCATTGAAAAATTTTGGCACGCGTGGGGGAGGGGGGGCAGGAATTATTATATTTGCATGGTTCAATCGTGAAATTTGAATAAATCTCATCCTGTATTTGCGCATGCTTAATTTAGAAGGCAACCACGTCCAATTCGGGATGTTTGTGTGTACAGCCACTAAACCTGCTCCTCACTCTTACCTCGACGAAGATGCGCGCACTCAGCGCCCTCCCGCTGGACGACGACATCGTGGACCGCATAATGACCTTCTCCCCGACCTTTTCCAGCCTCAAGGCGACCATCCTCGTTTCAAAGGCCTTCTATCGTGTCTACCAAACCCACCCCAAGGCAAGCCTGGTCAAGTCGAGCGAGTATGCTGCGTTTGCTGAAACAAAAGGCAGTCAATCACTCGTGCCGTTGCGTACAACGTTGTAGGGCCCGCACTCCCTCAGGCGCTGCGCTTCTTGCGGTTCCCGTTCCCGAAATTCACCGACGGTCACCCACTGCCGGACCCCGTAGCGTGCCCGGAGGACCACATCGCGAGTGCCATCACAGCGGAAGAGAAGGGGACGTTGCAGAGAAACTCCCGCGTCGTTGCGCGCCTCGAGGATATCTACAGCCTTAGGTGTGTCTCCTGACACTTGAACTTTATAAATTGAATAAACTCTCGCAGAAACAAAGACCGCACCTCGCGCGCGAGCGTTCTAACCGCGGACGAGTCACACCGCTTCCACCGTGCTATTTACCGCATCATGCTGTTTACCACGCTCTTCACGGGCTCCCGCTACGACCTGGAGGAGATCGAGGAGATGAGCGACGAGAAGATTGAGCGTATTCGCCGCGCGCGCGTGAGCGTGCTGGATGTGTACCCGACCGACGAGTTGCAGGAGCTGCACACCGTTGCGCGCTTCCTGCGCGGCATCTTCGCTGACACGCCCGAGGGTTCTGCGCGTGAGTCGCATTTCTGCCCACTCACTTTTCATCTATTTGGGGAAGTCAAAGTGGTCAGACGAGGCCCGCTCCAAGACCGATTCTTGTATCGGTCGAGGATCAACTGTGGTTGACTTCTCCTATTCACTTATTTACCATCCTTCTTGCATTAATCTTCCACCTAGAACCGCATCTTCCCGACCTTCTCCTTTCCACCGGCCCCGAAGACGCCCTATCCGCCTACACGTATCGCACCTGCGAGCCCATCGAAGAATCACTCGCGGGGGACATGCTCGAAAACGATGATGATGCCATCGCCGCGCGCCTCTTCTCAGGCTACCTCTCGCTCCCGCTCAACGCTATATTTGCGTCGCGTGCGCTGCCGAAGAAAGACCTGCCGAAGGACGAGGACGGCTTGGATCGGTGGGTGCTGGACGAGGTGAGGGGGGCGAATGATACGTGTGCGTACCTGTTCGAGTTTCTTCGCTATTGATAGCTTACGATGCGTCTGTTGCAGGCTCACGCTGCGCCGCGCCCGGTGGGCTCAATCTGTACACGGAAGCCAGTGCGTGCCGTCTCCCTCCTTCCTCGTGGCATGTTACCGATATGCGCATACAGACTGCGGCCGCCTCGCCCTCTTACCCCACCAGCTCCTCAAAGGCAAGCTCTCGCAGAATCACGGTCTCTTCTCCGCGTTCCTCCAGCATCCTGACATCAAGAAGCTCGAGGAGGTGAATTCCCCGGAAGGATTGGGGATGGGGGGGATGGGCGCAGTATTTGGGGCAGCAATAGCCGGCGCAGGAGGAGGGTTTTGGGGAAATCCGATGGCTGGGGCGCTGCTGCCCGGCCTCGGGAATCCGATTAACCCGCAGGCGCTGCCGGGAGGGCTCGCCGCGCCGCAAGCCCTGCAAGGGGCAGTGGCTGCGCAGTACGCGTTGGGCGCACAGATGGGGGCGGCATTCGCGGCCGCGCTGGGGGTGCCCGGGCCTGGTGTTCTGGGTGGGGGTGCTGGGTATGAGGATGGAGATAGCGAAGACTCTGACGGTGATGACGACGATGACGGCGAAGGGGACCAGGATGCGGACGAAGACCTGATCATGAATTATATCAGCAATGGGCGGTCCGCGGCAGACTCGGACGCGGAGGATGATAATTCCGCGCGGGAGGAGGCCCGCGCGGCGGAGGCAGCCGTGGGGCGCTGGATTGGGGGGCTGTTTGAGGACGGGGTGCGGGGGGTGCGGGCGGCGGAGGTGAGGGCGGCGGGGCTTCTCAGCATGAGCACGACGCAGGGAGGAGGGGTGGGCGCGTTATTCCTCCCGCCGGGGACAGCAGCGCAGGGAAATGCAAGCGTGAGCACGAACACGAACGCCACCGCCTCGACTGCATTGGACGACTTCAGCACCTGGAAGAAGGAGGACTCCTATTGCCAGACGTGCTTAAAAAAATATGTGGTGGAGCATGTATGGGTGTGGTGGCGCGCGGAGCGCGTTAAGGGTGCGTGTGTTTTTGCACAGGGGTTTTTTTTTTGTTGGTGCTGACTGAGGTGGTTATGGTAGAGGGGTGGGTTCCGCCTGAGGATTGCTGGTGCGTTTACATTCCGCTCCCTCTTTATATTTTCTTCCCTCGTGGTTTCCTCCGCCCATTTCTCCTTCAGGATTGACATCCCACATTTTTCATCGAACACCTATGCTCCCTCTATCCTATCCTTTACGATCTTTCCCCCTTTTCCTCGCACTATTTATCTGTTGATCGCTAACGCTTCCGCCGCGATAGGTACGGGTATGACTGCCGCACGCAGGTACACCGTCCAAGGCACGCGGAGCAGAAGAATGTGCGTGGCTCTTGCTTATTATCATTTTTGCTGTGTGCGCGGGTCGCTCTGAATCGTCGAGCCTCACTCCGTTGGCGGAGCGTTTCGCCTTTTCGATTTCGATCATCTTATTGGTTCTCATACGCCGAGCTGACACAATTTTCGATTTATCTAGCACCTGTGCGTGCCGACACGGGGGAGTTCGTCGTAGTGTGGCGCGTCGACTGTGGATGAGACGAGGTTGGATGTGGCGGAGCCATACATTTTGGACGCGACGTCGTACGGTGCGGTACTTTACCGTGCGGGTGGCGCTGGGGTTCTTTTGAACACGGTAGGGGAGAGGTGCGGTACGATACAATAAAACCCTACACAGTACGATGTGGAAGAGGCTATTCGCCTAATGTGTATTATATGCTGCGTTCGGGAGTGGTGCGAGGTTACTGATTCTCGCAGGCGCAGATACGTGTGGTCTGAAACTACTGGGGCAGGTGAATCGCGTTCTCATAGTTCCGAGAATCGACCGATTGGCAGGTATATCAACGGTGCGAATATTTAGCCAAAGAAACGGTCGAGTAATATTAAAGAAATCGGAATAACAACCATGAGGCTTTGAACAAATCACGATGATTTAAAGAAAGAAGGCACACGGAAACCCAGGAAAGGCTTCTTGGGTTCGTCCTTGGGCTCGTCGACATCCGGAACGATACTTCCATCTTAGTCGCCATCCTTGTGTTTCCCATTACCGCTCCTCGTTGCGAGAAAGATCGTGGATTCTACCTCGATATTGTACTCTGAGATGGTGCGGCCATCCTCGATCCGCTCGCCCCCAGACATCAGGAGTCGCTGGTATGTCCCGGATCTTGGACTTGACATTGTCGATGATATCTGAGGATCCCGCGGAAGATTGAAAATGGTTCAGGCCTAGAGGCGGTGGTGCGGGTACGGTCAATAAACCCCAGACCACCCACCACTCCTCTGCATGGTCGTCCGCGTCGTACCAGAATAAATCCGATCCTTCAGGAATCAGTGTCGGAGTAGACCCCGCCTCGTTAGCATCGGGCGCATCAGGCGCTGTTTCTTTTGGAAGCGGGCCGGACCCCATCAAGTATGCAAGCGCCCGGCGATAGACTTGCGCGGTGGCCTTGCATCGCGGATGGCGCATCTCATGGAACGCATTCAGGAAGTCGGTTATCTGGTTCTTTCGGCTAAGGTGCGAAAAGAGCTTCGCGAGGGCGGCACTGTCCTCGAGGCCCATCCCGGATGTGCCGGTGCCACGCGACTGTGAGTGGGTGAGACATCCAACGGACAGCCTATGGGAATGACGGCTCACATAAAACGGATGGGCGGCGTTGCCGATAGCGAGCACGTGTCCGTTCTTGCAGACCCAGGCCTCGAGTGGCTGAAATGAGAAGAGCGGGACGACCCTGAGGGACGGGGAGACTCGGACGAGGGCGCAAATGCGTTTCAACCTGTATCGATATGGACGGGGGAATTGTCGTCCGAGACGACGGACTCACAATGGGTCTGCAGCTTGTACGGCTCGGTCCAAGCCCTCGACAGCTGAATGGCTCGCCTTCCCCTCGTACCAGGCCTGAAAGACCTCAACGGAAAGGTCTTGTGTCAATCCCTGGAAGGGCTCTGTTTTACTCGCAGAAGAAGACTGCATATGTAGGAGACGCACCACAGGACATATGCGCGCTGCCAATCCTTTCCCCAACCACATAATTGAGCCAAACTGCCCAGCGATGATCATGAGTGGGCGAATTCTGAGGATGGAACCAAAGAAAAACCTGATCGTTCCCGTACAACGCCTGCTCCAATTCTGGGTCCTTGCAGACCAATTCCTTCGGAATGGTGGAGCTGCAAGGCGTAAGCTAGCGGTCGCACAGTTGCAGGAAATGCGCACTAGTGCACGGATACCGGTTTCGGATCCACAACCTCATCAGCGTCCTGTTCCTCCAGCAATAACGGTCGCGTAAGTTCATCGTGCAAATCCGTGCCAATGACCACATCCGCGTGAAGTGTTTCACCCGATGACAGCGTTAGCACACGCTGCCCACCGTCGACCGCGACAGCCTGGACGGAAAATCGCACGCGCGCACCTAGAGAGATGGCGATACCGTAAAGATATTTCAATAAGTTCCCATGCTGCAGCTTCATCTAAGGTGATTCCCATGATAAGCGCTGGAGGACACGTACATTTTATTTATTTATTATTCAACTTTATTTCCCCTCTGCTGCGTACAGTATGGTAGGGATCCCTCTTGCACGTATGTAAATGTCCGTATGTAGGTAAGTATTGTCCGCTCAGTATATAGTGTTAATTCGGCATAGCTCAGGGCACGCGGAGCATGCCCTCAGCGGGGAAGTCCCGCAAGAATAGAAATGGTCGTGCCGTTAGTAGGATAAATTATAAGGAGTATAAGTAAGGGTAGAAGATAAAGGATGGGTTACCGTGGCGGGACCCAGTCCAGACCAATGTTGCGAGGAATCCGGGGCGGCAGAAGGGCTGCAGGAAGAGCAATTGCATTGAGTTCCGCTATGCGTTCGCGGCGAGTAGATGTATCGAGTGGGGGTAGGACAGGGACATCGCCAAAAACAGTGCGGAAACGGCCGGATCAAGCGATGAACTGAAACAAAAGCGGAAGGAGCTTGGGCTTGGTCAATAATTTCTCGAGGACCCGTGCATCGCGGCCACCAAGGTGATGGAGCTCCACACGGGTGTTTGCATGGGCAGGGCAGTGCAGAAGATAGTGCACAACAGTTTCGTCTGACATGTACATTGACACAAAGAAGCTCGCCCAAGATGTCCTCCGTGGTGTTTTCGTCCTGCTCGCGTACGACGCCCATAGTATTCCCGGTCGCGACTAAACACAGAAAATCCGTGCGAGTTTAAATCTGTAGCGAAGAGACTTACAATTGTGCATGCTGAAAGCCGCCGCTTTCTCTGGTTCCTTGGTCATCGCCCGCAGGACTTCTCGGAATCCCCAATAGTAGAGTACTAGTTATTTGACCTGTGCCTTCATCACAGAGACTTGCCACAGACACAGCAGATACCCAGTTCCTTCACAGACACGGTGGATTCCGAGCTCGGGGGGTTTGCCCGCATACGGCTAATTCCGAGTTGTCACCTGATGCTCACATGACTTTCACATGACTCTCGGCTAGTTGTGTTTTCTCTCTCTCTTTATAAAATTATAAAATATAAAATTGCATGTGTCCGAAGCCTTTTAAGCTCTGACTCTCCGCTTAAGAGTTTTCCAGTTGGACGTGGAGAGACGTGGTGCCACGCACTGTGGGCAAGGTACATTGGAACCACTGATTTGAATTGGATTTTTTGGTGGTTTTATATTTAATGCCTTCGTTAAACTATCAATGACTTTAGTCCGATTTTGTCTTGATTTTATCAGCTATCACGATGATATCAGTGATAATATTGTTAAATAGTGATACAATCACAATAATATCAGCCAATAGTATATTGAAGTCATTAAATATAAAACCATCAAAAACTCCAATTCAAATCAGTGGTTCCAATGTACCTTGCCCACAGTGACAACAGCCTCCGAGGCGAAGTGCCGGGGGCGCTCCACACCCCCAGCGCGCTCTTGTAATGTATAGGATCCGGGTGGCATTTGGATACATGTGAATGGTTTCCTGCGTTGCCTTGATGTCGGTGGTGTCAGCAATGAACATCTACACCTTCAACACGCACAGCGACAACATCAATGTTTTCTTTCTGCTCAATGACGAGGATGCGGTGGCCAACACGTCGGAGGGCAGTTGTGCATGCTAGACCTGTTATCCCTGCGCCGATAATCACAAAGTCGATTGCGAGCACCGTTTGGCGGGGCAATTGGGGAGGCTGTCAATGGGATTGGATTTGCGCTTCGGGTAAAGGTCGTGGACACACCGTCTCGGAGTTCATGGTTCCAGGAAGGTTGTGGGACAAAAAGAGATGGAAAGCCAGCTGCAAGCCACCATCAAGTTCTTAAGTACTATCACGGTGGCCCTGCGATGGTACCTTCGACCCTGTATTTGATCAAAAAGATGACTGTCTCGGAGCACCGCTAACTGGGCGCCGACGAAAAGAAGCTAACGGTGGGAGTCGAGTCCTGAAGGGGGGAGATGAGAGAATGCAAACTAATCAGCGACGCCGAGAGATTGGGAAACAAATGGGTACAGCACCGCTGAGGCTGGGAGGACGTAGATGATAAGACTCGGATAAATTCATAGCTCAACTTCCGCAACGTGCCGAGTTGTAGCTATTTGTATACCGGCCATGTAATGTAGTATACTATTTCGAATGTTCCGGTGATGGGTGACGGATGCTTGTGAACTGAAGAATTTTGGTGTAAGTGCCAACGCTGACGGCAACATTTCGAGGCCCAAATCCTAGTGGAAATAGCGAAGGTTTCGCGTTCGGCATTCGCCTGATAATCACCACATGTTGGGGTGATTGCCGAGAAATGAACACACAGAGAAATTTCGGCCCAGCCGATATTGAGTACGATATTAAACACGAAACTTAAAAAATCATCTTTCAAATAAACTGGCCCGAAATGAGAGCCGATACAATCAATTGGTATCGATAAGGATGGATTAATCTATTTAACAACCCGGGTTGCTGGATCAATTTTCTATTTAACAACCCCGTCTATTTATAACTTTGTCGCCGAAATAATGCTAACAACAGGCCTAATGCCCGTTCCCTTAGTCAAAAAATTGTTTAAATATGGGCGCGCAATGGCGAATACGTGTTGGATGCACTCCAGTGCCCTCTGGATTTTTCCCAGATTTATTCTGACAATTTTGGTAGACTTTTCGGCAAATCCTTGGCACAAGGAGCGTTGAAGGTAACCTTTGGTGACTTTTGACCAGTAGAACACGGGAAAAAATAGCAGGTAGCTCGTTCAGATAGCCCATCCATTCAGGTGATTTATCTGGGGACTTTCAATGACACTAGGAACATATTAAAAGCATCCCGCCTCATCCCGCCACCCCGCCATCACCCGCCATCAGATTTTGTTTTACAAATCATGGGGTTGTTAAACAGAAAATTGATCCAACAACCCGGGGTTGTTCTTAACAAGGGGGGTTGTTAAATAGATTAATCCGATAAGGATCGATGGGATGCTAAATTTAAGACAGTCGAAATTTTTATAGCTATCTGGAGTCTGATTCAATTGTCGTGTATCGACCCGTAGCTCAATTCTGGTGATAGACACGTGATGTTCCTACGCCCCTCGATGGGGACGGAAACGGTAGTTTCAAGGGCTCTAGGGTTAGTTCAATTTGCGTATATGTTCGTCTCGTTTATGTAATTATGCACCGTCCGGGAGGAATCTGGACGAGAGGTTTACTATTTGTTTTCCAGGATGGCTCACATTTAAAAAAATAAAGCCGTCCTCACCAAATACAACTTGAACATCACACTGCCCCCAGTGCCTGAAAGTGTTCTCCCCCCGCAAGCGCATGATCTTTTGGTGCCTCACACATCATACGCCCGTGCGCCACCGCGAGGGCGCGCGCATGGTGCGCATCGGCGTGGGCGTGGGCGTAGAGATCGACAGGCAGAAAATGAGAAGGCTGGACGGCTGGGGCGGGGAGCTTCGGGCCTGGGTTATTGAGGTGGAATGTATGTTGCAGTGTAAATAATCGTCTAGTATGCGGTCGAGTCTTTTGTTTCATTCCTAGGTTTTGTGGTTACAGAAGCTCCGGTTATTCGTGAAGCAGAACAGGTTGTAGTATCTTTTGGCGAAACACACATCAGACGTTTCAAAGGTTTGTTTGTCTTGTTAGAAACCGTTTTTCCCTTTTCCGCTGTAGTGGGAGGAGCTCGAGGGTGTATTCAACGCAGGTTTCCGATTAACTATGTTTCATTCTGAATTCAAGCACAATATTCAGCTAACTAAACATTCTTCTAAACCGTCCATCTCTGCTTGCAATTGTCGTTCCAAGTCCGACCAGTCTTTGTAAGTTTTCCTCGATTTCCCAAATCGCACCTCTCCACTTCCTGGTTCAAATTCGGTCCCAATTTTCCGGCCTAGCTCACCCAGCAACTCTGCCATTCTTTCTAAATCCTGTGTGCTGGGAATCACTCCGCTCATCGACCCCGGGCCACCATGTCCATGTCCATACTCTTTGAGTACTCTTCGGACCCTTGCCGCTGCTTCTGTTAACGATTGGCCGAGGTGAGCCGCGAAGATGGCCCTGGGGCTGGGAGAAATCATCTTCTCATCATAGGAGGGTTCCGTCCACGGCTGTCGAATAAAATATTTGACCTGCAGAGCGGCGGATACTGTACAATGGCCCAAGCGCGGGACCTCATGGAGATTGCGCGCGTCGCTAAAATCGAAACTACCCCAAACATTCGACAGCGCAGTTAATGCGAGCGCCCAAGTATTCTCCGTCGTGTCCGCGAAACGGTGCTGATCAAAATCCGGGACCCATACAGTGCGGAGCACAGAGATAAACGGGTCTCTCGGGATGTCGGGCCGCCCCCATCCTTTGGAGGAGAACAGCGTGATCCAGGTCGGCAAATCTCTGTACACGAAGGGCTTCCACTCGGGTATTTCTGCGATTTTGGTTCCAATTCCAATATAGCGGCCACAAGCGAGCGCTGGGTATTTAAGCGCAACACGCCCGAGCTGGGGCCAGATGATGGCTTGCTGCATCGTGATCTGCAACGCGGGATGCTGGAACCAGTCGGGCGCCTGGACGAGAACCAAAAATGCCGCCCACGAGATATCCCCAGGAGTGAATAGTGCGTATCGGATTGTATCGAAGCATTCCAGTGACGGTATTTCGAGCCGAGGACTGAAGGCCAATATTTGTAAAAGACCTTCAACCGCTAGAATGGTATCGTTGTTCCAGTTATTGAGAAGCCCGGCACTGACGCCCACGTTTGTCTGGTGAGCTCGTTGGACATGTTCCAGCGCCACATATATCCACGTCGCATCCTGCGGACTGATTTTGTCTGGGTGTGTTCCTCTATGAAGGGCTTCCAAATGTTCGACTTGGTTGACTCTGGCAAGCGTGGCTGCTGACATCACCACATCGAGCCATCCGTGGACCCGAGGAAAATGGCAGCAAAATTGTGAGACTTCGGTAATGAGGTCTACCATCATCCAAGTGGACCAATTCTCCTGAAGCAGTTTGGCTAATCGGGCAGTGGTGATTACGATTTTTGCGACCAGAGCGGGCGCGCCATCCATCGCAGTTTGAAGGGCTTTGAAAAGGTGAAGCAGGAGATGATACTGGAAACGCCTAAGAATTAATCAGAGGAGATCCTCTGCAAAGTTTCCTCGTACCGTTTATTGATTTGCGTTATCACTTGAGGATCGAGGGGTGTGAAGAAAGTGTTGACACAGGTGAGGTAATTGGTGAAACTCGTCAGATCAAGGCTAGAAATCCTGCCATCCTGGAATTGGTCCAGGAAATGTGTGACTTTGGCTTCAACGTCAAGGTCCGGATGCAGCGATGGGATAACATGTAATGCCCATTGGACATGCAGTGGTGTTTCCGGGTCATCGACTAACTCGGGAAATTCACCAATAATCCGGACTACATTTCGTAGTGCAAGCTGAGCCGGATTGTTTATTTCAGCCTTCATGGGCTCCCCACGCAACCAAAATAAGACTGGGTCCAGTGCATCATCCCTGTGACTTCGATGAATGAGCCTGAGAGCGCAATATGCTCGGCCACAGTTGATGGCACGCTGTGCCATACCCGCTCGTACTTCCTGTACAGGCCTGCCATCTCGGAAGCTAACCTGGAGGCAGGACTTGAAGATGTCACCCAGGCGAGTCATTGGGGATGTGAGATCCAGGTCAAGTGGCCATTGGAGGTCGACAGCTATTTCAGCTGCAGTACTGATCATTGTGGGGTCGGTGGAGGTCTCCAACACCCACACAACAGCAGGCACCTCAAGTGATGGTGGCATCAAAAAGATGTGGGCAAAGGGGTCCAGCGATTCCGGCCCAGACTGGGCCGGAATCGGAGCACTCGATGCAAAGGAGGCAGGAATCGCAGTTCCGGAGCAGGGTAAGCGAGATAATGTCGACCGTAGACCGTCAACAAGTTTTCGAAGTTGATAGCCCATTTCTTCCATCTTGGTTATTGGAATGACCTGAGCGAGGAATATGGCGAGGGGTGTCTGGAACGGGGAGTCCGGAGAAATGATGGCGGAGACGACCAAGAAGACATATGCCGCGACTCCCAAACATGTCAGGGTTAGGACAATGATCGCAATCGCCACATGCACCATCCACAGATAGATGGAGAGCGCTACTGCAAATAGGAGGAGGGCGAGCTGCAGTAGTAAGGGAAACATCTGGAGGACGGCATCAAATTTCCATTTCCGCAGACCGTCCAGTTTACGTTGGCGCTCAAGTCCACGCTCCGCAATCGTGCCTCTGCTCCCGGCCGCCTCGTAGGACATGATCCATTGTTTGCCGAGGACCGCCAGCAAAGCTGCCAGCAGGGTGGTGAATAAGCTGACGTAGAGCAGGCTTTGAACAACTACGACAACGATCTGGGACGGCGCCCCGCTCGGAGGGTTTGGTGTGATCTGTTGCTGTATTTGGATAATAAAGGCAGAGCCAACGGCCGAGAACAGACCAGCCTGCGATAGGAAATTAGGCGCGTAGACGACTGGACTTTATTGGGGAAGAGCGCACGAAAATGAGGCCCGTGTCAAGGTCGGTACTGTATTTCCGTTGAAACTCTTTGTCATACTCATCAGCCAGTTTCATGTAGGAATTCCAGAATGTCGTCTTGTTATCAGTGACGGGTGTCTGTGGCTTGAGCGCTTCCACCGCCTTTCGGAGCCTTGGGGTTGTTTAGACTGATTATATACTTGAGGAAATGGACTACTTGCTCCTGCTGATTCTGAATTTGCTCTTCCTGTTTATTGAGGAGGTCCTTGAAGCACATTTGGAGGGCGCTGATTAACCTGCGCGTTGATCTTTAGCGCTGGGTTTTGAGCGCGAATGTTTCGCACCTATCGTTATCAGAAGCAGGTTCATCATCGGTGCGGTCTTCACTGGCCTGTGCTCTTGTTTCAGCTTGAATGGGGGGCATGGAGTAGGGGATCTTGTCTGGCAGATGTTTGTAAGTAGCAAAGCTGTGCCACAAATCAATTACGGCCTCGCTAATCGCACGGATTCGCGGACCGGATCTGATCAAAACGGCAGCAATAAGGACGGTACGGTTTCTGTTAATGCAGCGGGAAGGAGGATTAGGACATGTCCGATTACATTTTGCATGGGCAATAATTCACAATTCAAGCGAGCGTTGTTGAGATTGGCGCAAACCCCCAGCAAGCGCCCAAAATTGATGGCTGGCCTGATTGGGACAACATCACGCGACTGTAGTCTGTCCCATTGACTGTCCCGGCCAGGACTGGTGTTTATTCACGATAGGTTCGTATCAAAAGTTCGGACAAAATTTGAGAATTACTTGGCCCAAGTCGGAGGAAAGTTCGGATTCCAAAATCGAGGGTGGACCCAAACAGGTCAGATCAGAGATTCGGACAAGACCGATGGCTGTGGCCGAAGTTGGATCTCATTCGGATATAAGTACTATCTAATCCGGACCATTCCTTGGTCGCCTCGGGACCTCGAGGCGTTAAGTTTTGGATTAAATGTAGAATGTATTGACGGTCTTAATCCGTCTGAGCTAAATTTCATTTTATGGCACTTTTTTGAGGTGTGCGTGGTCCGGGAGAAACTGGGGTCAGACTCAAAGTTCGGAAAAATCTGGGTCGGGGCCAGGTCAGACGCTGAATTCGGACAAATTTTCGGGCCCGACTCGGGACGAAAGTTCGGACAAAATTTTTTGAAAGGGTAAATCCGGATACGACCTCCCACGAGATAAACATCGGTCCTCCCCGGCCATACCTTCCACATTAAGTGCTCTTTTACTATCATTGTTGACATAAAAAGAAAGTCTTTGGCCTCTTCATAATTTTATTTGGGTAAGAATATGTATGTAACAGCGTGACTATCCCGGCCCGTCCACCACCGTAGTATACATGGCTGAAGACCGAGACTTCATTCGATTCCTCACTTTTCATTCTGAACTTCAGACTCCGCGAGTTGAACGTTATGTAACGTTGAACTGGCCCGTGCACCGCGTGTTGCAAAATTCTGGACTGCAATTTATATTAATAAGTTTATTGTAGAATATTAATGCCTTTGGATCGATTGTTCTCCTTAAATACTGTCCTCGTCCCAGCGGACCACGGAACCGCGCTTTCCTGGGAACTTTCTCCAATAAGCCAAATGATATTCATCAAAATCCATTCGAATGGTCCGTGGAATCCCTTTGAACCAATTCTTCGTCTTCTGTGCTCCCTCCAGCGGACCACGGGCACACGTTGCCCGGATTTCCTTTGATTTTTCCAGCACTGTTCATGAAAAATCCGCCTGAATGTAGGTCATGCTTCTGCAAGATGATCGTCTTGTGTAAGACTCGAGTTCCATGACCGCAGTCCGACGACTTCTGAAAAAATGTGGGGTGGGTTTACCATACCTAGAAACAATCCTATGTAGAGTGAACATAGAGGATACTGTGCTCTGACAAGCAGAAATTGTAAAGACCAGTACCACTAGTACGTTACCAGCCCACTGTTGATCCCAAATTAATTTATCATTTAGCGAGATTGTCGCGAATCTTATATTCAAAACCCAAAGCCCAACGGGCAACGGCAGACGTCTCGTTTTCTTTTAGACAGTAGCATTATTGACTCGCCGGAGGTTACCGATTTACTTATCTCGGTGTTTTTACGATACTAGACATCGGAAAATCCCGGCATGCAAATCAGAGATCTGCGTTTGATCTGCGTGATGAAGCTAGCTTCCCGCAGCAATGGATTCGAGTCACAGTCGCCCTTCGATTTTGACCACGACGACGTTGCGACGACGCGGCAGGTAGCCGTGAAAATGCGTCTCGCCAACTTATGTCTCGCCTTCTCGCTTTCGCTTCCATGTTCTCTTCGAGCTGCTCAGGTTCCTTTTCAAAGTGGCGCCTCGAAGACTCTGGGCGTGGACTCCTTTTTGGATGACTTGAGCGCAGGGCCAGACGCGAACGCGACAGGTCATCTCATTTTTGACACAGTCAACTCGGTACTGCAGCATTGGCCTAATACGCGGTATCGAAATGGTATGGTCTCGTTGTAAATTCGATTTGCTTCTATTCTGACTATTATGTCTCTGCAGGCCACAATATCATTCCCGGCACAGTTTCCGTTGGAACCCTACTCTACCACGGCCATACCAACAACAGCTTACCCACCTTCCCCGAATGGACTGCCACTGACCCCGAGCACTCGTTCCAGTTCTGCGGCAGCCCCGGGATACCCAGGATACCCGGGATAAACTTGAAAGAGTCGGTCACTGGGTGCTGGCAGCTCACGCTCGTGGCGACGCGGCCGCTCAAGGTTCTATATTTTGATGGTTCGAGCGCGGCGAACATGAAGGACGGAACATTAGACGCGCAGGATCTTCTGATATGGGGCAAGTTCGACCCAGCGCGCTGGCTGGATGAGCGTGCGAGGATTGACGACCTTTGTGCGTGGGGGAATGAGTTCGGCATCGATGGATATCTTAGGTGTCTCTTGTTTCCTTGTTTTATTCTCTTTGACGCGTCCTTACTGTCTTCGCACAGAATGGAGATGGACTTGTACGTATCCCGCTATCTACGAATTCCCGCTCGTGCTCATTCTCCATAGTGAAATCATGCTGTGTGACTTTACCGCCGGCGTCGAGCTGGTGTCCGCCGACTTCCTTGCTACACCACCTCTATGGCGGTACCCAGCCGCACACTCCCGGCTCGACTCTTTTGAATCCAACGCGCCTTCGAGAAGAGAGCTCATCCACTTCGAGACAGTGCGCGCAGGCTCGTGGCACAATAGCTATCCAGGCGAAACGCGCATAGCACTCGACCTATCGCGTCTCGTCTCGTTCTACGACACTGCACTGGTACCCTCGCTCGTGCAGCACCGCGCGGGCAAGGAGCGGTGTGATCACCGCGTAAAGGACATTTCTGCACCGGATCTGCAAGCAGTGACCACGCGACTCCGCACGGTCCTCGCCGCTGATCTTGCCAGTCACACCGGGAGCGGCGTCGATTGGCAGACGATGTACCACTTGGTGGTGGACCGGTACGCGGACCGGCTCGAGCTGCTGGATTATCTCATGAATACCACGACCACCGCCAACATCGGGTCTCGAGCCAAGATGATACAGCTACAGCTGCGCGTGATGCTGACGCCGTACACCTTGTTCGAGACACACCCCGATTCTCCGCTCGCCAGCGACACCCAACTATCGGACGACGCGTGGGCGGGCCCGGTATGGCGCGGGTGTGCCACACGGCATACTGCGCACATCCACGCGAGCGCAGCGCTGCAATCACGCCTCTCGGCATCCGAACGCTTGCTCCTCGGCGCGCTAGATGAGACGAACCGTGAGATCTGTCGCTCCGTCGTGCGGATGTGGGCTGCGGGTGTACGCGCCGGGCTCGACCCGCTTATCCCGCTCTCGGAGGATGAATCATCCAAATCCCCCGACGATACGACAGCTTTGCGCGTCATGGAGAGATGGAGGGCGGACGCGCGCGCATTGATATCGTGGCTCGACTGGAGCGTGTGGGTCAAGTGCCAGCCGGCATGTGGACCTGAGGTGCGCCGTTGTCTCTGCTTGATCATGTTCATTCTGAATGAGATCTCATTTTCGACAGGAAATATGCTATCTCCCGACGTGGCCGTTTTTCTATCGCAAGAACCCCGAAGAAGAAGGCTCGGAAGAGGAGGACTTGAAGCGGCCGCAGCCGCGATGCATTCGCCAGTTTGAACCTTATTCGCCGTTATACTATTAGATGGGCATTGCTTAGCCAGGCTTGGAGGATTTTCGATGCCTGTATTTCATCCGTTTTAAATTTTTCTTTGACATATACGTATTCATTATTTCTAGATTATATATAACAGGTCCTTGGATGACTTCCCATAAGCATACTTCAATTCAATTCAAATTCCATTTGAGTGCGCGCGGGCCCCTTGGGGCCCATGTGGCACTATACTGAATACATGGAGGTAGTCTAGCGGGCGCGGAGTGTATGGGAAGTGGAGTGCGTCGACAGTAGTGAAGGTATGGTAAGGAGGGTGCTATGAGGGAGAGATGTGTATTGTGGTACGTAGCAGGGTGTCTTAACTATGCATATCAATCTGGTAAAGTATGAAGATGTAAAGGAAAAGGAGGAAGAAATGGGCCGGCCTGCTCTAGAGAGCATAGCGCGGGAAGCGACTGGTGTCGCGTACGAAGGCGAGAACCGGGGCGGGGTCCAACTTGGATGCAAGGAGGAGTCGGAGGGAGAGGCGCGCCGTGCCGAGGCGCTGGACGAGAGCGGTTCGCTGCCGATGGTAGACTGGGCACGAGAGAAGAAAGTGGGGGACAGTCTCTGGCACGAGACAGAGCGCGCAATCAGGGGAGGGGGCAAGATGGAATCGATACAGGAAAGCGTTGAGGCCGATGTGCGCTGTGCGCAGCTGCGTTAATACATTGCATTGCGGGCGGCTGAGGCCAGAATACATGCGGGTAACGCCCTTGCACGGTTTGGGGCTGTCGAAGAGGGCGAGGCGGCGGAAGCGTGGGGAGGCAGACCATTCGGAGAGCCAGCGTTCCTGGGATGCTAGTGTGCCCGCCGCAATTGCTGCCGCCTTGCTGAGTGGTAGCGGGGAGTCGAGCAGGGCGATGCGCGATGTGAGGGGGGTGTTGGCGCCTCGGGCCGCGTCCTTCGCGCACGCATCGACTGCCTCGTTCCCCACGATGCCGACATGGGCTGGGACCCAGTGGATGCGGAGACGAAGGGTGGAGCGTGCACGGCGGAGGCGGCGAAGGGTAGAGTGGAATGTCGCGAGCAGGTATTGGCCAGGTTGGGTCTGGGGCGAGGTGATAGCTGAGATTGCGGGTTGGCAGTCCATGAAGAGGTCGACGTTGGTGAGCCTCGGCGTGGCCTTGATGATGTCGAGCGCCAGGATGGCGCCGGTGACCTCGGCCTCGAATACCGTGTGCTCCTCCTGCGTGCCCATGTGCTTCATCCGTCGTGTCCCTTGCTCGTTCCCCGTCATCGCGACTGCGGCCGCACCCACCCCACCCTCGAAGCCCGACCCATCCGTGAACACACACAACCCCCCCTTCGCCACTATTCTTTCCATCGCCGCCCTCGCATCCTCCTTCGTAGCCGCGATGCTCGTTGAGAGCAGGTCCAGCGGCAGCGGCTCGAAAACTCGCTGCGGGTCGATGACCTCGAAGTCCCCCATGAAGATGGGGAACGCTGCGAGGAGGTGGTGGATTTGGGAGCGGTGGAAGCGTGGGACGCGGCGGCAGCGCCGGACTGTGTGGTGTAGAGGATTGGAGGGGGGGAGGGAGACAAGGCGCGCCATGGCATTGTATGCAGAGCGGTTGAGTCGGATGTGGGTAGGGAGGATGTTTGCATGGAAGTCAAGGGAGTCGGTGGGTGTGGTGCGGAGTCCGCCGGTGACAAGTTTGCAGCCCTGCCGTTGGACCTTGCCCAGGGCTTTCGCTATCCAGACCGTGCCCGAGCGGCGTGCATCATCGTTCGACGACACCGGCTTGTACCATACCGGGAGGGCATATTCCATGCGAGGGATGACGATGGATTGAAAGAGTTGCCTCGTGTACGCATGGGGGAGGCCGAATGTAGGGGAGGAGATGCGGGAAAGGGCGAGGACAGCCTTGATGCCTCGACTCTGAGCGAGCTCGACATGTTTGCGGAAGTTAAGCTTGTGGTCGAGTATCACGCCGAGTAACTTCGCGCTGTCTGATGCTTCGATCGTGATGCCCTCGAACGAGAGCGGAACAGGACGGTAGTGGTCAGCGTGGCGTCGCGGGGGTACAAAGTGGACGAGCTGGAACTTCGTCAGGTCGTACTTGAGCCCTTTGCGCTTTGCACAGGGGGCAGCCTCCGTGGTCATGAACCGCTCGAGTTGCGTAACGTTGTCCTCGATGGAGTACGAGATCTCCAAGCGGCTTGTGTCATCAATATAGCCGATGGAGTTGCCGTCAGTGTTGCGGAGGAGGTCGTCGGCGTAGAGGAGATAGAGGAGGGCACTGAGGGGCGAGCCTTGTGGGAGTCCGCTGGGGACAGGGCAGGGGGGGGAGATGTGGTCGTCGAAGGTAAGGGTGGTACGGCGGTTAGTGAGAAAGCTTTTGATGTAGCCGACGATCTGATCTGGAATGCCCTTCTTCCGAAGGACATAGATCAGATGGGTGTGGCTCACTGACGGGAACGCCTGTGAGATATCCATCAGCAGCGCGCTTGCCACCTTTCCTACTCTCCAAGCGTCCTTGATTTTCTGGGTCAGCAGCAGGAGTGCATCGACTGTGCTTCGCCCTGGACGGCCCCCGAACTGGGCTCTCGACAGCAAGCCCTTGCTTTCCACCACGCCAGAGAGCCACTCGGTGATCACCGACTCGGCGATTTTGCCCAGACACTCCTCCTCGGCGATTGGTCTGAATGCGCCGGGGAGGGTGTAGTCGCTCTTTCCGGGTTTGCGGAGGGTGGCTGTGATGAACACCTTCCACGAGTCGGGGAAGTAGCTGAGTCGGAGTCCTGCCTCGAGGATGTTGAGGAGGGCGGGGGCGACGACGTGGCGTGCGGCCGAGATGGCGACGTTGGGGATGCCTGACGGGCCCGGGGCTTTCCAAGGTGAAATCCGCGCAATGGCGCGCAGGACGTGCGCGGTTGTGAAGGTCGGGGAGGGGAATGGGGCGGGGGGGACGTCGGCGGGAGGGGGTGGTATCTGGGGCTCGGGCGGGAAGAATTTGCGGTGGAAGACCGCCGCCTTCTGCGCCGGGGTGGACGCGATGTCGCCGTTGGGCTCGACGAGGTCAGGGGTGCGGGAGGCGCTGGGTGAGCCATAAGCATACTTAAAAGACTATCCGAGCTTGTTTGAGAGTGCCAACGATGGGATCAATCTCCGGAAAATTCGTGTCGTGGATTAAATTTTGCGTTCCCATAAGATAATAAATAATCCAGACTTGTGTTTCTCCCCGTGCGAGGGCCGGAACGCAGTCCCGACGTCATCCATACTAATGCTCAGGGATCAGGCTACCAATTTGGAAGTTTTCGCGTCAAATGGAGGCCAATATCACCCACCTGCAAACAGTTTATTCCGTTTAATAAAATCTATTGGGGGGAGGTACCCCCCTACAGATTTGAATAGATTCGTGTTAGTTTTCACGTCCTAAAGTTGATGGGGTCCCGACAGCTGCCTCGGCAAAGCACTCAGATATTCGACCAGCATTTATCTATGCTTATGAGAAGTCACCCCTTGGCAAGCCAATTCGAAACATTGTGTGCATCTCAATATTTTATATCAAGACAATTGCCTCAACTGAGGTCAGCAAACAGCAATATAATAGGCAAGCGAAGGCAAGCTGTTTCACGCAGTTGTTCTTGGTTCACCGAGAGCGGTGCTCGTTCTTATTTTTGCGGGGGCAGCTTCGTAACTTCTGAATGACGAACCATAGATTACAAAATTTGAGGATCGACATTATTTCATATGAACGATTACAGTAGAGCTCGAATTTTCAGGGCCTACTCACTTCGGAGCATCTCTTGTACGTCGCTCTCGCAACACCCGAGGCCGCACGGCAGCTCGTGCCTAAATAGAAAGGAGACTTGCAAATCACGTTCGTGAATTTGCCGTCGACAATTGAGCCGATGTAGCGGCCGTAGGTGCCGTCGACGACCCAGCCATTTAGTGCCTCCGTCAGCACCCTGCCTTCGCCCAGCCCGGGTCCAAAAAGGCGTCGAGGCAGATGTACGCGACCGCGAGGAGCGCTGCGAGGTGTTCAAACCCGTTCGTACGTGGAGGTGCGAACGCAGTTGTATGGAATCAAGAGCAGGGGTGGCCCGCGTGGGAGTTAGACTCTTTCGGCCCCGAAGACGCCACTGTCAATATTAAATTATTAATGACAAGTGCCGATCCTTGTCACTCTCCACCATCTGCTGCCGACGACATATACAAGGATATTCGTTACGACACCGAGGAACGACGGGAAATCGACAGTTTGGATGGGACCACAGAACTGGCAGCGGAATTGGCATATTCGAGCAGATCTTCTTTACGGTTCAAGGATAAGCCTCAATCTCCCTCCGTCTGCCTTGGTGCACTGATTCATCACACAATGTCAACTCTGATCCGAGAATATCTCTTTTGCGGTTTTTCTCATCATTCGACCACCGCGGCTTCAAGTTACCACTGATTTTCGTGACAGCGGATGCGTTTTATTAAATGCTTCATCCCGCCCAAGTGGCTCTGTGGCGCAAATTGCTGTTACATTCCGTGGCATGGCGCTACAACTCTAATATAAACTTCAGGTGCCTGTTTTAACCCTCCTAAATATAATCCACCTAAATATAACTAACTGAATCGTTGCTGCGCTACTGCCAGTGTCAGTCAATCATGCATGTAGCGGCATGCCCCTGTGGATCTTTACGTGCTTCAAAAAATATCACACGACACTATAGAAACATGTGGTGATTAGCCGTACATGAACCTGTAAGCTGCCAACGCTATTAATACTACTCGACTCCACCCTGAACGATGATCCTTGCAGACAAGTGATGTGACCGGACAATTTCCTTGCCACTAACTGACAGTGCGAGTTCCCCGTCTGGGAGGAAATCTCTATACAGATAATTAAGAATGAGACAAGTCTCCTCGGAACATGCACACGCAAATTAACTCAAGAATTTGTCCTATGTATATTTAGCCAAGCAGAGCATGAATTACCTGTCCAGCGGCACAATGGCTCTGAATCCGATTCTATCTCTATTTCTTGATCATGAGGCTCTTTGCCTGGGTTTATTCCCCCAGCGTAACATGTTCAAGTATTCCCCTAAAGATATAAGGGGTATGATGACCAGCAGGCACTTCCACAGAGTCAGCAAAGTCGAGGATGAGTTTGGCAAACATCAGGTTTCGATCAACATTTCGCGCCTACCGTACTTCACACTGGGCTCTACTGGGCTCCCCGGGTCTTTGTATACATTAGCTAACTTTTAGATCCGTGGAGGACATACATAGAAAATTATCCCGAAAAGAACCGGGGAAAACCAGTTGAAAGGTAATAAATGAAACATAAATTCAAGCAAAGGCGGGCGTGGGAGTCTCGACCGCCACTTTGATGCCAAGTGCCGATCCTTGTCATCTACCACTACTGACTGAACTCTCCTTGTACTGGTTACCACGCTCAAAGGAATGACTGGAAAGCGACCTCCAGTTTGGAGTCACAGATGAAAATAGCGCGGAACTGGAGAAGACAGACCTGGCACGGTCCATTGCGATGATTATATGTCGAGTCTGTCGACTACACATCTTTTACAGCTGATACATAGCCTCAATCCGTCTACCTCGCTGCGCTGGTTCGTCCGATCCGTCAGTGTCTCTTTTTGCGGTCTTCTCATCTCCCGCTACAGCTTACCATCGATTTCCGTGGCAGTAGATGCGTTGTATTAAACGCTTCAAATCTCCCAAAGTGGCTCTCTGTTGCAAACTGCTGTTACGGCGAACTCCGATATAAATCTCAGGTGCCTGTTTCAGACCTCCTAAATATAACCGAAATGCCGCTGTCAGTGTCAATCACGCTTGTAGCAGTATACGTCATACCAGCTGCAGGCCTCCTCTGTATCGAGCCTACGTCCTCCTGGGTCATCAAGTGGAGCGAATCCCTACGCTAAAAAACTATCGCCAGATGCTGTGAGGTCTTTATAACATTCTTTATCACAAAGGTCGATTAGTACCGTGGGCGACGCAAGCTTGATATGTAACCTAGGTGTGTGTTTCGGCTATTCTTACAAAAAGCCACGCACGCCGCAACTGCCACTGTCAGATTCAAAACCAGTCATTCCTATAGCATCATACGTTAACCCGGTGCGATGCTTCGCAAATGTCCGCCGGATGACCAATTCGCGTCGGTGATTTTTGTCCGAGTGCCTGTAAGGATTCTGCGGGAATGGTTTCAACCCTGATGTGGCGTTCATTTTATGGCCGCTGAATCACTTCATATTTCAAAATGAAACGCTTCTCCCCCGACGTTGATCTTCCGTCTTTCAGCCCCAAATTCTGGAGCGCATGTCAAATTTATTGATTTTTTTCACGCCCTGTAAGCTGTTCATTATTCCGGACACCAAGGCCATCATAATTAATAACTTCTCCTCGTTTCTCAGCTCTATATTGCGGAGATACGAAGTATGTGTCAAAGTGTCGAAAGGTCGATACCCCCTCACTTCCGTTCTGGGATACGTCGACGTCGCCCGGATACACATTGCGGCGTGCCAGATACCGACATTCATTTCTCTAAAACGTCGCATATCCACGGAGCAAAAACAAAGGAAGTGTCACTTGGACGACTTGGCGCTTGCGAATTCTATTATTTCCCAAAGCACCTATCTTCAACATCGTTTCAGCTCTCGTGTTGGGCCTTGACGTTTATGCCGGAACCGCCTCGCGGAGGGCTATAAAGACGGGCGTGCAAACCCGGATTCTTCCACCCATCCACAGAATGAAGCTCAATACCATTCATACGTTCACTTCTCTGGTTCTGGTTGCGGGGCTCGTCTCCGCCGCTGGTTCCAATGACGTTCTCAAACCGAGGAGGACATCCTCCATCTTGATCAGTAATTTTTTTGCGGCTCCTTTCAACTCGAGTAGAGGCTGATATGTGGTTTGTCCAGACCCTGCCGCGATACCTGCCCTGCCGAGTTTCAAGGCCGCGACAGCTGCGGCCTCTTCGGTCGGGTTGAACCTGGACAACATCCAAGGCGACGTCCTGTAAGTTTTGTGCCCCCAGCATTCCACGTTCTGCATTTAATCCTACCATGCAGGATCGGAATGAAGAAGAACAAAGAGGTCTTCTTTTTCTTCAGCATCGCAAACGCCACGAGCTTCAAGAAAAAGCTCAAGAAGGACATCCTGCCCCTAGTAACGACCACGACACAGCTGCTCAACGTTTCCTCGCAACCCACGACGGCTCTCAACATCGCATTCTCGCACACCGGGCTCCTAGCACTTAACGTCAGCGACACCCTGGGTGACACTGCGTACACTGCGGGGCAGCTCGCCAATATTGCCGCTCTCGGGGACCCGGGTACAGCGAACTGGGTTCCGCAATTCATCGGCACGAATATCCATGGCGTCATCCTCCTTGCATCAGATACCGTGGATAATGTCAACGCTACACTGGCGACGGTGCAGTCCGCGCTCGGGGACAGTATCACGGAAATCTACACCTTGCAAGCCGCCGCGCGCCCGGGTGCAGAGCAGGGCCATGAACGCGAGTCCTTTCCCGCTGTTCATGAACGAATCTAGACCATTGTACTGACATTCCCTCCACAGACTTCGGTTTCTTGGACGGGATCTCGAACCCCGCCGTATCCGGATTCCAGACCCCGCTCCCGGGCCAAGCCGTCGTCGCCCCAGGGGAGATTCTCGTCGGCGAGACCGGGGACAGCCTTCTCACCAGTCGTCCGGCCTGGGCTAAGGATGGTTCATTCCTCGCTTTCCGCCAGCTGAAGCAGCTCGTGCCCGAGTTCAACAAGTTCTTGACGGATAACCCGATCCGCGCGCCCGCGCTGACGGCCCAGGAGGGCTCGGATCTCCTTGGCGCCCGCATGGTCGGCAGGTGGAAGAGCGTGAGTACTCTTTGCCCGGATTTAACCAGAACAATTTGCTGATTATGTTTTAGGGCGCCCCAGTCTTCTTGGCGCCCTTGGTCGATAACCCGGCCCTTGGCGCAGATCCGACCCGGAACAACAACTTCACGTATGCGCTGCCGGGACAGACTGTCGCGAATTCGACGGACCAAACCAAGTAAGCGGTAACTGCGCAGTTGATTTTCAACATTACTCACTTTTCGAAGATGCCCTTTCTCTGCGCACATCCGGAAGACGCGGCCGCGTGCTGATCTGGGACTCCCGGAGAACCAGACGAGCACCCACCACATTGTGCGAGGAGGGATCCCGTACGGGCCTGAGGGTTAGTTTCCCCCTATTAAACAGAATCATATCGGCTGAACGAATCTCTTTTCCCCCTTGCATAGTTTCTACTGTTGAGGCCTCAACCAACACAACACAAATTGAACGCGGGCTTGCCTTTGGTTCGTTCTGCATATTTCGATCTATGCTTCTTGGATATTTATGCCGTTATCCAGTCGCCTACCAGTCGAATTTAAACGCGGGCTTCCAGTTTTTGCAACGTCTCTGGGCGGACAACACAAAGTGAGAGAGCTGCATGCATTTTTCTCTGCTGCTCAATCTAACGCGGCTTGCTAGCTTCGTCCACGGGAATGTCGGCTTCGATCCCATCATCGGTACGCCTTTGCATTCGTATAACAACCTCATACTGAGATCTAACCGCATTCATCTCTAGGCGCAAACGCGGGCAGCCCACGCCTTGTGAACGGCCTCGACCCTACGAACCCGGCGCACGCGTTCACACTGACCACCGGCAAGTACCCTTCAATTTCTGAGAATTCTTGAGGCTGACGGGACTTGGTGGACGCAGATTTCGTTGTGTCCAGAGGCGGGGAGTACTTTTTCTCGCCGTCGCTGTCTGCGATCGCCGACACACTCTCGGTTTAATGGTCTTTCTCAAGTAATGGATTCCAAGGGCGTATTTCATTCTGAGGGAACTTTAGAACCATACATTAATCAACGAATAGTAGTGTATATGGGGAGGTAGACGTAAACACGACGACAGTACGATTGAATTATAATGTAAATGTTTTCTGCCAGAAATACTGTTTTCCGATCGATGTTTTCTTGGTCCAACCTCCGAGTCGCTGGCTATCATTAACAGTAGTTAGAAATTATATATACGTCACGATCAGAAAACTGGCCTCTGGCAACGGCCCGCAAGTATCTGCTCCCTATTTTTGTTGCTTTTTATGAGACTCCGTTACGAATCCTTCCATCGGTGGATCGTAAATGCGCACGAGTCCTTTTTTTTTGACTCAGGCATGAGTGTTATATGATAAATAGGACTCCGGACTGGAGCAACACAGTGCAGGCAACCTCACTTCTTTTCCACGCAACACAGGGGTTCAATGGTATCAACCATCGATCTGTCAGGTCTTTTTGTTTTTTTCCGCCGTTGTCACCAAGCAGAATATATGTAAAACTTGTGCTGCGTGTTGCCTGATAACTCTCATCTGAGTTATGTCGTCCCGACGTTATTGTGAACCAGCAAATTCCGGATCACGAAATAACACTCGAGATCATAGAGAAAGGTCAGATGAAGGAAGTACACATAACCTTCAATAAGCCGCATTCCGGTGATGAGGTTAAAACTATTCATTTCTGCGTACCGCTTTCTCGGTGTCTATTCTTGTACTGTACAAGTTGTAAACCCATTCCGAAGGCCCCGGAATGCATGGCATCGGATGGAGCGATGAAGAGGATGAATGGATAAATGGATACACTGCGTTCGCCGTGTTCTCGACACGTGGTGGTCGAGAAAGATGGAGGCCGGTCTATTTGGGTATAAGTACCCAGACCATGACGGTCTAGCTGCGTTGCCGAGAAAGACGGAGGCCCGCCAAGGTCACCTAGGCTCGTCGCGTCGAGGTCAGGTTGACCACCTAGGCAGGTCTCTGTAGTGGTGCTCTGCTAGTACCACAACGAATCCTTCAGGCTTTCTGCCGCACAATTACGATCGTTAACCTTGCATCCTGCTACTAAATTAACCGCCTTCCAATCTACGCTCTTCGTCGGCGTACTTTCTGTGCATTTTAAATAATGCCACCACTCTTCTTCTTCTCTGAGTACCACCCAATGCAAAGGAATAGCTAACACATAAATTAAACATGAGTATTTACCCGTACTTGAAATTATACAGCCGCATTGATTATTCGCGTAGCAGCGCCCGTGGCCACTCTAAGTATAGCATTCCGCTCTCATCCCTGTCGCCTTGGGATTGTCGTGTATAAAGGAGTCACGGCATCGATTAAATCCCAGGCAATGAACGGCGCGAGGACAAAAACGAAGAAAGCGAGGGGAAAGTACACATGTGCAAGCCGGCCGTCGTGAGCAGATTCACGGGGAGGAAGGACGACGGGTGCGGGCTATACGAGGAAGACGAAGGAAGGCATACGAGACGAGCACACGCCACAATTTTTGTGCCCGGGCTACAGGAGGCATCAGTGCACCATGCAATCCTTCGACCCGACAACTTGAAGGAAACGCTCCCCTGCGCGTCGCGCACGATGACTATGGTCAGCACGACATTCCTGCCAGTGCGTCTCCTCAGCCCTCATCAAAATTCATCGCTCGGCAAAAGAAAGAAAAGACACACCTTGTACGGCACCCTTGCCTCCTTTGCCTTCACTGCGCAAGTCCCACCCGCGGATCGTATTACCGAAAGCCAGGAGACATGAGGTTGAATGCGCCAGGGGGCACTGTCGGAGCAAGCAAGGTATACCAAAGAGCAGGGCTAGACCGAATGCATGGTCGACTTGTACAGCGGGACCTCTACCAGCCGAGTCATGCCGTGACTAGTTGATCTAGACACCAGGTCTAGACACACGTGCTTGTATAAACCCGCTTATCTCCGCATAGGCGTCGAGCCATCAACGGTGTCTAAAACCCTGAACGCAGTGCTAACGAGCGCCCAAAAATAACCGTGTGCTCCGACACCTTTAGTTATATGTTCAGAAGTTGTTCAGAAGAACCCGTGTAACATTCTCACATTTTTGCAGTCTGAAGACCTCATCCACCTAATCGGTGCACAGCACTATAGACATTGTTTCTTCCTTCGCCCTTCTCCCTATAATCTCGATTCGGGATTTTCCGGTTCCAAAATCGCCGGAACAACTCAGTCCACGACTTCCGGACAAAAATATGTATCTCTGATTACTCAGGCCGGCTGGACCGCGCTACCTGCTGAACAACGATTCTTGAGGTCGATGGTGCATGCAGAACGAGAGTGGCTGCCTAGCGATGAGTTAAAACCCCGTTCATTTCTGTCTTCGGTTTGGTATTGGCCTTCTCGGGGTTTCTTTTTCTGGAAAAACGAACATGGCTTCCGTGCGTTATTCAAAGACCGAGCCTGATTGAACTTTGAGAGAATAGCCCAGTAGAAGCTATTGGGACATGGACATGAGGCAAAGGCAAGGATCGCCGTCGGAGATTACTAATTATTGAGCGAGGAACGAGCTGGTATCGATAAAGCGTCTGTCGAGAGAGACTAGCACGTTGTCGGTTCTGCTCATAAAGGAAGTCGGCATAATAAGCCACCACCTTGAAATGTTCAGGTTTTCGCATTCTTCCGAATGGGTTCAAATTTGGAATCATTTGAACGCACTAGACGTTAAGAGGGAAATCACATTTAAAAATAAGGCTGCGCGACACGTTAAGGGCTTTAAATTTAACCTAGTTCGGTAAGGACCGTTGTCCGATGCCGAATCCGCCGAGCTCGGCCGAATGCCATCATCTGCTACGTGGTTCTCCCTAACCTCATCCCCCACTTTTTGTTCCCCATGCTCAGCAGAATCGAGAAAACTGGTTTCACTTCGCCTGGGTAGAGGAAGCTAAACCCACTGACTCTGTGGCTGCTACCACTGCTTGCCGTGACCCAACCAAGGCCCGATACAAAAAAAGGATCAAAGACAACCTGAAGATCGTGCGGTGGTCGTCTGAGGGTCTAAGTACCACCCTCCAGTATTCTCCGACCCACATCATACTCCGTCTACCGGACATTCCGGTCCAACTGGCCTTGGTTAGTAGACAACACAGCCTCCATTTCTGGGCGATGCTTCGCAGTTTCCACCCTTACCACACCATCTCAAGAGCGCCTACCAACAGCTCCGTCATTCCGTGAAGGCTCGGCTTTCCCCGTATTGTCCTGCCTCCGGCGGTCATATTATATCCCGAGATTACTAGCAAAGAGAGCACCCGGCGTTCGCAAGCGCCGAGACAGAAGTAACAGAGTGAAGTGCGGACGTTCTTCCCTGGCTTATTTCCACCGCTAGCCGGAACATGCCAGCAATATGAAGACCGGGACTCCGTTGTGTACATTCGGGGTACAATTCGAAATGCAAAAAGCCGCACAAGTCGCTGTCCTAAAATAACTTCCGCACTCGGGTCCCCATGTCGGCACGACATTTTCAACGTCTAAATCATCGGCTGAAGGTACTCCAGTAATGCCTGTGCTTGACGAAGTGAACACTGATTGTTTCGATCGGATGCTTGCTACACCTTCGCTGATTGTCCGGATTTTTTTCTCGTTATAAGCGTGCCGGTTGTCGGCCAATGAAAGCGCAGGGCAACAACCAAGACGCCGTCTTCGGCGCTTCACAGATAAGGTAAGGCTTGACATCCCACATCCCTTATCTTCTTCAGGCTGTGTTCTGATGTCCCGCGTATTCAACACATTGTGCAGATTCATTTCACAGGAAAAAGACGGGATCAGTCATTTGTTTTCATTATCCTGGCGCAATAGAACAAGATGGCGAGAAGGAAACGGTAACCGGGGCTGAGGTATCGCCATGAGTGCCGCTAATTATCAAATCTGAAGGAACCAATGGCCCCATTTTCCCTGTCAGCAGGACATGCGGTTGAAAATTAAGTGTCCTCTCGGTTCTCCGCAGCATCCCGAGTTACTTTGGTCCCAGCGATACCGCCGTCGATGGACCGCAGGGAATTAAACGCCCGACGACTCTGTGTGCGTGACCATTTCATCGAGTGAGGCTCATCGCGGAAAATCAAGACTCAATGTCGGAAACATGCAGGACTGAATGCGCATGATATTTTACAAGCTACAGATGAGAAAAATTACAACTTAAAGTCCAGAACACTGTACACCGCTCGCTCGAACGGAAATTCACCTCCCCACGCATCCACATCCAGACGGCTCGCTTCCAGCGCGACCGCCAGCTCGCCTAGTGCCTGCCTCCCTGCCGAATAATCTAAAGGTGCTGCTCCCTGCAGTTCTTCCCTGGAGCTCTGCACGTCGCGTCAAAATCCATGCTGCAGAAAAGAAGAAGCGTATGGTCCCCACCTGCAGCGCCTGGGCGATGTCCGCATCGATGACCACCAGTGCATGTGCCACCTCACCCTCGTCGGACCAGCGATGACCGATGGTGGAACGCACGATCTCTGTGAGGGGGGCGAGGCTGGCGAACCCCAGTCCGCTCCCATAGAGGAGGCGCGCGCGGGTAAGGTTCTCGAGTACCTGCGGCGCTACCGCACCGGATTCCGAGAACGGGATGAGTATGCGTCCGCAGACGCCGCCGCTGCGCTGACAGACCCGGGCGCGAGTGGACATCATGAAGGCAGCGACGAGCCCCGGGGTTTTGGACGAGAGCATGTTCCGCAGGATTGCACGCAGACTGGATATAAGGCGATAAGTGGTATGCACGCGCGACTTTGGAATTGGGGGGGGGGGGGGGGCAGAGACGCACTCTTCTGGGCTCGCGTTGACGAGCACGGTGTCCGCCATCATGTTTCTGCTCGATGGTCAGCGCGTACGAGGAGTATGCCGCGGATTACGCACACATGGCCCATCTTTTGCTGGAGGGCGACCGGGTCGTCTGTGAGGAACATTTTTCACTGCGTAGTGGGTGGGTGGGTAGCGTGACGGAGGGACATGGTCCACTAGCTCAAATTATATCTCCGACCCCAGGGCATGACCAGATCCGATTCGCGGCGCCGCAAGGAGACTCGGTGAATTATCGTGTCGCCGTAGCCCGATTCCCCTCTGATAGATTTAGGTTCCTGATTGGACAGCAGGATTCAAACGGGGTTCCAGCCATGCAAAAGGGGCTCCGTCGTCCGTGGTATCCTGGCGGAGTTTCTGATTGCCGTTCCTTCAACATCTGGTCAAGCTTCTGGAACTCGCGGTGGCCCGGTGGCATGCAGGCCCTCGCCGAGGTACGTGCTGTCAATAGGTGAGCCCACCGTCAGCACATTATAGCACACAACCGATTCTCGAAGACTTCAATTTTCCTGCAATAGCGTCTTCGTGTTACACGCTCGGGGACATTCCCGTGATTCTTTCGCGTGAGCCTTGTTTATTTGCCTCACGCCTCCGGTTATCCGACTATACTTTTGTGTACTAGCTGCTGCTTTGTTAATTCAGGGGAACTATAACGATACTGAACGCCACCTGATGATTTTCTGTCTCCAGGAAACATCGTTGGGGACAACGTGCCACTTTCTGCAACGTTCTCGAAGCCCTGAGCCACTTCAGGAGGGACCCTCTGTACGCATCGGCGGTCATAACATTCTCCTGCATCGTGTTCGACCGCCGGACAGTGTTCAACTATGTTTGGTCTGTCAGAAGGCTGTCAGCGGTAGATACAGGTAGGATGCCAACCTGAATTAGCCAGCGGAAGGAACATAGAAGCATTGAAGCATTGTCATAAATTAACAGCAAGTGATAACAGGTGATAACAGTCAAGCGCGCGCTTGGGTACCTCGGACTTTCCAACAATAACTTGGACGATATGGTGTGAGTCGGCTCTGTAAATGTTCCGCCAGTTCAACTGACGTCGACAATGTCGCGGACAGTCTAAATCCTATCCTATCATTCAATCCAACGCTTAACACTGTAATGGTGAGGTGAAGAATGATGATCGACCGATAATTACCGGAGTGAATGGCGCCGAGGCTGCTCAGGCATGGACCCGGTGAATAAACAATGTGTCGGCCACGTACGTAGATCACCGATGGATGAGATGTTTAGGTCTATTATCCGCGCCAGCTGCCTCGGATCAGACCGTTATTATATTCGAGCGTTTGAGTGTAAATATAATCGCACGATGACCGAATTTTGAATTTATCCGTTGGAATCCCATGGAGAAGCGGTAAATGCGTTCGAGTTGTTCACAAAAAACCAAGACACTAGGCGTGGTCGAGCATGGATGTAATCGCACGATGGCCGAGCTTTCAACTTGACACACACTGGAATCCCATGGGGAAGCAGTAAATGCGTTTCACTTCCCTACTGTGAAATGTTCAACTTGCATTCCGTGATCAAGCATCTAGTCAGATTTTAATTCCCGGGATATGTGGAATGAACTCTTCAATGCAGAATGAATGAACCAAGCTACATACAGTACATACGGTCATCCCGGTAAATGCGTTGTCGTTCTAACCCTGTGGCGTACTATATCTATACGTAGATCCCGAAACCTCCGTACTAGTTGGAGCATTAATATTGCACCCGGTTGGAAGATGACCATGCGTGTACCTGCCACACAAACCCGTCGATACGATTTGCAAATACTGTAGATTGAACGACGCACACGAGGCCACAATTTAAATTCATTAGAAAGGAAAAATCGATGATCGACATGTATCCGATTCCAGACCGGCCTTGTAATCCTACCTACCTACCTACCTACCGGCAGGCCTATTGGCATTAATATTGCACCTGTTGAAAGATGACCATGCGTGTACCTACGACACAAACCTGTCTATGCGATTTGGAAATACGGTATATTGAACTACGCACACGAGGCCACAATCTAAATTCATTAGCAAGGAAAAATCGACGATCGGCATGTATCCGATTCCAGCAGACATTAATATTACACCCGTTGGAAGATGACCATGCGTGTACCCGCGACACAAACCCCTCTGCGGTTTGGAAACACTGTAGATTGAACTACGCACACGAGGCCACAATCTAAATTTATTAGAAAGGAAAACTGTACGATCGACATGTATCCTATTCCAGCAGGTCTATGTGTTTGTGGTGCCACTACTCGCGGCGAAGCATACGCTCAAGGTCAGCAAACCACGCGCTAAGTTCGTCCCCCCATCCTCCGATCCTTCGCATTTTTTGCTTCTCGACAGGAGTCTCCACACCGACACCAATCTGAGCCATCCGGGCGCCTTGACGCTCGCGAACAGGCCGATGTTGCGTAATGCACCACCAGACGATGCTTTCCTTCGAGAAAAACAACCTCGAGACCATCTCGGGACAGCCGGGGCTGCACGACTCGCGCAGCCTGAGCATGCGCAGGAAGGTGCGGACGATGAGCCGGGGGAGATAGAGGATCAGCGGCGGGTCCAGCCCTAGTTTAATTATCAATTCATCAGCGATTTAGGAAAGCGGAACGGCAGGGAAATAATCACAGATCACGTCCGTAGAGCTGTCCTCGATAATTGTGCCGATTCTGCGGCTGTAATTGCCATCGACGACCCAGCCGTTTGGCGCCTTCGCGAGTGCTTCCACAACCTTTTCACGCATCTCGTCGTTGGAGGACTCCTTCCAATCGGGCTTCCAGAAGAGCGTGTCGAGCGGGATGAACGGGACCCCTAGAAGTTCCGCGAGGCGCTTGCCGGTCGTACTCTGGAAGAACGAAACAAGAAATGGATAGCATACTTGGAGCTCATTTCAAAAGTCCGAGCACTTCCCTTGCCTACTCCTGCACATCGCGCATAAAAATATTAATTGGCCCTGTACGCCAATCAGATGGCGGCTTACCAGAGTTTCCAACGATATGGACTCTGTAGTTTGCGTGCGCGTCGCCAAATAATGGTGGTGGTACCATCGAAAGGTGCAACCCGCTATCGAGTCATCGTACGGAGTAAAAAAGTCTTTTCGGTCCCGTGGATTTGTGACATGTGAGTCACTGTGCCACAAGGGTTGCTTAATCAGCAGTCCGCTCTTTGACCAATTCACCGACGAGCGTTCTTTCAACTGCGCGCCGACTTCAACACCTGGATGGTTGTCTCAGAAGCATATCAGTTACTCCCCGATTTATTCCGAGGTTACTGGGGATCTTAATTTCCGACTCTCGTCGGAGCCACTGTGCCACACTGTGCGGTCATTCGACACCGGAAACAGCAAGGCGACAGCTCGGTCTCGGGAACTGCATCAATTAATCCTAATCGATCCTGCCATTTAGACTCGCGGATCTTCTCCGAACTCCAGGTCCTAGGCCCACTTGCCCACATTACGATAATGCTTCTCGCCTTTCAATCCACGGAGGCGAGCTGATACAAGTCTGGGGTCATCCTTGTTGGAGCGCCCAAGATAACATTCATCTGATAAACGCCTCTACTCTATGCATAAGGGCTGGACTCCAGGAATGCTTTCATGCTGAGCTTACTACGAATCCCCTTTTGTCATTTCCCCCCGGATAGCTGGGCCCTTTTCCTCGATTGGTGGCCTCAGGGAATTCGGTCGCCGTTTCAGTCGTCTATCTTTGTCAAAGCACCAACGCCTCGCGTCTGCTGACCGACTCAAACTAATTATCCCCCGTTGAAGCTGGTTGAAACCCGGGCGAACGATATGCTCCCCGCTGTGCCTATTTTCCGACCTCGCCGTTCAAATCCCCTTGAGTTACCGCTGTCATCGTTTTCGAACTTGTGATTTGCCTGAGGAGGAGATCGCCGAGCTCCGGAGGAAACCAGATACCCACGCTTCGGCATGTTGCCTCTTTGTTTCGATGGTCAATGGTCATGCTCCTTCAACTTTCGAGATTTGTATTGTTTATCTGGAAGGATGATGCTGTGGCGTATCGAAGGCGTCTGTCGGAAAGCGCGGAAACCAATGAACGTGTCCTGGAAGCAACTCTAATCTAATACTGCAACTCGGAGAGGCTTAGCGCAAAGGAAGGTCGAATGGTATGTGCGCTTTTAGAACGGCCGGAAGCTCGTCCATTCATTCGCGTTGGCTTCCTCACTCACACGGACCTCCTCCCCTGCGAGATGTCGCGCAAGGAAGATCAGTCACGGAGTCCTTGTCCGATATTCCCTGTGTAATCTTTTCATGGGCACCAAATAATACTAACGACTTTGCAGTTGCTTTGCGGCCCATATTCAGCAGGCTTCTGGTCCAAATTGTATGCGGAAGATGCCGGTCCAAGTCAGGCGGTTGCAGTCCGCCACATGCACGCCGGCGGCGTCTGATTCTGAGAGTGAGTGTCAACTGTCTTAGTCACAAATGAAGCGCATGGCTCAGGTAACTCGTTAGGATGCCGGCCCCGCACCATCGTCTCTAGGCTCCAAACGGCAGATCGCGCACTCACTAGCGACCACGATATTGGCTGTGGGCATCGTTATGAGGATCTTCGACGTGCCGACGTCCAACGAGCTGGAGAATAGAGTGGGACCACTTCCGAAGGGGATGCTGACTGTAAATTTTCAGATATTGACTAACCCCTCTATGTTTCACCTTCCAAAATTGAAATGGGCCGGCGGGCCCTCGCTTGGCGCGAATTACGAAGATGCTGAACCTACTAACCCCGGGTTCAATATCTGTTCTAGAACCGTCCAAGCGTGGCATGCGAAAATTACCCAGTTATTCCGTCAAGCACATCTAAATTTTCCGCCTGCCAACATTATTTTTGGATCCACATTTGGGGACAAGAAGCCGAGCATGTCTGGGCTGGCCTACCAAGCAAAGATTGGCGGTTGTATGGTTGGGTGTGTGCCCAGAGAATGCCGAACCCGGATCCCCGGTCTGACATCGTAATCTCATGGCGAATACGAGGCGCAATCGAAAAGGGTGTATCTGGAAGGGGAAAGCCGGTTTTCATTGCATTGCCGGGCTCGCGTCCCTGGCCCCGATCACTGTCAGCAACTGATTCGACTGGATTGGGGGGATCAGAGCCGAAGGCTTGCTATAAGTATGGCTAATTGGGTGGAAAACTTTGGTTCCTGTACACCGGCTAGCAGTGACCGGACGTCACGCTCACTTGCTTCTATCTTGCACTCCCGCCATGGGCGATCCCGCAGCCCACGAAACGTTCAAACTAGGGCAGTTCACCGTGCCTCGCGTCTGGGTGGGGCTTTGGCAGTTGTCCAGCAATGCATGGGGGACGGCATCCGTCTCCAAGATTCGCCAAGCGATGGGCCGCCACGTCGACCTGGGCCACACGGCGTTCGGTGGGTGTTATCCTTTCTTATCTTAGCGGGGCTCTCATAATAAATCCCCAGACATGGTGCGTGACTCGACATCTTGAGGACATTTCCGCTCACCATCGGGGGTTGCGACACGATACTCTAGGGTGGGATTTCAGCCTTCCATGCGCCCACAATGCTTACCCCCGACTCCCAGCCGACCACTACGGAAGCGCCGAGCTGATATTCGTATGTCGAGGCCGCATCCCTGGGCCTTATACTGAAGCGACCCCAGGGCCAGTTCCGCTCGTCGCTCGAATCCCCCGACTCTGTCGTTGGCGCCACGAAATGGTGTGTCTTCAAGCCCATAGCGGTCACGCAAGAGACCGTGGAGGCCGCGGTACGCCAGCGCATGGAGCGCATGCGAAGCGAGCGTGTCGACCTCTTTCAGGTTAGGTCAACTGCTATCTCCCCCGCCGACCCCTACTGACCCTACCTTCTAGTTCCATTGGCAGGACTACGACAACCACGACTACATCCAGGCCCTCGAAATTCTGTCCCAGCTGCAGACCCAGGGCCTCATCGCCGCCATTGGCCTCTGCAACTTCGACGCGGTCCGTACAGACGAGATCTGTACGCGCTTCCCCGGCATGATTGTCTCAAATCAGGTCCCTGTGCGTCATTTCATTTCGCACTTACGCTCGCGCGCGATCCAAATACCAAGACCAATACTAATATCCCCACGGCCCAGTTCTCGCTGATTGATACACGTGTACGGGATGCGCTGGCGGACGTGTGCACCAAGCACGGTGTCAAATTGCTGACATATGGAACGCTGGTACGCTATTCTCTATATATTTTCCGTTCATGACCCTGTATAATCGAATTTAAATGTGCAGTGCGGCGGCTTTCTCGCAGACAAGTGGATCGGGGAGCCCGAGCCAGATCCTTATTCTGGGTCGCTCAATCCGTCGCAGCGCAAGGTACATCCTCATTCATACACCTTCGCACCCACTGCTTATTCACTGTCTGACTCTCATCCTTGCCCACTCAACGGCCGTTCTTTGCTCTAAACTACGACGACCACGCCTCTTCAGTACCTTGACATGATTGTGAAAGCCTGGGGCTGCTGGGCGCTCTTCCAGGAGCTTCTCGTTGTCCTACACGGGATTGGCGCGCGGCATGGAGGCGCTAGCGTGTCCAACATCGCGACGCGCTGGGTGCTTGATCACTCGGTAGTCGGTGCTGTGATAATTGGTGCGGAGTCTTTACTGGTCCATTCGCTTCCTCCTTCATACCCTTTTTCATCCCCATCCTTCCCCCTGTTTTCATCCCTTCCTTCCTTCTCGCGTATTTCATTTTTTTTCTTTCCTCGTGTTTCCTCTCGTCATCGACCATCAGTGAACCGTCTCCCTCCATACCTTCCTTCCGCATCAAAATATACATACACATACGCTGCATCGAGATGATCTTAACCTATTTACAGGCGCGCGCCTAGGCTGCACCGAGTACCCATCCGACAACCTCAAAGTCTATGCCCTCACGCTCACCCCAGAAGATAAGGTGGAGATCGATGTGGTACTGGCGAAGAGCCAGGGCCGGCGGCTCATCGAGACAATCGGGGATTGCGGGGCAGAATATCGATGAGGCCGGAGAAGCATCGCTGATGGAAGTATGTACGGCCAGGAGGCTTCTCTTTTCCGAAAGAACTTCTCCGCCGGAGGTTATTTGAATCTGTCGTGTACTACTATTGAATTTAATGGCCCGCAGGACCGGGCAATGCGGACATATTATCTATCCTGAATGTCAAGGGGATTCATTCGCCTTATGTATTTTAGGGTCCCGGCGGAGCAAGGCTTGACGACGACCAAGCGTTATGTGTATTTAGTAAGAATGGATGAGGTACCCACCGGCGAATTCTTTGAACAGCTCGACATCGCTTCGAGGCGTAAATAAACCACGATTGCCGAAGACGCAGGCTTAAGCGCCGCAACCGACGCCAGCTCGCGGGAGCGATCCTTGACGGGCACAACAACTTGAATTAACGTTACGAGACGGAGTGGAGCGGGAGAGTCGGAAGGAGATAGTTTCCAACCACCGTCCCCGATGCGATCCCCGGGTTGTGTGATCTTCGGGATCTGAGCGGATGACAGGCAATCACCGATTATTCCTCGAATACGCCGCGTAACTTATTGTGCTACAATTACGATCGTTATGATCCTTATTTCTGGCTTTAATGAGTTCGTCCTATGGATCTGTACCTGGCTTTCCGTAGAAATCTGTTCTGACAGGGCGGAACACGGGCGGAACCATATAGCTAGAAGCATTAAACCCTTGGAGCATGCGCAGTTGTTGTGTTCGGATTTCAGTTGGCGGTCGTGTGAACTCGGAATACTAATATTGCACATCGGATGCTATTTGCATCCCTACATTATCTTCTGTTGCACCCTGGCCCTACTCTAGGACTGAAAACGTCTTGAAAGTGAGATTTCAGCGAGGGAATACTAATGAATCAGTGTTTTTCTGAGTTGAAAAGCCGAGAACTAAAACGTATAGTCACCAGACGCCTGGATCGAGCGATGCCATCTCGAAGAAGAATCTGTGATGGGCCCAACAATTAATATTAATTACATACCTACTTGAATGGAGTGCAGCTGAAGATAACTTGCAGCACTGCCGAGGGAGATAACCAACCTCGGTCACGATCCCCGTGTTGTGTCATCTTCGCCGTATAGGCGCGGATGACAGACTATTCTTCAAATACACCGAGTGACTTAGTGAACATTTGTTGCAATTACGATGTTCTGTTCGTCATAATCCTTGGCTTTAATGAAGTCGTCATATCGTAGATCTGTACCTGGATTTCCATAACGGAAATCTGTTCTGAGACGACGATAAACATCGAACAGTCGTTGCGCGGCGGCTTGTCGTGACACCGGTGTATAAACTGGGGTAGATCGGACGATCTGCATGCTTAAATTATCTAGCTCTGCACCCTGGCCCTACCCCAGGACTAAAACAGGCCTTAAAAGTGAGATTTCACAGAGTAAAGCAGTGTCTTTTTACGTTGAACGGCCGACAGCAAAAATAGATAGTCGCCGGGCGCCTGTACCAACCCATGGCATCTCGGAGAAGAACCTGTGATTGAGCCAACAGTTATTACTTATCACATACTTGAACGGAGTGCAGCTGAGGACAAAGGACGTAAGGACTTCAGACAGAAGGAGATAACATTTACAACCACGATTACGATCCCCGTGTTCTGTCATCTTCGGCGCGGCGTCTGGCCGCGGCAACGGTTGTTTTGCACCCGGGCCGTGCTTTAGAAGTAAAACCGGCCTTGACAGCCTGAGGGAGAGTTCATAGAGTCAGTTTCCTGGGTTGCCCGACGTTATGGATCCCACCTTTTGTTTTTTGACCTAAGCTTCATTGTCACTAGCTCGCTCGCTCCTCCGAGTCAGTCTCCTGGGTTGAAAAGCGGACATCCGAAATAGATAGAGATAGTCACCGGGAGCTTGTACCGACCCATGTCATCTCAGGAGAAGAATCCGTGATTCAGACAACAGTTAATGTTACTTATCACATACTTGAACGGAGGGAAGCTGAAGAGAAGAGACGTGATTCAAGGACTTCCGAAGAGCATACCATTTCCAAGCACCGTGCTGTGTGAGCTTCGGCGTCTGGGTGCGGATGACAGGTAATCACCGACTATTCCTCAAATACACTTAGTAACTTAGTGTTTTGCAATTACGATGTTCTGTCCGTCATAATAACAGTCGTTGGGCTCGGATTTCAACGGACGGTCGTGTGAACTGAGGTAGATTGGACGCTCTGCATGCCTACATTGTTTTGCTTTGTACCCGGCCCCAAAACCGGCTTTGAAAGTGAGATTTCATCAGTGTTTTTCTGGGTTGAAAAGCGGACAGATAGTGACCGGGCGCCTGTAGCAACCAATATTAATGCCATCTTGAAGGAAGAATCCATGATGAACCCAACAATTGGTGTTATTACACATATACTTGAACGGAGGACTCATAAGAGACGTAAATACTTCAGAAGGAGATAACACCGGTTAAGATCCCCGTGTTGTGTCATCGTGGGCGCCTAAGTAGGCGCGGATGACAGGCGATCACCGTCTGTTCCTTGAATACACCGAGTAATTTAGTGAGCTAAAGGTACGAGTGTCTGTTCGTTATAATGGGGACGGGCATCGGCCGTGATCGAGCCGGCAGCTTTGTCCGTGTTTGGTTAGCAGGTGGGCTCGGTTCCAGTTTTGCAGAGCCTAAGGCTTTTTCTCTGGTTACTTTGGAACTATATACTAAAGAGAAACTTAGAATAAAATTAGCATTAGAATAGAAGTACCGTGTCGGAATTTTTATTTTTGTCCAATACATGAACAGGGCGTCAAATTTCAGAGAAGTTTGAGCAATTTGTCGGACAGAAAGGTGTATTCGAAAAATCCGGCACGGTACTTTTGTAAGGGATTCAATTACCTAAAACTTTGCATGAGTAACCTAAGAGATTCATCCATATTTGCAAAAGCCTTAGGCTTTTTACGCAGGGGAGTGGAAATCAATATTTACGGCTCGGAGAAAATTCCAACGTCTGAAATTACTAAACTTAAGATGAATTTCATGTATGTGGAACCATCTCTTTTACTCCAAAGACCTCATAATGATCTGTACGGGCCTCCTTCGCTGAAACAGTGTGTTCCTGGTTTACAAATGTTAAGGCTTTTTTCATGCATAGTCTAAGAAATATCTGAGTCAGCAGTTTCGTTCGAAAAATCCCAGAGAATAGAACTTTTGTCCCGGATTTTTAACCTTTTGACTGTATACAAAATGATACCTGATTTTCAGGCAATCAGGCCCGCTTCTATGAGAATTATACCCACTGACAAAAATCCGGCCCGATAGCGTTGTAGAGGGCCCATTTTAGGTATGACTTTGCTACCGAAGTTAGAAGATTCGTACTCAACTGAAAGAGCCTTAGCCTTTTTGCAATGCTCGGTTGAAAGTCTGGAAGCTCACGTGACATGTGTAGCCAGCCAGTTGCGGTACTCTGTCCCGGACACGGGGGCGCAAAGATTGTTCCAAATTTTGATTTTTGAGCGTCAATCATAAGTCAATTGGTATCTCATTGCTTTTTTTCCCGTCTGCTTCTAAACTCCAGGTCTGTGCTTCATGCGAGGCTGGGTGGAATTGTAGAATAAGTATTGCAATTCATTCCAGATTGCCGAGATTTTTTGGGGCTGCGTAGGTTTGGATGCAAAGATAATTTTCTGTCAGCTAAATGAGGCCTTGCAGGGTGTCTAGAGGGTGGTACACCATGGAACATGCATAATTGTACTTTGGCAGAGGACAAACAAAGACAAACCTGCCGGCTCGATCACGGCCGATGCCCGTCCCCAGTTATAATTGTGATTGTTTGTTCCAGTAACGAAATGGGCGGCTTTCTATAGGCTTCATCCAAGGCCAGTGGCTTACGTATCCCTTTTTTTTCTCCCCTCGCTCTGCCTGCTCGATGTCAAATTAATGCCCCACGCTGGCACTGTGCTCTGAAACACTGCGGCCTTTCATGTGCTTGAATCGATGGCTGGTGCCCTCTAGCACCGCGCCCGCAATTTCCCGAACAACTGCAATGTAGATGAATCCATTCTAAGTGGTTTAAGGTTTAACATCAAACCGACTTGACCGCAGGATAGCGGGATGTTGAAAAGCGTGCACAAGAGTCGTTCCCACCTCCAGTCTGTTCAGAATCCCCTGTTTCTTTCTTTTCCTTTTCCTTAACTATGTTATCCGGCAACCTTCAATCCTCGATCATCCCCTTCTTTGGCGCTATGCAATTCTCAGCCATTTACTAAACATACATATTTATCCACTAAATATGCCGTCCAGTCCGTAAGATTCTATGATTTGGGCTGGCCGCTGTATTGCCACCATTGCTACTTCCACAATTATCTCAAACTCCGAAGACCTGAGCTACGAGCTTACATGTTCGACTTGCTAGCTACTGGACTTGCATTTAGCTTCACATACGAGCTTACTATCTGGGGCGGGCTCCAGTCGAGGGAAGCTGCGTGCGACGATTCCATTGGGCATTGCGGAACAGCATGTTCAAACTTGTAATGCAGGGCAGAGAGATCTTGTCCGGAGCACCGTGAAAGTGCACGGTTTTGCTATTGGATCGTTATACTGCTCCTGCGTCCGCGAAGAGGTCTGTAACGATTTCCCTCAGCGACGTTCACACATCGATCTGTCAAGAGAATGATCGATGATTGAGGTATACGGAAGCTCTCCAATACTTCTGGGACGGGCTCTCGGCCATGTACCGATTGAGCGGATATTTATGATGCTTTCCGAATTCTATCGTGATGGAATCGGGAATCGTTTGATTATGAACGAATATTGTGTACTATTTTCCAGGTCCCCGAATCCTATAGAACGCGCGTGATGCACAGTGGAGAACCCTTCTCCCCGCTGCGTACTGTGGGCAGGAGCGTATTTGCGAGACGTGGGCGCACAGGATCTTTCTCCGACAGGGCAAACGAGAATTTCCCGACCAGTTCGCAGATAATCACCTGCATCTCCAATATCCTGCGCAAAATCAGACAGGGAAACAGTATCAATGAGAAGGGACTCACGCGAACCGCCATCTACATACGGGTCGATGTTAATGCTGCGTAGTGCTATGACAAGAAGCACTTACCCGAGACATGTGCGTGGACCACCGAGGAAACTTAGGCTGTGAAATGATTCCTTCAGCACCGATCCTCCGGGAAATCGGGAATCAACTAACAGGTTCGCATAAGGACCTACAGCCTCTCCTTGGTACGGAGTACCTTGAGTCCAACGGGTGGGCTTGAACTCATGAGCATCTTCGCCCCACCGTGACTCTAGCCTGCGGATAAGTCATTACGGGAGCGAAAGTCAAGATGACTGGTTATTAAATGAACCTTTGGTAGGCAGCGAGTGCCAACGTCACGAGCTGCCCCTTCCGAACAAGTATCTCGCTGATGCGCTCCCCCGTGGATGTGGTGATACTTTCAGCGAGCGGAATGACCGTGTCCCGAACAGTGATGCGGTCCATGATTGCCACCGCAGGGTAAAGCCGGAGTGTTTCCTATGTAATGCTATTCAAATAAGTTCCGCCAAAATGTTTTGTTGCCCACCTTGATGAGGGCATTCAAAAATGGCATGCTATCGTACGCGACGTTGGTGTGCCCGGTGCCGAGGGTGGAGTGAATTTCGGCGCGTAGTTTGTCCTGGAACTCCGGGTGTTTGGCGAGTTCTAGCAACGCGAAGGCTAACGTATTGCTCTGCGCACGTCACGGAAGTGAGTTGTAGGATGACTGCTCACTAATGAATAACTGACGGTGGTATCTTGCCCAGCAAGAAGAAGAATTCCAGTCTGGGCCGCAACCTCGTCGTCGCTCAATCCTTTCCCCGTCTTCTCCAATTTATCTGGATTCACTGCAGCAGTCCCGTCGGGTAAGGATACTTTAAATGATGCTGATAAACAAAGAAGGACACGCACGAAGAAGACTGTAAACATCGGTATCCATTTCCAGTCCCTGTTTTGCTGCTTGCATCTTCTCACGTACGATATGGTCTCCGAGCCGTTTCACAACGTACTTCGCCTTTCGCAGGACTCTGAAGGCAGCTGTGGGCAGGTAGATTGAGGTACGCGATAGCCAGACCGGAAGCCGCTCGGCTATGGCGTCAGCCAGAATGTGAGCCGCGGATTGAGTAGATGATATTACACTGGGGCCCCCAGTTCAGGATTCATCATGATTATGTTTCCTCTTTGGTGTTGATGACGTACGCAAGCCGCGCATTAATCGCGATGAATTCCTCGCCTAGACGGTCGGTAGAACATCCGAGCACGGCTGTAAATATGTCAAACAACGATAACTGGGAGAGTGTGCGTCATACCTTCGCTTACTGCGCTCAGAGTAGCGGTGCTGAGGCATGGACATAAATCAACTGACGTCGCTGAGGAACTTTCCAACCGTGCAGTGATCTTCGGCCGAAAGAATTCAGGTTATAAACGCGGGGTTATATTTGGGGAATACACTCACTGTCTGCGCCACCTTTTCAAACACTGGTTGATAACCACGTACCGCGGATGCACTGAATCCAGGGTTTAACGCAGCCCGGACTCGGCGGTGGCCCTCCCCTAACAGAAGATCAAACATTGACAAATGCAGATTCCACAACGTGACTCCACCTTTGAGACAGATAACACTGTCCATCTCGTACAGCAAGTCAAGCAAATGCTCCAAAAGCGGTGAATGTTCAAAATGCGGAGAATTCAGGATGTATTGCAGAGCAAGTGGATCTGCCACCATCAGGCGATCTTGCTGTGAGGGTGAATGAAGAATAGGAATAAGGGAGAGCGGGATCGAACTGACGCCGAAACACCCCTTCAGTCGGTATATGGGGCCATACAACTTCTGCCACTTGAATTCGTACTCGCCGTACGCCGGGGGGAGGAACAACTGAAGCATGTTGCCTTAGAAGCATGATGTTTAGCAATGCTTTCAGATGAGAAATGTATCGGAAGACGAACCGAAGATCCATGACGGAGACGGAGGACCCACTATATTTCGCACGGCGCCGTGCCGTCGGAGGAGGACAGAATACAATACCAGGGCAACAATGATAGCGGTACAAGTGACGCTGTAGCTGATCATGGCTTTTGAGTATATCCCGGGGAAATATATGGGGAATCCAGGGTGAAGTGCGAGAAGCGAGCAAGAGGCGACTTTAAGGGTGGCAGAGCCATCATGTGGAGACCCGCGTGATCGCCTTCCAGCTTACGGTAAATGGGTATTTCCAGGACTTAATTATGTGTCCAATGGAAAGTGCGTTGCTCGCGGACAAGTGAATGCCACTATGACAGTAGAAGCTCGGATACAGTTCCATAGTTAGTTCATGGTGAATTACGGCCCGGGAGCAGCGACATGAGCTCCGGTCAAAGGAAGGATCGTCTAAGGAGGAAATGACAAGGACTGAAGAAGGGATACAATCAACACTCCGCGCAACGATTTTGAACAGAGTACCAACCAAGTTGAAATTTTGGAGCACCACGGGCCTGAAATAGTGGCAGATAATGCCGGAGATAACAAAGAGAGTGTTTTCGAGAACTTCTATTGTGGTTGCACTCGCACGTCACGTCACGAGTCGCTTACAGAATGTCGGCGAAGCAGATAAATTTACGGCCGCCTTGATAACGGGCGTATCATTCTTCTGGGCAAGAAGTTTTCCGAGGATCGTGCTGAGCTCAAGAGTACAGCACGCCTCCGCATGCGTGAGATCCGACAAGGTAAACAAGAGAAAGCGGGCTTGTCTTTGGTGGCACGTTCTGCTTCGGGATTGGGGGCGGTATCTGGAGCAGATTCGGACGGGGGTTTGAGTTGGGTTTGAGTTGGGTGAGTACCTGAAGAGAGAGAGCGTGTTCTTCGTGAATGCCTCAGTCACAGAGTCCGTACCTATTTCGGTCAAAGAGATTCTGCTGGATGGTGGACGAGAAGAGGAGCACGTGTGACACTGTGATTCACACGAACCGATGTTGCCGCATTGGGATGCGAGCCCCTATCCTCCTCAATCATCCGTGTGTTGAAATTCCATTTGACAGGTGGGCACAGGTGGGTTACTTCTCGTGAGACTTGATCTGCTTTCTCGCAACTCTGGGTGGAATCAAGCACTTGGAGGTGAGACCGCGTTGCCGGCAAAAAAACGGTCATAGGCTTGATGTGTCTGATTTCTTGCCGATTTCGTCTCATTTTCCTGTAATCAAGCGGGAGAAAAATGTGAATGTGCAGCAGGCACATGGTAGCTGAGTGTAATGCTCTCTATTTTCAATCCGAGCTAACCAGCTAGGCTGAGCTGATCAGAAACCGAGTATCTGATTCTGGATACAGTCCACAATTTTACCTTTCGGGCTGCGACGAGCGCCACGAGGCGGTGTATCAGCAAAGTATTCGATGTATATATCGGCACTAGCACATAGAAGGATGGGTCTGCTATATGGGCACCACTGTTCGGATTTCAGCGGCCGGTCGGGTGAAATCGGAATAGATTGCAATTGCCTATCTCGGTCCGGAGCACTACGGCTTACGCGGACTTGAGATTTGTCAAAAACTATAGTTGTATTTCATTCGTTTCGTTATTTTAATCCAAATACACAACTTGGCCTGTTCATCAGCAAACTTGGATGCCACAAACACGAGGGCACCTATAAAGGCTTACTGTACCCAATTTTGAGCCCCTGACCAGGCTCACGGTATTACGCGGCTGGAACTAGAGTGTTCAGTGATTTTATTTTGGATCCTTTTCTTCTCGAGCAAATTTGACCCGCCGAGTAACAGGGCAGCGAGAATCAGAGCTTTTGAGGGAAATAATGTGTCATTATGAAGGCTAGTGTGTCAAGTCCTCACAGCTTTAATGTGTTTGCTATTAATGCTACCAACAGTCCCATAGTAGACAGGGACAAATGCACCTGATGAGTTGTTAGACGAAATGTTGTACCCTATGTTGTGTGTGGTCCCACACAAACCTTCCTCTGTTACCCGCCCATCTGGTCATCGGGCACTCACTCCTTCCTCCCTGTCTGTTCCTTGAATATGCCGAGTAATTTAGTGAGCTAAAGTTACGAGTGTCTGTTTTATAATTGTGATTGTTTATTCCAGTAATGAAATGGGCGGCTTTCTATAGACTTCATCCAAGGTCAGCGGCTTACGTTGTGGAAGTGCCAATAGGCACGCACATCGCTTGTGCTTATTTTGGCATTACCGGTGTGTCCCTATCCGGGCGATAACAGCCACTCTTTCCTTCCTCCTCCTCTCCATTCAAGAGCTACTCACTATTATATCCTCCCACCATTATTTCCCCATTCTCTAGGTCCGAGCCTACTCCTGCACCACAAACGTGCTCGTACATCGTGTCGAGGCGTGCGTCATCAGAACACGTGACCGCATATCAATTCACCTCTCGCGTCTCAAACGCGTCGTTGGATGTGCATAGCACCCTGGTCCGGGCCGAAATCTATTTTCTCTCGTCCATGATAAGCACTTCTCTCGTCTCACCACCTCTCCACTATTTTATTCTCATACTTATGCCTCGTTGTACACTATTCTTAGGCCAACGGCAACATCACATCCAAGGAACACGGTCGACTCGGTGTGCGCCAGGGATTGACTTGCCAGAGGTCTGGTCCATCTCATGGCAATGTTGTTCGGGGGCAACACGTCTCCCTATTCAGTCTTTGCGCATCACCCGGTCGATTGTTGTTCTTAAGGTGCGGCTAGCTCGAGGCTATATCACAAACATTTTACCTATATGCATCGGATGTGATTTCCTTTCGTCTTGAAATGCGCTGGGCTCTGGTGATGCAGGAGTACGCGTACAGCCACCCCGATCATGTATAAATTGCTGCCAACACGACGGAAAGGGGATTCCCTTCTTCCTTCTTCCCCCCATCTTCCTGGAGTTCCTGAGTTCATACTTCGAGTTCAGAGGGTCCTCCGAGTTGGACCAAGAGTCATCAAGCCACAAGTCGAGATCTTGTACCAACGCTAAGCATTTCAATCCAAGTTATATATAGATATCTATACTACGGCTCATTCACAGGCACACGCACGACCCGCTCCTCTCAGTTCCTACCCGGGGACAACCCTTTCTTCTACAACATATCCCTTTTTTTTCTCCCCTCGCTCTGCCTGCTCGACGTCAAATGCCTCATGCTGGCACTATGCTCTGACACAGTGCAGCCTTTCCTGTGCTTGAATCGATAGCTGGTGTCCTCTAGCATCGTGCCCGCAATTTTCCGAACAACTGCAGTGCAGACGAATTCATTCTAAGTGGTTTAAGGTTTAACATCAAACCGACTTGACCGCAGGATAGCGGGATGTTGAAAAGCGTGCACAAGAGTCGTTCCCACCTCCAGTCTGTTCAGAATCCCCTGTTTCTTTTCTTTTCCTTTTCCTTAACTATGTTATCCGGCAACCTTCAATCCTCGATCATCCCCTTCTTTGGCGCTATGCAATTCTCAGCCATTTACTAAACATATATATTTATCCACTAAATATTCCGTCCAGTCCGTAAGATTCTATGATTTGGGCTGACCGCTGTATTGGCACCATCGCTAATTCCATAATTATCTCAAACTCCGAAGACCTGAGCTACGAGCTTACATGTTCGACTTGCTAGCTACTATCTGCGACTGCCTAGTGGGCCACACTAGGTAGTGGGCCACTTCGCTTCTATAGCGGCATGTATGAATGTTTCGTGCCCAAGCTTGTTTCTATGTTGGAAGACATGTAGACGCGCCTCTAAAACCAAAGTTCGCCGATAGTTGATGGAGTTGACGTGATGCTGTGCCGGCTTTACCGGCCGGGCGGGTTGCCGAGCACGCGTTTTCTTATTTTTAGCATGACATCGCTTGTGAGAAACCGCCTCGTTCTCCACGATCTCTTCGTCCTTCGACGAGATCCGGCGCTCATTCTGCTCAGTGGATATCTGGCTACACCCCGATACCTTGTCCAGTCCACCGGAACTTCTCTCCATGCTCATATTATGCTGAAGATTCGTGCAAGATGCCAAAATTCATCTCCAAGGCCATCAGCTCACCACCGCTGTATCGGATTCCATCGTGGTACTATGATTGCGAAACTCGGCATGGGCAGTGAACATGGTCAATGAATTCCTTTGATGGTGTCAAGCTGATTTTATCGATTTTATTCTTCCCTCATTGCAGCGCACAGTGGGAAACCGCCATTTACACGTGTTGGCAACTTTGGATTTTTTTGGGGAGATCGATGTACTCGGTAGCGGAGCGGGCGATTCAAGTACGTTCATTTAACTCCTCTGAGGCTGTTCCTTGCTTACTTTGGATGTGGACCCCATTTTTGCCGTCGTACCGGTGCTCGCTATCGGAGGCTATCGGGCGGTTTTCGTCATATCGTTAACCGATATCCATATCGATTCACCTATCTCTGCATGTCGATTACCACTTCAATGTGATGTTTTCCATCCCCCAATGTTGTTTTACGAAGCCTCGGGCGCTCCTCCGCCGCATATAGCTGCCCTGCGAGCGTCATGATCACTCGCATTTCTGCCTGATTTTCACCTCGCTCCCCGCACAAGCCTCCATGGATACTCGCACCAGAATTCGTTTGCATGAGCCTGACCCTCAGGATGAACCTACGGTCGTCGCCGCCGCTCCTGAGGAGGACCCAGACTCGATAGTCGACGTTGACGACGCCGACGAGAACATCATGGATCTCCCTCAAGAGAAACGCATTCAGCTTGCTGTTGCCGCTACTCAGGCGAAACTCATGTCTGAGCGCAAAGCTGCTATCTATTACGGCGTCTCTCGCACCACCGTCCAACGTCGCGCCCAAGGGGTCTTGACCCGCCAAGAGGCCCACATCCACGAGCGCCGCCTTACCCCCGCGCAGGAGGATATTTTTGTAGAATGGATCAAGGTGAGGATATCCTCGCCATTCACTGCGACTCTCTAACCCTTCGAAGAATGTTGGAAAGCGCGGCATCCCTCTCAGTCTGCCTACCATAGGTTCCTATGCAGCGGAAATATATGGTGCACCGCTTGGGGTTACCTGGCCAACGCGTTTCAAAAAACGTCATCCAGACCTTAAAGTTAAGGTACGCGTCGTCGCTTGCTTCGTCCGCCAACACAAGACTAACCTTATCAAGTGGACGAGCGCACTGGAGGAATGCCGTGCCCAGGCCTTGAACCGCCCCGCCGTGCATGACTACTTCGAACTTCTCGGTGATACTATCAAGCAGTATGACATCAAGCCGAAGAACATTTGGAACATGGACGAGAAGGTATCTTTCTTCGATGGCCGCCTGATCTATTCTAACGTTTTCCTACTTACAAGGGGATTCAGCTCGGGGTCGGCGACAGGATCCGGGCCCTTGTTGACCGGGATCAGAAGGTTGTGCAGAAAATCGAGAGCGGCAATCGGGATTTGGTCACCATCATCGAATGCATCTCAGCTACCGGTGTCGCCCTCCATCCCTCTGTTGTGTTCGAAGGAAAGCGTCGCGATTTGGGTTGGGGGGAGGTCAATCCTTGTGATGCGAGGTCAGTTCTTGATTTTTGGCTCCTGTTTTCCACTTTTCCACACGGCTCACATGCTGTCCAGTATCTCCATCTCACCGAACGGCTGGACGGATCAAGAACTGGGTGCGTTGTGGCTGGAGAAGGACTTTGCGCCGGCGTCGGCCAAATTTCTTGATGACCCGGGTGACTACCGGCTCTTGATCTTGGATGGCCACAACAGCCACTGCACCTATCGCTTCATTAGTTTTGCCCAGGTAGATGCATAGCTACAACTACAAGCGCGTCTTGTAACTCATTCGGTCTTAGAAACATCGGATTCTTATTATTTGTCTTCCTTCACACACGACCCACGCTCTTCAACCTTGTGACGTGGGCGTCTTCAGTCCCCTCGCGGCCAGGTGGAAGGCCCGAGTTTCTCAGGTAAGCTTGATTCAATATATTCTACACTTATCTGAACTGAACTATAGATCGTACTTTGTAAATTGTAGCAGCACACGCAACATGTTGTGATAGATAAATATAACCTCCTTTCAAACTATGCAGTTGCGAGGGATCAGGCGTTCAAAAAATCGACCATTATTTCTGCTTTTCGAAAATGTGGTATAGAGCCGCTGGACGAGAGCGCCGTCCCCGAGGCACTTTTTGAACCAGCGCGGAACTACACTACCCAGGCAGCTATGCCGCTCGCTCCTCGTCTCCCTGCTCTACTTGTCCCTGCCTCAACAGATGTTCAGACGACTCGATTGTCTTCTACAACAGCATCTCCGTCCGCTTTTACAAACCAATCCAGTGCGTCTAACATGTCTGTTGCTATTTTCGTGCTTACATGACATCAGATTCATCTCGTACTTCTTCGACCATGTCCTCAGCCAACCAGTCCCGACCGTTAACTCCGACCAACACCTCGTCAGCGGGCCAGTCCTCTCAGTCGGCTCCCACCAGCTCCGTCACCACTGCGCCTGATGTGTTGCTAGCGCGCGACGCGTTACGAGTAGCGTACACCCTTGCCATGCCTTCCCCTCTTCGTAAGACGGCGTCGCGCAATGCGTTGGCAGCCGAGAACGATCAACTGCGCAATCTCGTCAAGGCCGCTGGGATCGAACTTGATAAAAACTACGCCCAGATGGTGTTGATGGAGCGGGAGGGCGCAAACATGCGCCAGCAGCTCTACGCGAAGAAGAACAAGCGCAAGCGGACGTACACGACTGGGAAGGCTCGCCTCATGACGAGCGAGGAGATGGCGCGAGCATTGCTGGACGACCTCCACAAGAAACAGATGTCTGACCTTCATTCCGAGATGAAGAAGAATAAATTCCCCGAGATCAAGAAGGCGATCGCTCAGGCGGAGAAAGACGCGAAGGCGGCTGCAAAGGCGGCAGAGAAGGCTGCAAACATGGCCGCGAGAGGGCGAGGGCGTGGACAGGGGAGAGGTCGTGGTGGGCGAGGTCGTGGTGGGCGTGGCGGTGGGGCTGCTCGGGGAAGAGGTCGAGGTCGAGGTCGAGGGCGGGCGCAAGAAGATGATTGGGATAGCGGCGACGAAAAGTCGGACCCAGAATCGCAATCCTCTGACGAGGAAACAGATCTAGTCGAAGGGGTTGTCGCCCCAAACCCCGGCGCCAGCGCGACAAATCCTCGTTTTGCGGCGGAGGCCGAGTCTGATGACGAAGATGAATCGGACGAAGAAGAAACCACAATCGAGTCCTTCAACGGGCACCGATGGGAGTCTCGGCGCAATCTGGAGTTCCAAGTGGTTTGGACAGACGGGGACGTTACTTGGGAGCCACTGTCCAACGTCAATGACTGCGCGGCGATGGAGGAGTATCTGGCGCACCGTGATGTCGACGACCCTCTCCTCTTATCCAAACGCAAATCCCTTGTCAAAGCCGGGCTGAAGGCGATTAACGAGTAGTTCTGGATGTCCTAGAGGCCTGTTTTATCCCTTGAACTACTTGATAACATTTGCGGCTGTGTGAGGAAAGCAGAGCGACGAAAAGCGTCGCCAATTGGAAAAAGTTCCCACGATCGGCCCACTACCGCGTTTTGACCGTTTTTGGACTTGCCGCGGCGAAATATTCGCCGAGCCATCAATCCGTCACCAAATCCCGCGCCGCTGCCCACACTTCACTCATAGGATGCCAGACTATGTTCTGGCATGCTACAATACCTGGTAGCTCAATCCATTGGCTTTTGGGCAACAAAAAACCCTTAAGGTGGCCCAGTACCCGGTCACCGATAGTACTGGACTTGCATTTATCTTCACATACGAGCTTACTATCTGGGGCGGGCTCCAGTCGAGGGAAGCTGCGTGCGACGATTCCATTGGGCATTGAGGAACAGCATGTTCAAACTTGTAATGCAGGACAGAGCGATTTGGTCCGGGCACCGTGAAAGTGCACGGTTTTGTATTGCATCATTATACTACCCCTGCGCCCGCGAAGAGGTCTGGGATGATTTCCCTCAGAGCCATTCACACATCGATCTGTCAAGAGAGTAATCTGACCACCCTCGATGGTTTGGATGCTGGATGCTGGATATCGTGATCAATATTTTACTTGGGGAGGTGACGTATACGGAAACTCTCTAACACTTCTGGGACGGGCTCCCGGCCATGTACCGATTGAGCTGATATTTGTGATACTTTCTGAATTCTATCGTGGTGGAATCGGGGATCGTTTGATTATGAACGAATATTGTGCATTGTTTTCCAAGTCTCCGAATCCTATAGAACGCGCGTGATGCACAGTGGAGCACCCTTCTCCCCGCTGCGTACTGTGGGCAGGAGCGTATTTGCGAGACGTGGGCGTACAGGATCGTTCTCCGACAAGGCAAACGAGAATTTCCCGACCAGTTCGCAGATAATCACCTGCATCTCCAATATTCTGCGCAAAATCAGATAGGGAAACAGTATCGATGAGAAGCGACTCACGCGAACCGCCATCTACATACGGGTCGATGTTAATGCTGCGTGGTACTATGACAAGAAGCACGTACCCGAGACATGTGCGTGGACCACCAATGAAACTTAGACTGCGAAATGATTGCTTCAGCACCGATCCTCGGGGAAATTGGGATACAACAAACAGGTTCGCATAAGGACCCACAGCCTCTCCTTGGTACGAAGTACCTTGAGTCCAACGAGAGGGCTTGAATTTATGAGCATCTTCGCCCCATCGTGACTCTAGCCTGTGGATAGGTCATTACGGGAGCGAAAGTCAAGATTACTGGTAATTAAATGAACCTTTGGTAGGCAGCGAGTGCCAACGTCACGAGCTGCCCCTTCCGAACAAGCATCTCGCTGATGCGCTCCCCCGTGGATGTGGTGATACTTTCAGCGAGCGGAATGATCATGTCCCGAACAGCGATGCGGTCCATGATCGCCAACGCAGGGTAAAGTCGGAGAGTTTCCTGAGCAATGATATTCAAATAAGTTCCGCCAAAATGTTGCCCCCCCACCTTGATGAAGGCATTCAACAATGGCATGCTATCGTACGCGACGTTAGTGTGCCCGGTGCCGAGGGTGGAGTGAATTTCGGCGCGTAGTTTATCCTGGAACTCCGGGTGTTTGGCGAGTTCTAGCAACGCGAAGGCTAACGTATTGCTCTGCCATGCCGCGGAAGTGAGTTGTAGGATGACTGCTCACTAATGAATAACTGACGGTGGTATCTTGCCCAGCAAGAAGAATAATTCCAGTCTGGGCCGCAACCTCCTCGCTGCTCAATCCTTTCCCCGTCTTCTCCGATTTATCTTGATTCACTGCAGCAGTCCCGTCGGGTAAGGATACAATGATGCTGATAAACAAAGAGGGATACGCACGAAGAAGACTGTAAACATCGGTATCCATTTCCAGCCCCTGTTTTGCTGCCTGCACCTTCTCACGCACGATATGATCTCCGAGCTGTCTTGCAACGGACTTCCCCTTTCGCAGGGCTTTAAAGGCAGCTGTGGGCAGGTAGATTGCCGTGCGCGATAGCCAGACCGGGAGCCGCTCGGCTATGGCGTCAGCCAGAATGTGAGCCGCGGATTGAGTAGATGACATTGCACTGGGACCCCAGCTCAGGATCCATTATTTTCCTCTCTGTTGGATGACGTACACAATCCGCGTATTAATCGTGATGTATTCCTCGCCTAGATGGTCGGTAGAACATCCGAGCACGGCTGTAAATATGTCAAGCAGCGATAACCGGGAGATTGCGCGCCATACCTTCGCTCACTGCGCTCAGAGTAGCGGTGCCGAGGAGTGGACACAAATCAATTGACGTCGTTGAGCAATTTTCCAACTGTGCAGTGATCTTTGGCCGGAGGAATTCAGGTATAAAGGCGGGGTTGTATTTGGGGAATACGCTCACTGTCTGTGCCACCTTTTCAAATACTGGTTGATAACCACGTACCGCGGATGCACTGAATCCAGGGTTCAACGCAGCACGGACCCGGCGGTGGCGTTCCCCTAACAGAAAATCAAACATTGGCAAATTCAGATTCCCCAACGATGACCCACCTTTGAGACAGATAACACTGTCCTTCTCGTGAATCAAGTCAAGTAAATGCTGCAACAGCGGTGAATGTTCAAAATGCGGAGAATTTAGGATGTATTGCAGAGCAAGTGGATCTGCCACCATCAGGCGATCTTGCTGAGAGGGTGAGTAAGGAATAGGAATCAGGAATAGCGGGATCAAACTGACGCCGAAACACCCCTTCAGTCGGTATATGGGGCCATACAACTTCTGCCACTTGAATTCGTACTCGCCGTACACCGGGGTGAGGAACAACTGAAACATGTTGCCTTAAAAGCTGGATGTTTAGCAATGCTTGCAGATAGAAAATATATCGGAAGACGAACCGAAGATCCATGACGGAGACGGAGGACCCACTATATTTCGCACGGTGCCGTGCCGTCGGAGGACGGAATACAATACCAGGGCGACAATGATAGCTGCACAAGTGACGCTGTAGCCGATCATGGCTTGGAATATATCTCGGGGAGATATTTGGGGGGAAACCAGGGTGAAATTGCGGGAAGCAAGCGAGAGGCGACTTTAAGGGTTGCAGAGCCATCATGTGGAGACCCGCGTGATCGTCTTCCAGCTTGCGGTAAATGGGTATTTTCAGAACTTAATTGTGCATCAATGGAAAGTGGCTCGCCGATCGACAGGGCAGGGCATGTGCGCCCCAAGTGCCGGTCAAGCACTTGGCCAAATCGATTGATCTTTGTATTGATTTGACATGCCTGGGTAAGTGCCTGCCTGGCACTTGACGGGCACATGTGCTGCCCTTTTTCCCCTGTGCGCGCGAGGCCAAGTGAATGGCACTATGACAGCAGAAACTCGGATACAGTTCCATAGTTAGTTCACGGTAAATTACGGCCCGGGAGCAGCGATATGAGATCCGGTTAAAGGAAGGATCGTCTAAGGAGGAGATGATGAGGACTGAAGAAGGGATACAATCAACACCCTGCGTAACGATTTTGAACAGAGTACGAACCAAGTTGAAATTTTGGCGCACCACGAGCCTGAAATAGTGGTAGATAATGCCGCAGATAACAAAGAGAGTGCTTTCGAGAAGTTCTGTTGTGTTGGGAGGGTTGCACTCGCACGTCACGTCACGAGTCGCTTACAGAATGTCGGCAAAGCAGATAAATTTTATGGCCGCCTTGATAACGGGTGTATCATTCTTCTGTGCAAGAAGTTTTCCGAGGATCGTGCTGAGTTCAAGAGTACAGCACGCCTCCGCATGCGTGAGTTCCGACAAGGTAAACAAGAGAAGAGCGCGCTTGTCTTTGGTGACACCTTCTGCCAAGAGGTACCCACAAATTGAATGAAAGACACTAACTCGATTTGGGGTGTAAAATACCCTGAAAAGAACAAAAAAAGGTGATTTGAGATGCAACAGCTGAGCCGTTGAAGAGATATGGTGCATTTTGTGTGCTACCATATAAGGAGCGTGACTCACCATATATAGTAATTATTGTGACCATCAGTCACTAGGGAGGGGTCCAGGCTCCAAAAAAAAAATCGAAAGTTGGACAGAATCATCCAATCTGCACAGAAAAAAAATCCTGATTTTTTTTCCAAAAATTTCCACAAACTTGCCCATATCACCTCAACCAATCGTCGCCTCGACTTCCGGTGTTGATTTTCAGTCTTTTCCCATTTTTCTCCATCCAAAATCGAGTTAGTGTCTTTCATTCAATTTGTGGGTACCTCTTGCCTTCTGCTTCGGGATTGGGGGAGCAGATTCGGACGGGGGTTTGAGTTGGGTTTGAGTTGGGTGAGTACCTAAAGAGAGAGAGTGTGTTCTTCGTGAATGCTTCAGTCACAGAGTCCGTACCTATTTCGGCCAAAGAGATTCTGCTGGATGGTGGACGAGAAGAAGAGCACGTGTGACATTGTGATTCACGCGAACCGATGTTGCCGCATTGGGATGTGAGCCCCTATCCCTCAATCATCCTTGTGTCGAAATTCCATTTGAGAGGTGGATTACTTCTCTCGTGAGACTTGATCTGCTTTCTCGCAACTCTGGTAGAATCAAGCACTTGGAGGTGAGACAGCGTTGCCGGCAAAAAAACCGTCATAGGCTTGATGTGTCTGATTTCTTGCCGATTTCGTCCCATTTTCTTGTAATCAAGCGGGAGAAAAATGTGAATGTGCAGCAGGCACATGGTAGCTGAGTGTAATTCTCTCCTTTCAATCTGAGCTAACCAGCTAAGCTGAGTTGATCAGAAACCGAGTATCTGATTCTGGATACAGTACACAATTTTACCTTTCGGGCTGCGACGAGCGCCACGAGGCGGTGTATCAGCAAAGTATTCGATGCATATATCGGCACTAGCACATAGAAGGATGGGTCTGCTATATGGGCACCGCTGTTCGGATAGCGGCCGGTCGGGTGAAATCGGAATAGATTGCAATTGCCTATCTCGGACATGAAGCACGTGCAATGTAAATTTGCGTCTATTTGAAATTATTTTGAGTCTAGACTCTGAAAATCTTTCTCTCGGACTACATCCTCCATACTCTTCACAAATGGTTGCCCTCGTTCAGCGCCCCGCCCCCGGCTTTCAGGCCCCCGTCGTCGTTGAAGGCATCTTTGAGGACATCTCTCTGTCGGACTACCTCGGGAAATGGTTTGCGCAGTCCTCAATCTCAGTCCCCGGATGTCTGTGCTGACGTGTATACGCTGCAGGGTGGTCCTCTTCTTCTACCCCATGTGCGTACTACTTTTTTGTGTGTGATATTCGGTGAGATACGAGGAACTAACGCGCGAGTGGCACAGGGACTTCACCTTTGTCTGCCCGACTGTGAATCATTTTCTCGTCGCGTCCATCCTACTCCTTACCCGAATCCTACAGGAAATCCTGGCATTCAACGATGCCCTCCCCGCGCTGAAGGAAATAAACACGGTCGTTCTCGGTGCGTGCCACTCCATTTCTTTTTTTGGCGGACATGTACAGGGGTGGTAATCTTTGCTCCCGCAGGCGTCTCCACCGATTCCAAATTCTCGCACCTCGCGTGGTCGACCCAGCCGCGCAAGCAAGGCGGTCTCGGTCCTGATCTGAAACTCCCGCTCGTCGCGGACAAGAGCATGCAGATCTCGCGCGACTACGGTGTCCTGCTCGAGGACGAGGGTATCGCTCTCCGCGGGCTGTTCATCATCGACCCCAAGGGTATCCTCCGGTGCGTCATATAGCCTTCTCGCTGTCAACTCGCAATCCTGATAGTGTTTTGGGACCGTAGCCAAATCACGGTGAACGACCTCCCCGTCGGCCGCTCTGTCGAAGAAACCATCCGCCTCGTCAAGGCCTTCCAGTTCACCGTGCGTTACTTTCTTCGCTTATGTTGGATGTCTTTTATGGCTTCCACTCGCTTCGTCCTCCCTGCCTCGCCCCGTTTTCTTTCGCCTCTTTCTGGGTTCCATCCATCTCTCTCTGCATAATATCTACCCTCTTTTGCCCCGACTCATGCATTCCTCCTTCTCACAGGACCAATACGGTGAGGTCTGCCCCGCGAACTGGACTGAGGGCGCCAAGACCATCAAGGCCGACCCAAAGGCCTCGCTTGAGTACTTCGCCAACCCCGAGAACGGTACCAACGGTACCACCAAAGGCACCAACGGTACCACCAACGGCGTTCCTGCCGCCAAGCGCCCGCGCGTCGACTAGGAAAGACCTGAATACGTAGGTGTCGCCGTTGACGATATGGGTGTCGTCTCGTTGACTTATAGGTGTCGCCTCGTTGACTACATAGGTGGAAGCCAAAGAACGAATAGACCGGACTGGATGTCGGAACTCATTTAGAGCTACATACGTACATGCATTTGTCTTTAGAAGGGTGCTAGATCTAGAGCGCGTCCCTGGCAATATTACAGTTTACATCTCTGCCCACTGTTGCATCGACGCGCCGATTGGGAGGTTTTGGGAGGTCCTCACAGAGCGCGTCCCCGCAATATTATCTCTGCCCACTGTTGCATACAGTAGTCTGCCCACTTGGACTACTGTTGCATCGACGACGTCGACTGGGACCCGCTAATGTGCCTCAGGAGTTCGTTGAAAAAGGTGTCTTAACTACCCGGCACGACCTTGCCTAGATTCGAACCAGGTGTCACCAAGTCAGCATTTGTCCGAGAACGCGGATGATGCTAGGTGGGCGGTACCGTTTACCACGAGGTCTTGTTCTTCACTGGAATGTGCCGCATTCATGCTGAACTGACTGCCATGGAGATTCCAAATTTGGTCCGACCTACGAGGAAATTAAATATTCCCTTTCTCTGGAGATACGGATGTATGAACTGGCATTACTTGGTAGAAGGGCAATAGGTAAAGAGTGCGATCTGAATCCCTGATTATTTCAAGATGGTGGCTAATGCCTACAACCGACAGCGAAAAAAAGTACTCCTCGCATTTACCTCACGTCCATCGCATGACAACAGCTTCTACTGGAGTTTCTCTGAAAGGTCAATCAGGCTCTAGCGCATGAAAGCCATGTTTCGTTTTTTAGGGAAAAAAAATCCCGCCGAAAGACCGATGCCCAGCCGAAGACAGAAATGAACGGTTTTCAATTCATCGATCGACAGAAGGAGAAAGAGTGTATTAACCGCAGTAATGCCGTTGAGGAACGTACAGCCATCTCGTTCTGCACGCACTATGAGTCTTGTTTATTCCTTCGCCCTTCTCTATAATCTCAAATCTTATTTGAGATTCGGGATTTTCCGGTTTCAAAATCGCCGGAACAAGGTGCATAACTCAGACCACGACTTCCGAGCCAAAAAACCTATCTCTGATTACTCAGGCCGGCTGGACCGCGCTACCTCCTGAACAACGATTCTTGAGGTCGATGGTGCTGTGCACCGATTAGGCGGATGAGGTCTTCGGACCGCAACAACGTGTCAGCGTTACACGGGTTCTTCTGAACATATAAAGTGTCTGAGCACACCGTCCTCTTTTGGTGTTTTTTATCCATTCATCCATTCGTGCTCCTCATCGCCCCATCCGATTATAGATACACGTATCCTGGTGGCCTCAGGAATGAGTCTATATTTTCTTCAACCACTGACTGTTGGCAGGAAACGAGCTGAAACTCATAAAAACTTGGCGCAGAGGGAGGGATGGAGGGGGGATTGAGGGACGGGAATCTGAAGGTAACAAGTTACAATTGTTTTCCCTCTGCTCAGTCTGTGTAGTTGTAAGTATCGCCCCTCAACAGTGGCAGAGCGGTCTAGGCCCTCGGCACCTCGGCACGCTGATGCCTTCTGCTCCAAACATAGCACGCGATGCCTTTCATCCTCCTCTCCCATCTCGATCTTCGGGTTCTTCTCCCTTTCGCTGTTGGACCAGCTGGATACACTTTCGCCCCTGATTTTTAGCTGGATTATTTCAGGAGCGCTCGGGGCAGCCCAAGGTCAGCCGCACTGGCACTGCGCGAATCGTCAATGGCAGACTGAATACCATCGCGTCGACGCCGCACGGAATCTAACTCAATCCTACGCGCAGCCAGGCCCTCCAAGCAGATCTAAAATTGCATCCCAAGGCGCTCATGGCGATGATGATCGATGTCTCCTGCCCATAAAAATCGTGTCTAGACAAATCGACGGCAATGGTTTCCTATGAGCGATTCATCTTGCTAGCAGGACTCGCTCTCCGTCATACTCTTCGCCTCGAACCTATTCCGAACCTTGGATTCGCCCTCGACACTCCTCGTAGAATGGCATTACCGGAATACTTGTTAATTAAATTAAGCATAGGCTTCTATGGTTTTATAAAGGTATCGGTATCAAAATGCTTTTGGGTATCTTTCTTCGCCGCCCGTCCTCTCGCCTCAGCCCAGCCTACATACCCGCCTTCATCTCCCTCCGCCATCCCCACACTGGGAACGTCTCGGGATCCCGAATCCACTTCTGCAGCACTCGCGCAGTGGCGCTGTCCTGGGCGGGGCGGCTGTCGCGCGCGCGCCATGTCCACGCGCGAAACTGCTCCACGTCTCCGAGCGCACCGTACCCCATCGCCACCGCATCGATATGCTTCGCGTAGTCGTCCAGCACCTCCAGCCCCTCCTGCTCCATCAGCGTCACCGCCCGCGCATGCGCGTCGATGAGCGCGTAGTCCGACATGCGCGCGTCGGCGCACCAGGCCTCGAACGCGGGAGACTCCCAGTCGAAGGCGCGCAGCTCCGCGCGCGCGGCGTCGCTCTTAGATCGCTGCGAGTGCGGGAGGGCGCAGTGCGCGCAGCGGCAGGAAAAGGCGTATTGCGCCTTGAGTTGCGCGCGGCGCGCGGAGCGGGGGTCGAGCGGCGTAATGTACGCGACGGTGATTTCCTGCCCTGCTGCGATGGGCCGCAGCGCCTCGAGGGAGAGCGAGAACGATTGTGGATCCCAGTGCCACCTTGCATTTGGACCGCAGCTATAATGGGCGAATGTGAAGCCGGTCAGCAATGTGTATGCGGGCATGGGACGCAAAGCGCACCTGTGGTTGCACCGGCTCGCGTTCAGGAAGACGGCGCGGTGCGTTGCGAGCTCGGGGTGTGGGCCGGCGGGAACGGGGAGAGTTATGGCGAGCGCATTCGTGCGCACGATGCCCTCGAGCGCGTCACATTCCGCCTCGGGCTTGCAGTTTTCCAGCGCCATGAAGCGTGCCGCCGTCTCGGGTGATAACCGACGGAGAAGCGCCGCGTAGAGCGCGGACTCGGGGACGGCCGGGAGGCCGATTACATATGGCGCAACAAGAACGGGGCGCTCGACGAGGATGAGCCCGCCCGCGGGGATGTTCTGCGCCGCGAACATCCCGAGGCCGTTTTTGCCTTCGCTTGTGGCGCGGATGTCGAACGTGGTGCCTTTTGGGGAGCGGATGGGTGGCGAGGGGATTGGAAGAGGGAGGAGGTCTTTGACGCCGATATCGAGGAGAGTGGCGGTCTCGTCGGAACCGCTGGCATAGACGACGTTGTAAATGCAATACGCGCGGCTTCCGACGTGGCCCGCGAGGTCGAAGTACGGTGAGTCGAGAATCGGGTTTGAACGGATGTCGGCATTCATCTGCAGGCAAATGTGCAGCGGAGGAGGTGGGGAGGGGTGACCGCGTCGCAGATACGATGTAGAGAAAGAGCCACGCTTGGATTCAGTGGACGGAGAACAAGACCCTTGGTCCTTCGAGGAAATGGTGGCAGACGGCATAGCGCGAAAAGTTTGTTAAGGAGCATGGCTTCTGGTGGTTGTGGGTTTTAAAGACAGTGAGAGACTGCCGCAGTGGCCTGGCCTCCACCGAAGCCACCACCTACTCTCAAAGGAAAACTAACAAAGCTTCGATCGGCATCGCCGTTTGAGTGGCACGTTTGAGCATGAGGCACCGCTTTGTCCGTCGGCAACGGCTAGCGATAAGATGAGGGTGGCAATTACGGCCCCTGATGGACGCATTGGGTTGCAGGGAATGCCTTATGTTGGTGCGCCAAAGCAATTCGCGACGCGTGGCTGCAATGTGTGTTTTAAAAATAGGCCGTGACATGAGAAATCCCGCACCGAAGCAAGAAGCCAGGGTATATCAGCGCTCTGTCCGGGCCGATTATGAATCCACGAAGGCACCCCAGCTCTGAGCTCCCCAAGCGCGTTGGCTTCTGTTAACTTCTTGCCCTCGACCCGCGCCTTGCGTGAAAGGGTGCTCATTGTACGTGTCTGATAGCCGACAACCGCATGTGGACTGTCTCGCCCATTCAGGATGTTACGGGCCAGATTTGTCCGGTGCCGCAAATTACCGATATAAAATGTACTTAAACGTATTTAGTTTTGAACGTAGTTGGACACACAGTCAGAATATTCAGCATTCTGCACATCCTGAATAAATTTCGCAGAAGCCCTGAGGTAAACGGGTTTAAGTTACATCTCGGCAATCCCGTCACTCTTGCTCCACCGATCGGCAAAAGTGAACAATTCGTACTCATCCATTTCTGGAAACGCCGAAGGACCCTCGGAATGTTAATCACTTTGATTGTTCCATTCCGTTGTTTCCCAGAAATATACCGACCGCTATTTCCGGAATCCATGAAGGCTTTACCAGGGGTATATAGCCATACTTGTTCGCGGCCGTGACATGAGAAAATCCCGTACCGAAGCCAATGGAAGCCAGGGAATATCAGCGCTCTGTTCACTGTGCCAGTGGACGCTGACTCCGCGCGAAGGCACCCCAGTCTGAGCTCTCCAAACGCGGTGGCTTCTGTTAACTTCTTGGCCTCGACCCGCGCCTTGCGTGGAGGGGCGCTCATTGTACGTGTCTGATAGCCGACAAGCGCATATGGACTGTCTCGCCCATTCAGGATGTTACGGGCCAGATTTGTGCGGTACCGCAAATCACCGATATAAAATGTACCTAAACGTATTTCAGTCTTGAACGTAGTCGCACACCCTGAATAAAATTCCCAGACGCGCTAAAGTAAAGGGGTCACATCTCGGCAATGACCGCCAATCCCATCACTCTCGCTCCACCGATCGGCAAATAAAAAAGTGAACAATTCGTTCGTACTCATCCAGTTCTGGAAACGCCGAAGGAATTTTAATCACTTTGATTGTTCTATTCCGTTGTTGCGCAGCAATACCGACTGCTATTTAAGGAATTCGTGAAAGGCTCTATGCCAGTGGTACATATCCATACTTCTTCGCGGCCGTGACATGAGAAAATCCCGTATCGAAGCAAATGAAAGCCAGGGAATATCAGCGCTCTGTCCACTGTGCCAGTGGACGCTGACTCCGCGCGAAGGCACCCCAGTCTGAGCTCTCCAAACGCGGTAGCTTCTGTTACCTTCTTGGTCTCGACCCGCGCCTTGCATGAAAGGGCGCTCATTGTGCGTGTCTGATAGCCGACAGACGCATCTGGACTGTCTCGCCCATTCAGGATGTTACGGGCCAGATTTGTGCGGTGCCGCAAATTACCGATATAAAATGTACCTAAACGTTTTTCAGTCTTGAACGTGGTTGCACACCCTGAATAAAATTCCCAGACGCGCTAAAGTAAAGGGGTCACATCTCGGCAATGACCGCCAATCCCGTCACTCTTGCTCCACCGATCGGCAAAATAAAAAAGTGAACAATTCGTACTCATCCAGTTCTGGAAACGCCGAAGGAATTTTAATCACTTTGATTGTTCTATTCCGTTGTTGCGCAGCAATACCGACTGCTATTTCCGGAATTCGTGAAAGGCTCTACGCCAGTGGTATATATCCATACTTGTTCGCGGCCGTGACATGAGAAAATCCCATACCGAAACAAATGGAAGTCAGGGAATCTCATCGCTCTGTCCACTGTGCCAGCGGATGCTGACTCCGCGTGAAGGCACCCCAGCTCTGAGCTCCCCAAGCGCGTTAGCTTCTGTTAACTTCTTGCCCTCGACCCGCGCCTTGCGTGAAGGGGTGTTCATCGTGCGTGTCTGGTGACCGACAACCGCATGTGGACTGTCTCGCACCCTCGGGCCGCACAAGTATTGTATGTTGGAACTGTAAAGATGTTTCCATTCGGGACAGGTCTAGATCAGGATGTTACGGCCAGAATCCAGATTTGTGCAGTGCCGCATTGAAATTACCGATATAAAATATACTTGAACGTATTTCAGTCTTGAACGTAGTTGGGTACACAGGAATATCTATTCTGCACGTCCTGAATAAATTTCGCAGAAGCCCTAAAGTAAACGGGTTTAAGTTACATACATCTCGGCAATGACCGTCAATCCTGTCACTCTTACTCCACCGATCGGCAAAAGTGAACAATTCATCCTCGTCCATTTCTTGAAATTCTGAAGGACCTCGGATGGATTTTAATCACTTTGATTGTTCTATTCCGTTGTTGCCCACAAATATAGCGACTACTATTCCCAGAATCCGTGAAAGGCTACCAGGGTCTATATTCATACTTGTTCGCGGCCGTGACATGAGAAAATCCCGTACCGAAGCCAATGAAAGCCAGGGAATATCAGCGCTCTGTCCATGCCAGTGGATGCTGACTCCGCGCGAAGGCACCCCAGCTCTGAGCTCTCCAAGCGCGTTAGCTTCCGTTAACTTCTTGCCCTCGACCCGCGCCTTGCCTGAAGGGGCGCTCATTGAACGTGTTTGATAGCCGACAAACGCATCTGGAATATCTCGCACCTTCGGGTCGCGCAAGTATTGTGTGGTGGAACTGTACATAAAACTGTTTCCATTCGAGACAAGAACAATGCATTCAAGATGTTACGGGCCAGATTTGTGCGATATAAAATGTACCGGAACGTATTTCAGTCTTAAATATAGGTGGGAACACAAGTGGAGTACATACATGCTTCTACACATTCTGAATACATTTCGCACAGTAAACGGGTTCAGTTGCGTCTCGGCAATGACCGCCGATCCCATCACTTTTACTCCCGGCACCAATCGGCAGAAGTGAACCCTTGGTACTCATCCATTTCTGGAAACACCGAAGAATCTCGGAGGGATTTTAATCACTTTGATTGTTCTATTCCGTTGCTGCGCAGCAATATACAGACTGCTATGTCCGGACCCGTAAAAGGTGCTGCTCCAGGGGTATATATCCATAATACTTTAAGGTTCTCCGAGTTTTTGACCTGAGGGTCCTTACCACAAGATGATCATTATCGCAGAGGTTCATGTCATGCGAGTTTATATCCTCCTGCTCCGACTCGTAGAGTAAGTTCTGTTATGGTTTCGGCATGGGATGCCATCACTGTTGCGATCATTCTCATCATGATCGACGGATTTCAGATCGAGTCAAAGGTTTGCGTTCGGACCGGCATCCGAACGCCTATTGATGGCGCGATGTAACATGTATCGATCAACGAGGCGCATCATTTGGGCTAGTTTAGGGGTTTGTGATTCTGGTTAGAGGGTTAGTGGTTAAAGGTCAGTGGTTTAGCGGTTACTTGGGCTCAGAGATATTTAATGCTGTTCAAGGAGGGACTTGTGCAAAATAGGCATTCGCGCCATCGGGCAGCAGGCCGAATGCTTATGCTACTAAAGTTGTATGTACTCCCTTTCGAAGCAAACTTGGTTCCCAAGGCTGACAGAAATTCCGAGCAATGACGGCTTCATGAGAGCCTGCAGGTCCACGAAGATTGGCACCGGTGTTTGAGCAGTGAGCACGTTTGAACATGAGGCACACCACTTTTTCCGCCAGGTACGGCGCGCAATATTATGAGGGTGCACACGACGTCTTGAACGAACTGCGCTGGTGGGAACACCCTGTACTGTTGCGCCAAAGTCACTCTGGACGCGTGGTGGTCATCTATGTTTAACATACCTCGCTGATGAACGGAAGACATGAGAAAATCCCGCGACGAAGCAATTAAAAGGGTATATATAAAGGTATATATCACTGATGTTTTCCGCGCCACTAGATGATTAAACCGGGCGAAGGCCTCCGAAGCACGTTAACTTGGCCTCGACTCGCGTAGCTTGTGTTCATTTCCGGGAAGACATGTGGATCACCGCACCCTCGGTCCGAATTCTTTACAAACAGCTGGCCCTCCCATGGATTTCCGAGGCATAATTTCAGACCCGAGTGATTGCAACGACGCCACGCGCTATACGGGGACTCATAAGCATCGATCGCCGAGGGAAGGAAAACCTGCGAAACGCAAACCCACCGCAGCCTGCGCTGTGCCTGGCGACCGCCTCCTCCAAGCGCGCCCAAATACCCGCCTCCGCGGCGGAATGCGCCTCGCGGATCTGGAATGGCTCGCGGTGCTGGAAGAACACGACCCGCGGGTCGAATAGGCGGTCCAGCATCGCGGCGATCGTCGGGGCCTTGGCCGGCTGGTCGACGCGGAGGGCGCACACGCGCAGATGGGCACATTCGTGGAGGAGCGCGGTGACGGCCTGGGAAACGAGGAGGATCTCGTCCGCGGACAGGGCGCGCGTGCCGAAAGTGAAGTCGAGGGAGAGGTGCGTCAGCGCGGGGAGGAAAAACGCGGGCCATGCGGTCCAGTCCTCCCAGATATTCACGACGGTGAGGTGTGTCACTGCGCTGAAGAAGGGCAGCCCGAAGTGCGGGTGCGGGGCGCGCAGGACGCCGTGCCACGCCGAGAGCCTCCGGGGGCGCAGGGAGGACATGAGATGTGCGGCCGGGACTGGGAGGCTGGGCGCGCCGGGGAGGAACCACGTCGTTAGGTTTTCGACCGCGTAGCAGATCGAGGTGATCCGGACGACGTGCTCCGCGGGCATGTCGAACAGGATGCAGAGAGATTTGACGTGCGTGGCGAAGAATGCGCGCGGTTTCGTGGCCGACAATTCGATGGTGCGCAGAAAATTATTGCTCGTGCGCTGGCGGTAAAGGCGCACAGTCTCGTACAGTACGATGTCAATCCTGCATGGAGAAGCATCAGCGGTTGCATTCGAACGATGCTCGTTGCTTCACTCACCAGCTTTGGGTAAGACGGGAGACGCGCACGAGGGCCAAGGTCGTCCGCCGGTCTGCCCTGGCGGCGGTCTCGAAGATAATGCGCAGAATGTCGGGGACGAGAGCGGGCATTCATGAAAATGAGTCCGCGCAGTGGCACTTGAACTACGCGAGATGACAGGAGGTGTCAGAGGAATCAATCGCCGCTCGAAAGGTCTTACCCGCTTTTTGTCGCTGCGAAAAGGTTATTCCTGTGTTGCTGATGTCCGCGGAGATGGATATAGCGAATTTGAAATAGCCATCATGTGGTGGGTGCTCTATGATAAGGCGACACGCATTGGGAGGATGTACGCCCGCGATAACGACGACGACGGTAGGGAATCTGAAAACAAAATCCACTTTTGTAGAGGGTAAAATCATTTGTAGTCACGAATGCGTACGATATATCTTCGCCATCATGGATGAAGAGCTGCAAAACATACAATATTCGCCCTTCACCCAATCCCTTCAGGCGCGGGGTAGATCTACAAGATATGCCGTGCACTCGAAACGCTTAGATGGGCTTTACCGTCGCCCAACCACTTCCGCGGCGCCCATGGGATCCGCCGAGGGCGGAGGATTTTTTGAAAAGGCTGTGGTGTTGGTATTTTGAGCCTGAAACGGTGGAGAAAGTGCGGTGAGGGGTCAACAAAGGAGATAAAAGGAAAAAAGGACATGTACATGTTTGCTGTAGTAATGAGCGAAGTTGGAATTAGGATGAGTCGTGTATGTACCTAGGATAAGACTCAATATTCAACCGGCGCGGTCCCATTTCGGCCTAGTGAGCAATATAAGAAAGAAAAGGTGGACAGATGTGGGCGTATATCCTCCGTGACTCGTGGTGGATTCCCGCTGACAGCATCTCAAGTCGTTACGAGATGATCATGACGCTCGGCATGGGAACCAAAGTTAAACTGAGTGTTGACTGGGCCTATCTAAAGGGTGTTGCTGGTTCTCCCGCGACACCTATGGGACCGGAAGATGTTTTGCGGCTGTGAAATTTTAGAATGCGGTTTGGCCGATCAAAATAAACGTCACAGGACGAACACAGCACCATATCTGTAGCGAAATTCAAATAACGTCAACGGAAGAGGGATATCGTACGCACGATAGCCGTGGCATGTTATTAGAATTTCAAATAGTGTAGGGAGATCCTACGCACGGTATCCAAAGCCTCTATTAGAATTACTTGCCAACGACGGTGGTATATATGAAACCCGACCGAAACCGATGGTGGTTACGCGATGGTGTGGACCCAAAGTTAAATCGAGTGCTGGCTGATTCAGAATTTGTGACACTACCTGCTGTTAACATATTTCAAACCACTGCCCGCTGTTAATGTGTTTCCGAACACTACTTGCTGTTAACTTGTTTCTGACCACTGCCTGCTTACCACAAGCACGTTTCCCCGCGGCGTCCATGGACCGCCGAACTTCGGAGGATTTCTTTTTGGGTTTGTGGCTCTGATATCCGACTTGATTGCGGCTCTGGTATTTTGGTAGGATGGAAGTGCGGGGTGGTGGATAAAATATGTGTGTGTGTAACATACCTGAAGTTATGCAGAAAAATTAGATGAGCGATGTTGGGATTAGGAATTGAAGCTCGATAAGCACGTACCTGCAGCGATATGTAAATAATGCAAAGAAGACAGGGGGGTCATACTCACGCTAATACAGGGTAGTAAACCCGCAGTCGGTTAGTGGTTGCTTGGACGGCTGTGGAAACGTTATCTTCCCCGAACTCCGCATGGTATCGCCCGCCTAAACCCTCAACCCAACTCCCGGTAAGTTCCTAAATCGAACGTGGTAGATTTAAGTAAAGCAGTTGAGGCAATGCAAGCGGTTACCGCATGATACTCCATATCATTATGCGATAGTCACACCGGCGAGAGAAAGTTTTCAAGTGCAACATATTTTGAACCTATTATCGCGTCTAATTCTTGGTTTAGAGATCCCCCAAAACTGGGAGCTGAAAGCCATCAATTGGGATCGATGGGATAGATTGGACCCCGACGGGTGTACTGAAAGCAGCAAATTAAGTGCAACCTGAACGCGAAAATTCGATGCGATAATAAGGCCTATCTTTCTGGATGTCTGTGATATTCTCGGTGTGGATGAAAGCAAAATACCTGGCCCGTTGTCCGTTGAATGAGCAACTGAAATGTGGTAAGCGTTGGACGCGATATCGAATATCAAGGCAAGAAGGGAGATCAACGAAGGGAAGGGGGAAGACCGTACGCACGGCGATATACTGTATCGAGTAACACGGATTACACGCCTTCACGCGGTTCTTGCGTTCCGAGGCTCCGGGAGTACGGGCTGTGTAGCCCGGTACGAGATGTGTCGAGGTGGCTAGATACAAGTGCCTCGGTGTCTAGACTGAGCGAGATTTCGCACACACGTCAAATTCGAGGAACATTGATTGGCATTCCGCTTGCTGCGGGCCCGAGATGAAAATCCAGGACAGAGATGAATATCGGCATGCAAAGACGGAAATGAATGTCGGTCGACATCCAGAGCACGAACGTGCATGATTTTGCTGCTTATCGCCAGCTTCCGTCCAGTGTCCAGGAGTACGGCCAGAGAGGGTCAAGGAGGTTAACTGCTGCAGGACCAGTGATGAGCTCGTGTAAGGCGGAATGGAAGACCCAGACTTCAGAGACTGTCGCAGAATTCGATGTCGGTGTGCTTCCAAGATATAGATTGGTTTGATGCAAAGAAAGGAAGGAAGGAAGAAATAGTAGAAGGAGGACCGTCGGCGAAAGTTAGGGTGTTTCTCTGCGAATTCTTTTCCCCGTGTCATTTCTGTCGGGGGCGAGTTCGCAGCCTACGGCGGCTATATTTTTTTTGAAAAAAGGCGAAAAGAAAATCCTAGGAGACTGAGCTTTTCGGTGAGGTTATCAGGTCGCTGAGAGCTGCCGATGGAGCAGAAAGAAGGAAAGGAGTGCCGGTCACGTCGTGACTCACGCTGTCACATGTGCCAATGCTCCTTTTACCCGATGTCGACTCTCTGCTTCGAGACCTGCTGTCGCACCGATTCAGCATTGTCTTGAATGAAATACGCCTCTAGAAAATACATCGATCTCATCCAGACCGCGTCCTCGAAATGGGCAAGCTGGGATCCACCACATCCAATCAAGGCAAGCAGGACTAAGCGTCTACGAAGCGCCCGTGCCCACTGACCACGTCACCACGAACGCAGGTCGGGGACTACGGGACGCTCGATAAAGAGACCGGGCGCTTCGAGAAGGACGGGAACGTCTATGAGGACGCCGCGACGGCGGCGATGGCCGTGGATCACCAGCCTCACCTCGCAGCGCGCGATGAGTCGATGGTGATAGCATCAGAGAGCGCGCAGAAGCGCGAGTTCAGTCTCGGGCCCCAGGTGTGAGTTCCACTGCAGCAATCTCTTTTATTTTATTTTAATTTTATTGAAAACATAACTGGGCAGGTCCATCGCAGGCCTTGCAGAGGCGTCGATTAAAGGCCAGTGGAAATTCAGGTCGGGGAAGACGGGCGCGCTGCTCGTCATGGTACGCCCGCAGAGCAACGTCGTGTCTGCGAATGCGCTCCTCGCGAAGCTCCTGGAAGTCCCCGCGCTGAAGGACAAGTACCTCGTCACGGAGACCGTCGCGTGCGACGCGTACAGCATGTACCTCTCCAGCAAGTGTAAGCCCATCTTATTCTTGCCTTCCTGTTGATTTTAATCTATTTTGTAGCGGAAGACACCGTATCACTGGCGCTGCTGGCGACGTCCCCGATACCCGCGGCCCCGCTTATCTCGGCGGGCGGCGAGGTCGGGGGCAGCTGGTGGAGCGAGACGGGCGCGGGCGTGTTCCGCCACGGCAGCGCTCCGCCGGGGACGTATAGCTTCACGCCCCTGTTCACGCTCAAACGCATTCGCAAGAAGACCTTCTTCCCGACTCGCGGGATGCCCCCTGCGAGCGAAGACGAAGACATGTGAGTCGTTGGTTATTAATACGCCAGAGATGAGGCTGACGGATTGTAGGTGGGAGGACCCCGAGCCGTGGGGGCCGCTCGACGAGGACGGCGTGGAAGAGGAGGAGGCGGTAGGCTGCATTCTCAAATTTACGAACGAACTTGACTGACGCTGTGACAGTGGAAATGAGGAGCGTCGACGATAGACACCGGGATGTACTTTAGACTGCGGATGTACAACACTAGATCTACAGCTCTTTGTCAAAGATGTGAGGAATATATTTGTATGTCCAATCAATGCTATTTATTCAATATATAAGATGCTACAACTACTAACTACTGCTAATGCTACGATTAGGGGAATGTACTATATGTAGACATGGATGCGCGTGAGGAGAGAGAAGGAAAGTGAAACGACATGCAGGAGACACAAAAGAAATCACAGAGCGACAGAGGACGAGCGTCAAACACGGACATCGGAGGAGCGCCCTGAACCCGAATCGACGCGCTGCCTCTTGTGCGGGCGCGCCTGCAGCGGGGTGAACGGCACCTGACACGCGCGGAAGTGCTCAACGAATGCGCGCATGTCGGTCGACTCGCAGTCGCAGAGCTTGCACCGCACACTCGGGGTCTGCGTCACCTCGCGCTCCGCCGCGTGTGTGAGCGAGTGCTGGCCCATCGACCCCGCCTGGATCGGGCCCTTCTTCGCCGGGCACGCGGGGCACTTGATCGGGACGGTGCGCAGTGCACCGGGCTCGGGCCAGTGGCAAGCCTTGATGTGGGCCTCGGCGGCGGCGCGGGTGCGGGGGACCTCGTGGGGGCAGGTGGGGAAGATGCAGTGGAAGAGCACGGGAGTGGGGAGCTCGGTGGGGGTGATGGCGTCGGCCTGGAAGCGGGGGTACTGCGTGAGGAGCTGCCGGACGTGGCGCTGGATGTAGTGGGGCGCCTGGGCGTAGGAGGTCGGGTCGGAGGACCTGCGGGGTAAGGTCAGCGAACCCAAAAGGTGGAGGAGAGGATGCGGACTTGGAGCGAAGGGCGATGCGCTCGTGAAGTTTCGTCTCGTTCGTGTCCAGAGCGCTATAAAAGCCGTGGTCAATGAATGAGCGGGGCGATGAGTGGTACGAAACTTACTTGGGGTGCGTGAGATACTCCATGAGGGCGGTATCGGTTCTGACAAGGATGTCAGTCGAATAGGAGGACAAGCGAGGATAAGAAACATACTCGTAGCGGTCGTCGAGGTCGGTGTCGGAAGGACGAGGGCGGGAACTAGAGGAAGAAAGTCAGTACACTGATGCACGAGCGAGCGGAACAGGACGCACCGGTTGGCATTGCGCGCTGTAACCAACAGCAACACGCCCGCAAGCGACTCGGGCGACAGCCGCCTTGGCCTAGTTTCTTCTTCTCCGACATGCAACTGGGGAGGGAATGCCGGGGCGGTGGATCTGCAGGTGCATCAGAAAGGCCATCCAGTTAACAACTGTGAGGGACGTACGGCAACATAAAGTCGAAGGCACCCGAAATCAGCGCCTCCTCAGCCTCCGTAGACAAGTCGGGGACCGCCTGCTTGAGTCCAGCAGTCCACGAGAGAATATCCAAACCCTGAGTAGCAGGCGGCGATGACTCCTGCTCGTCGTCGTCGGAATGTTCCTCGTCCACTGGCTGCTGCACGGACTCGTCGGCAGCTGGATCGGGTGTGGCAGTATTCTCATCAGCGAAGAGCTCGTCGTCGGAGTCGACCTCGTCACACAGCGGGGGGAGTTGGACGGGAGAGACGTGCGGGTCGGCGCAGGGTCGGTGGAAGGACTCGCTGACGGTGGCATCGGAGTCGTACGACCCCCCGGACAAGCGGGCAGGGGTGGGGCGCGTGGGCGTGTGGAGCGCAGTATCGTCGTATGTGTCGTTCGCGGGGGTCGTGGGCATCGACGTGACTTCGCAGTCGCAGGCGTCGGTGGGGCCGTGGATGGTGCAAAGTAGTATAGGGTGCTGGGATGGCTCCCGGCAGTGGGACCAAGTGTACTGGGAGCTGGAAGGAAAACTACGTCAGGGTGGTATTGGAGGCAGAGAAGATCGACGAACATGGAACGATTATCTCTGTCGAGATCTGAAGCGATACAGTTGAGCTGCCCACCAGGGGCACTGAATGTGCAGCCATCAGTTTGGAGCCATAGATAAATGTACTGGAGGACGTACGTGTTGTCGTGAGTGGGTCCTGTAGACATTTGAGAGAAAGAGTGGGCGTGAACGGAGCGTAATAGAAACGGGCAACAAGAATTAGCGGAAGAAAGTTAAAGAGAAGAAGGGGGGAAAGCGTCGCATCTGCGCTCGAAGTTGAGGCCTTATATACCACGATCGATTCCCCGCATTCTTCTCCTTGCGCGAGTGCCACTGTCAATCGCCGAGGCCACATCAAATCCAAATTAGGGAATTCAAGTTGAGGAAAGCCATGCAACCTGACAGCGCTTTGGGACAAATTGAAAGGGAACGGCCCTAGGCCTGTGGATCCACAGTATTATCTGTGGAGCCGGAAGCTGTGATCGAAGTCCAGCATTGTCGTATGACGAAATCGGAGCACCAAAGCGACAGGGTTGACTCAGATAGCGAAAACGACACAACGACATCGTTCGCGCTTTGAGGCTCTAGACTTTGACTCCGAAAGCGTTGGCCTCCGAGGAGAGTTGCGGAGATACTGTACCCGTCATAACATGGCTGGGCATGTCGCATGCCTCTGACCGCCGGGCCTGGGAGTTGGTGGACAACGGTATCGACAGTCTGCAGCCTGAGGATGGTCTGAATTGACGCTACAGCTTGAAAATCCGTGGCTTATATGAAAAGTGTCCATGAAACTTGAGCGGAGGAAACCGGCTGAGCGAAGTTCAAGGTCCAGACTCGAATCGAGTCCGAGCAGGAAAAAGAAGAGTCACGTGCCAAAACGCGACGCGTCCATCAACCAAACAAGCCCAAATCTCACTCAGAGAACCGAAACAATCGAGCAGAAGATAAGATGAGGGGCTTAAATAGGCTATCCATTGGATTATCTACACCTACCCGTAAGCTCCCAGAGGTGACTCGCACTCTTGAACTCGCCCAGTAAATGTCAGTAACAGGGGTTTATCCATTTTCCATTCGATCCTCATGAATCTCATGAATTCATGCTCCCCTCGATGTTTCCGTATCGTATTGTGGGGATTTCGGTAATTTATGGACGGGATCATTACAGGAATTTGCCTGTTTTATATACGAGCAAAATGAGGTTGCACAGAAGCAATATGATAAGTACATCGTGAATTTAAGGAGTGAAGCCGGCGCCCCTCAGAACAATACTATACACCAGAGGATCCGATCTACATCCATATCTGCCGCGGAGATCCTATGCAGCACGGCAAACACATCAAATCTGCGGACTTCACTTCTCCGATACATTCTCAGTCGAGGCCTTGTCCTCCACGCCGAGCTCATGCGTGACGCCGGCCTGTACAGCAGCGGAGTCGACGATCTGCTCTGTGGCACCCTGGCCGTCGAAAATGGCCGCGGTTTCCTCCAGGGTGCGGCTTTTTGTCTCAATTACGACTGTATGATGCGTCAGAGCGGTGGAGTGGGAGCGGGTAGGATGGGCAGAACGCACAGAAATAGAGGAAGACGAACTCGCAGGCGAGCCATACGCAGTAAACGATGTAGTACTTCCAGTTCAGAGCGTCTACGTTGCGTTCAGTTATTATGGGGTATAATAAGGAAATGCAGGAGTGCCCACCTAACGCAATTGGGTTGACGTATTGGTTGAAGATAAGGGTGAGGGAGATCGTGAAGTTGAAGATATTAAAGCCCTTTGCTCGGATATTATACGGAAGAATTTCGAGCGTGTATGTAACAATGAGTGGTGTGAAGGCCAGGCTGTCGGATGTCAGTCGTCGATCTCGCAACATGATAGAAAGTAAGTAACTCACTCGTACGCGGCGTAGTAGAGGAAAATGAAGGCAATGACCGAGTGCGCTGCATACTCGTTCCCGCTGATTCTGAATCGTGCGAAGCAGATGGTTTGAACCACGAAGAACAGGGTCATAAGACCAGCCGACGTCAAGAAAAGAACTCTGCGGCCAAAGCGCTCCACCATCGAAGACGCCAGAAGGGCCCATGCAAGGTTCCATATATTGAGGATACCGTTGATGAGTAGCTGCGGATAGGTCATAAGCAGGGGATTGAATGGTGGTTGAGTTCAAGTAGATACCTGGATCGTGGGGTCGACGACACCGATCGCGGTGAGGACTTTGTTGAGATAGTACGAGACGAGCCCATTTCCGGACCACTGAGAGAAAAATGCGATGGCAACGATAATCCGGACACGCTTGCGGTTTCCGGCACTGGAGAGGAATGACTTCCAGCCGACGTTGGACGCGACTGAAACGGGGTTTATCTTAATGCCAATAGCAAGATAGGCGATATCATACCCGTGCGATCAAACTCAATGGCAGATTTTATTTCCTCGAACTCATAGCGAACCAAAGGGTCATCCCTATGAGCATACCAGTTAGAATGATCGAGCGACAGGTTTTTATAAATTGACATACTCATTGCTATCAGCGTGGTAGTACGCCAACGTCTTCAATGCTTGCGTCTCCTTGCCTTTGCTGACCAAATAACGCGGTGACTCGGGAACGAACCAGATCAAGAAAACCTGGAGGACGGAAGGAAGCGCTTGTAGAGCGGAGGGGACACGCCAGGCCCAGGTGCTGTTGATTTTAAATGTTCCAAATGTCGTCCATGCAGCACTGTGGAGTCTAATCAGAGGCGGTTCAGAACGCCCAGGAAAGTCTTACACGATTGCTCCCGAGTACCAAAGCGAATTGTACGTCGAAGTCAGAGAGGCACGATACTTGGGATAAGAAAGCTCGGTAACCAGCATTGGCGCTGCATTGGCTGAGAGGTATCATTATAGTCAGGGAGATAACGATATATAATCGACATAGTCACCAACCAGCGAAGGTGAGACCAAATCCGATGAGGAAACTATCAGAGAAGATTGTATGAGTACCCGTCAGGAGGCAGATTATTCCGCCTACCGAGCACCAATGAACATCCCAACGGACTGAGAAGCTGTTTGAACAGCTGTGGCGATAACCATGATCAGAGCGCCGAGGAATACGGTGGGTTTACGCCCGATCCCATCAGAAAGATAAGGAGCGAATGGGTATCCAGCAAGAGCACCAATGTTCTTTTAGTTCATTAGCAATTAGGTCTTGTGCAGAAAAGGTCGAAAATGCGTACTTGGATGGCGTTAAGTAACCCGAGTTTACCCTTGGTCGGGGTCTTGAAATACTGCTCCCACTGAGTTAAGGATTGGAGCCCGTTCATCATACTTCCATCATAACCATTCGTCGAGGAGGTGATGAGCCTAACACATTAAATTAGCCTGAGTCGTCCATGGCACCAAATCACCTACAGCAAGAGGATCCAGCCATGGAGCGCCATGAGTCTATGTAGCTGGTAAGACCAGATAGATTTCTTGCAGGTGAGGGACGCACCGTCTGTTGTTGTACCATTTCCGATTAGGATCCATGAGGTGGGTATAAGCGTTGGTGCCATTGGAAGTTGCTACTGCGCCGCCAGCCATTATGCAAAGCAATGGGGGAACAGGAAGGGGGAAGCGGAGGAGCTGCCTGGTATCCAAGGCTACGATGGGAGTTATATACGGCTCGAAGTCCGTCTTCTGTGGTGCGAGTTTCTCCTAGGGTAATCCGCGAAAAGAGTGGCGCTGAATTTGGATTCAATAGAAACGCCAGTTCCGATCACTCGCCGATACATTCTGTGCGGGAGCGCTGTTAGTAGATGATTCTCCCCGGACTTAAAGAGTGAGAAGTTGAGTGGGGCGCGGTGGGGTGTAGCAACTGCCCGGGGCCGTCGTCTCAAGCTTCTTGGCGCTCCAAGATTTTCTCGAGGATTCTCCAAGACAGCGCCGAACTTCGAGAGAACCTCCCTCTCAAGATCCCGGCGTATCGTTTATCTATCCACGAGTGCTGCTGGCATTCGGTGATTTGTGTGCAGAAGGGAACGAAAAGGGTAGAAGAATGACGGCAACTGATTGGCAACTGATGGCACGATACGGTGCTTACCTAATGTGGTCCGTGCACATATACTGTAGAACCTCGAGCAGTTCCCGACAAGTTCCCGACAGATTGTGTCTGAAATAAGAGGAGACACTCTATAATGGCAAGGATAATTGAAGAGGATTCCCGCCCAAGTAACGGTGAAGATAAAAGAAAGCACGTCGAACGGATGGGACCCAATTTGGAACTTCCACGGCCACTTGCTAACCAACAGGAATGCTTAGGACACCGAAATTTGAACCAGTCAATTCAACAGGACCAAACCCTCCATACGTAGCGAGAACATTGAAGTACGAGCGACGGATTGCAAGCCAGACTTTTCTATTCGAACACTGTTCTAGGGAAATTCAATCCCTCAGGGTTGCCAAAGATGCTTCAAGTAAAGGTAGCGATCGAGATTGTGTACTCGGAGGAAAGATTTATGACGAGAATATCGGGCAGAACAGGGATACTGTAATTTGGTTGAAAAAAAGGGCGTAAAACGAAACCTAGGGTCCATCTAGACAAGCTATGAACTGACACAACCACAGCAATGGACTGCTTCTGCTTCTGATCATACTATCCTAGTCACCCTCTGTCCACGGTGATGGCAAGGTATAGCAAGTTGCTCGTGGCTCAGAGTTTTTGGAACGCAAATTTAAGCTCTTGGAAATGTGTTCTGCAGCATCTCATACTTTCAGATTTTTTGGCGAGGTCTGTAGAAAGATATAAGCATTCCGGAATGGGACACCATGTGGAAGCGAGTTTTGGCAGACGTTTGGCCATGTCCCAAAGTGTCACAAATTCTTCCATTCAATTTATTCTGTCCGCTCTAGGCCTCAGATTTGCTAGATATTTGGCACGTCGATAATTAGGAGATGAATACGCTTCCCAGATTTTTGACAAAGCAAACGAGGTAGAAATAGGGTTGGTATCAACGAAAATTCCACATCAGGGTGCATGGACATGGGATCTAGGATAGTATTGACAGTGGAGAATTAAAATCAAGTGAGGAGTGGCCCATCGTGCTGAGGTTCGTGCCGATGTCGCTGGCTTTCTACGTGTGCGTTGCGGAATCCGCGGCGGCCGGCGGGAGTTGGGAATGGGAAGATGGAGGAGGGATAGAGGAAGACGAGTGCCCGGTGTGCACCGTCGTGCTGAGGTCGGTGTTCTCCTTTGTGGGTGTTGTCGAATCGTGCGGTGCGGGCCTGGCGGGAGTGTAGGGTACGGATGCGCCGTGGCCGTCGGTGTCAACAGTGCTGCTGCCGTCCGTATCCTGTCGCGAGAGCGCAGATGAGGATGGTGGGAGCGGAGGCAGGGAGAAGGTGGGGGGGGGGGGGGGGGGGGGGGTATATTATACTCGCGTGGTCCACAGTCTGAACTACGAGTTTACCGAAGACAAACATGTAGGTATGTGGAGTTCGTCGGATTCGAGCCGACTAGAAAGCCAAGTCAATGGAAAGTTAGTACTGGCACGCGGGCTCGGAGCAGAGGTTCAACGCACGGAAATACGGGTCGCCGCCATCGGGGAGGGATGCCTTCGCACTGGAGAGGGAGCGCGTAACATCTTCCTCCGCGGGGAGGTACGCCTTGGAACTCTCGAACAGCATTTCCGCGTCTGCAGGAACCTGAGTGCCAACTTCAGCGTCGGGGAACACGCCGGGTACAGTGGGGCTCGGCCAACCCTCGGTCGACTTGTGCGATGTCGGCTGACGTTGGCCGAGGGTTGGCCGAGGGGCCATCAAAATGTAGTGACTCCCGTTAAATGATATTTTCGTTACCTGTGCGTCGACGTCGAGGACATCGTTGATGCTGTCAGCCCATTCGTGCGTGCACTCCCTTGTCGGCGTCTTCATCTCCAGTGCGCTCGGGATAAATGGAGTCCATGAGACGTGTAGCGATGGACAATCCAATGACTCGAGATCATATGCCTATGAGATGTCAAACTTCTGAATTCCAAAAGGGTTTGATTGTGTGCATGCCTTCATGAATCCGGGCGGGTCAGGTGGCCACTCAACGCATGATGGTTCGTCCTCTGCTGAGTAAGTGTCCTCTTCAAAATCGAAGGTCTGCGGTGGTCATCGTAAGCACTCGTAATGGGTGATGGTGAAGACTTTCCTCCGAGAATTGGGTCCATACATCAGGAAAATGTCTGGTGGCCATAGTTCCCCGGGTAATTATATTGCTACAAATGCGCACTATAGTTGTTGTAGCTTGGCTGCACGTTATATAGTTGTCATAGTCAATATAGTTCCCTGCGTGAACTATGTTGCACAATATCGCTGTGCACGGCATCTATGTTGTGCTATGTTGTCCAGCATCCTTGCTACAGCGCCTATGGCGGCTATGTCGGGCGCTAAAAGCGGAAGCCATTTCTGGGGGAAAAAAACAGAATTTTGATTCATTGTCTAGTGAAAATATCTACATAAAGAACATGACTGCCTTGTCCAGTACATTGACACTCTGCATTTGGCCATTGCAACTTAATTGCAACAGCAAAATATAAATTCCCAGTGGCAGCCCTGCTGGCCAGTGGCCAGACCATGCCAGAATCTGAGGGTGCCAGATTATATGATTGCAATTGGGTGCAAAGAGAAGCGAAATATCACGGCTGGAACTGATTTCACCCAAAACCACAAGTACTGCACCGGGCAAACTTCTACTCCGATCAAATTGGATTCATATATTCCCGCTCCATGCGAGAGGCCCGGAAGAATGGTGTGCCAAAAAAGCAAGAGGCGGCCGCGCATGAAGGATTCTGAAGGAAGGAGAACTCACCTCGAGAAAGTTGACAAGTCCATTTCGTGCACATCACGTGTCCATGACGGATGGTTGATCAACTTGATTCGTCTTTCTCTCTCTTCCCACCACCATCCGCTCCGCTCCCTTGCGCTGTTGACCCCTCGCGCCTGTCGCAACCATGTATTCTCCTTCAAGACATTCTCTCTTGATATGGGCAAGCTACCTTCTCTTCAAATCCCAAAACAACGTCCGTCATGGTCCATTGCCGCGTCTCGCTGGAGTCTCTGGGTCCCGTCCTCTTTCTTGTCTCCTCCAAGGCCCTCAAGCATTCAACCTACTCAAATCAATCTATTTCAAGATGTCTTCTGCCTGTGGCGACTATCTGCAATCCTATCGACATTTCGGGTGGCTCAACTCCCTGTCATCCCTAGTGAGCGGATCGGAGGTGCGCAGACAATCCATTCAGTGCGCCGTCTTTTCCCTTCATTCCTCGTCTCACCTCATACTCACAGATACCATTAACTCGCCCTCGGCAGCGATGTCTGCACCCGGACGCCCCGCACTTGTACTGCTGAGTGAAGTACCTGCAAGGTGTGTTTGTTTTTTGTTCCTCAATGTACCGTCTGACATCTCTTCCTACATACTATCGCTTCATGCTGTGCATAGGCAGGGCACCCACGAACTTGGGGCTCCTCGGTCACCGTCGTCGTCTTACGCATCTGCATTCATACATTAACTTAGCTTGTTGCCTGAATGTAGTTGTAACATGACCTGAATATTACTCATTTCCCCCCTTTTTGGATGTGAATCCGACAAACTATCAAATACGAAGCAACATTGTAGGGCTATGTACCATTATGTAGCCTACGTGGCTATGGAAATACCACACTATATAGACACGACGCGTAGCTACAGCAACTATATATGACTACAAAGCTTGCGCAGAGAGCTACAACGTCCTATATAACAGGGGGTTCGCTACAGCCCTACACAACCTATGCTGACTACATATGGCTACATAGGCTGTGGTTTTTTTCCAGATGTAACTCATCTTGTGTGCGTATTTTCATTTCTGGACGACCGAGGGAGGCGCGAAGCGCCGAGCGAGCCTATAGCAGTGAGTTGCCAGAGAGATTGAGAAGCGGGGCCACTACGTTGCGAGAACACAACCTATGCTGACTACATATGGCTACATAGGCTGTGGTTTTTTTCCAGATGTAACTCATCTTGTGTGCGTATTTTCATTTCTGGACGACCTTCGGAGATGGACTGAGATGCCTGTTATATGCTGTTATATGTATGATCGGATAATAATAATCTGGCCAATACCTCGAGGGTAACCTCAGATGAACTCCATTCCGCCTCGCCCATGGGTATTGTTAACTCCCTCAGCTCCATCGCAAATCTAAGAAAAGTCACCGCCCCCAATCTCCCGGACTATTTTAATATCAGAAAACAGCTCATATTTACGGTGACTCACGAATCAAGAAATGGGTTAATGAAATTTCGCGCGTTGGTGCGGACCTATAACACACATCGTCAGAGGGGCGAATTGTTACTTGTTATGACTTTACGCTGGGAATCTGTAGTTCGAACTAAGTCATGACAATTTCTGGACTGAAGTATCACAGCACCTGTACACAAATAGCTTCTATCGTGAGGATGCCAGATAGTTGCCTGAATATGGTGTTAAATGTGAGCAAACCAGGAATGGACATGCCGTCGCACATCAAGTCCTTGAATGCTGTACAGGAGCATACGTCAGAATTATCATTGATCAGACGATCCTGTATTCGAAAATACCTTCTCGCCCAAAAAACTCAATCAATGAACCAGGCACAAGCCTTATCACAGCTCGATCCCGGTACGTCCGTACTAACACCAGTATCGCAGCGATCATATCGAAGATGGAACGAATGCAGGGAACGAAGTTTGCTAAATATTCATGAGCGATTTGTTCGAGAAAAGCTCTGTAGACTGTGAATTTCACCAATTCTGAGGGGACATTAGATATTTTGGGGAGGTCAGAACCGGACGTACTCAGACGAAGCAGTATAGCGCAGGGCTCTGCATTGAGGGAATGTAGATGGATTGGGGACCGCGACGTTGAGGATGGGTCCTAGTAGCCCAATGGGCAAGAGCATAATTAATACAAGCGGGTTGTAGCCGTAAAGGGCCAACATTCTCAAGATTATACCGACTGTGTAGATGTCAGTGTGAGCTATCCAATGGAGAGGATCACATACTAACGGATAGGAATTGGAAGATTGTATCAACACTCTGGGCCACTGTATCCCACTTGGCGCAACTCGATAAACCGGTAAGGATATAAGCGAACAGAGAGAGCGCAATTATGATACCTCTAAACCCCGCATTAGTGGTGCCTGGGGAAATACTGGGCGACTCAACTTGACTGGTCCAGTCGTCACGAGCGATCTGGGTGACAACAATCATTTGGTACGCGGCGGACACTGCCCGAATGGACAGAAAGAAGTATGCAGAGGGTCGACGATAGCGACGGCTGTGACAATATTCAACCTCCTTGGAAAGAGTGAGGAAAAAGTCGTAGAAATATATGACTAGCAGCAGGTCAGGGGGCGAGAGTGAGGAGTAGGGTAGGCTCACCCGCGGCTGCAACCATTACGCGGTTAGCCCACACAACTGGGTCATTTTCCTGGGACATCTCGAGGGACAACCGGTTAACGGTGTCGCAGCCTACTTAAATGCGGCCAAGCTGTTGCACAGCACCGAAGCACTGCGGTGGGAAGGAATTCTTCGAGAAGTTGAGAAGGAGAAGGCTGTCCGAAGAAGATTTTTTCCCTGACATTAGGCGCCTACAGCCTTCAATCTCCGGGCGCTTCGGGAAAATGGTGTATGATGAGGGAAAGGCGAGCCGTACTGAGAGTGAAAACCCCGATACAGTGTAGCCCGGAGGCACAACGGCTCTAGAGAGCCACTGGGATTTTAAGAGCAAGTGCGTGGAGAAAAAACAGATGTATTTGTGAGGACGATTACTTCGGATGCCCCGTCCGAAAAGTCCCAGAGAATGGTCATCGGGTTAATTCGTCCATGAAATTGTTGAACACTGCCAGGTAGCATTTGCAAGCACAAGTGAAGTCCATTTCGCAACATGTAAAAATATAATAAGCAAACTCAATGAAACGACACAAACTTGAGTCCACAAAAAAACACAGTCCGTAAGTTAAACCCCCGGGACGGTAAAGTCGGTAAAGTCGGGCCAGTTGCCAATTCCTGCAGGATCGCCACCGATTCGGACCCACGCTGAATGAGACGGGGTGGGCCCATCCAAAATGAACAGTTGATGCCAGCCTGGCGGAGACACGAACGCGTTGGGAGGCGCGGTGATCGTGCAGGTGTTGCGGACACAGTTGAAAGCAGGAAAGAGCGTCCGGCTTCCCATGGTGTTGCCGTGGGTGGATGAAGTTGCTGGGGGCGCAATGAGAGAAGCGACTACATCGAGACGCAAGAACTCACCTGCGATGAGAGAGACCTTCATGGTGGATGTTGTGCCTTGATGGAGAGTCACAGTAATACTGTGCTGACTTCCGTAGGCCCAATCGGTATCCGTGATGTTGAACGACGGTTGAGCGAGGCCCTGCGCTAGATACGGGGGAATGTAGACCTAGCGCATGGTGAGCCGAGTTGTGGGGCGCGCACGAGTATATACCTCAATTCTGAACTCTTCCGGATTGAAATCATCCTCTGGGTCCGATCCGGACACAAGCACACGACCGTCGGGAAGCAGGATGGCCTGGATGATTTCAGCATCAGTCGAATTTTTCAAGGGGAAACGAACCTCGGAATGGTACAAGCGAGCGACGATGGTTGTGTTGAGGATTGAGATCCGCTGGTTCAGAGGCATCGTGGGGTCATACAATAGGGCACCAAGATTAGGGTCATTTGCAAGACCGAAACCCGCTACCCCTTGCACGGCTCCATTGAGTATAAGGAATGTTCCATCCGGGAGTCCGACCATGCAAGGCATGACGCGCGGAGACGGCTGTGTACAAACATGTTGAGCAAAATATTCGGGGGTCTACAGAAACCTACCATTCGTTCCAATGCCCAGGTAGCGTTCTTGACTTCGGGTTGAATAGAAAGGCAGTTGTCGAGCGCGAATCCATCCCCTGGGGTGCTCCCGCCGCAGACCAGGACCTCCAATGGATCCGTATACGGCGCATGCTGCGGGAACATGACTGCGGCGCCCTCCAGCGGATAAGTTCGTCCTGCCAAGACTAGAAACACAGCATGAAAAATCTGCGACGACTTATGTAAAGATTCGGTCACGTACAATCGGTAACCGAACCGGGAAGATTGGGCAATGTCTGGATCGTATCGAATGTGCCCGCATCGATGATTCTGGCCTCGTTGTAGTATACTGGGGCGATGATTAAATACGCGTTTAAATATAGCGGGAATCAACACACCAACAAAAAGATTACCACTTGGAAGGACGAAGACAAATGGATAGAGGTTGTTGGGATCCGTGCGGTTGAGCCAGTCCAAGAAAATCACGGTATCTCCTCCTTCGGGAGTGGGCAAAATTTCTACGTTGGGCTCCGGCGACGCATTACTTCCCGTCTCGCCCCCGATGACCATGACGGTTCCGTTTGGAAGCATCGCAGCAGCTATGGGAAATTAATTCGTGAAAATAAAGTAGGGGAGAACACACTCGGGTACCACCGTTGTCTCTGCAGGTGGAGTTCATTGAAGTTTTCCTCCCAGTCGTTTGTTCCATTCACCCCAGGAGATCCGTCGGGGGTGTAAAGTCGAACTCCCTTCGTTGAATCGAGAGACCACCCTCCTACATTGAGCTGTCGGGCACCTTTATCGGGTAGGGTAATACTCCCAGAGCAGAAAACATCCGACTTGAGATGCATTGTTCGCCAGGCGGCCGAAAAGTTGCCAACCAGACTGAGGTCCAGTTCATAGGCTCCAGTAGAGTTCGCGAACCTAGAGTTCCGTTTGTCAAAAAGGACCCAGGGCAGGCATGTTGGTGGGATGCCTACTCAGATGTTCCACTTTTCTCTAGGAAAGTCACTTTGTTGTTTATCCCCACCGTTGCGATCAGCGGCACGACAACGCTATGGAGCGTAATATTATTATATGTTCGGTAAAACCAAATGCCGCTCACCCTGGAACTGGAAGAGAGAGAGAGAGAGAGGTCAGGTGCTCAGCGCGCATGGGAAAGATCAAATTTCAAACCGAAAAACTAGAAGAAACATCAATGTAGTTTCAAAAAAAAAAAGAAACGACGATGTTACTTCATAGCGGCCAGTGATGTTGGGCATATGCCACACATGGGCCGGACCTGTCCAAACGTAGTACTGAATCCTATCTCCGCCGCCACATAAATGGATGGGATCGCCACTGCAAGGCAAATTGCAGTCGCTTTCGGGCTGCAGGGTGACATTACTCTTGGTGACATCCGACACATCACCACAGACTAAAAAAAACTCAGACGCCCATTTATGACTGCGAAATCAGTCACGCTCACAGCATTGGAAACCTGAGGGCCAGAAATGCGAATCCTCCGTCAGCGATTTATTTCAAATCAAAGAAACTAGCCCGCCCACCGAATTCCATTCCACCAGCGGTGTATCCAAATGCTGCACACTGATCAAGGCAAGCAGGCGCCGAGTTATTGTTCGTATTGTCTATTTCCCAGGGAAAGACCCGGCCGCCATTGACCTCACTGTAAACGCCAAAATATCCATCAGTGTTCCTTGAATACATCACTTCTCAAGTTCACGTACGCCAGACAACCCTGGTATGACCACGATCCTGGGATACTTGAGTTTTGCGCAACAGGAACGGGGAGAATGGTGATATTCTTCGAGCTCGAGTAGAGAGACAATCGGTTTCCAGCGCCGCACTGTTGTTAAATTGGCTTGAGTCTTCATCAAAGGAATTTATCCACATACCGCCTGACTGTTTCATCGCGCCTATTCAGGATTGTTGAACATCGTTTAAAGCGTGTTGGACGTACGTTGAATTTCCTCCACACGCCAAGTTGCAATCCGATTCCGCCGCGCGAGTTGCCCCCTCTATCAGCTCATTACCGCAAACTAAACATGAAAAAGTCAAATAGTGCCACAGCCATCAGGATGCTTGCCATACAGCACTGAGTCTGATCAGAGACACTTGTCAGCAACTCTATCGAGCATGTGGAGAAATACACCGACGGAGAATTCTCCTCCCGCGATTGTGAAGTTTAGCGCGGAACAGTTGGCCACGCATATCTCCATGGTCAAATTATTATCGACTATTTCGGTGGTGAGAACCCGGCCAGTGGCGCCGTCGCTAAAAATTGTTGTGGGAAGGAGAATCTCGTGCCAAGATTGACTTACACGAAGCACCCAACGTAAGCCCAAGGGCTCGGAAGATCAGTCGCAATTGCGGTTACTCCGCCTGTTGCGCCACCCCCACCCCCACCCCCGCCCCCGCCCACAGGTGGTGGAGGGAGATCGGTACCAGTGTAGTTGTAAACTGTGAGTCTGTTAGGGCCGCCGCAGCTTGACATCCAAGATCAGTGGCGAATCAGCCGACGAGTTGATCAACAAACATACAATTCTGAAAGGTTGCCCACGCATGGCATATTGCAGTCTGAAATCGGTTCAGGAGCACCCCCGTTCATGATCGACGGCCCGCAAACTGTCAAGTAAGGTTTAAATTTGTGCTATAATTTGCGAGAAAACTTACAGCATTGATCTGCAAATTCAGCACCTAGTACGAGCAGTGTCAGTGTGGATCAAGGGCGACTTCAACATTGTGGTAATGACCTGAGAAGGGCATTCCCGCATCGAAGCAGGCGGAGGTGCACGTCTCGAGGGAAACTTGGCCTACTACATTGGGTGAATTGACGAGCGTCCGCCCTTGACCGTCGATGTTATCACTAGATTTCGTCAGAGGGTCAATTCTAGCCCGTGTTCGGGAATAAAAATACCTATAGCATCCGAGGGATTCCCACTTTCCAATAGAAAGAGGGATCGTGGGAGGCGGAGGCGGTTTGGCGCCACTCCAGAATATGTTTAACCGGTTGGGGCCGCCACACGACTCGGCAGAATCTCCGGTGCAGGGCAAGTCGCAATCGGTAATCGGCGCGCTAGGAGCGGAATTCTCGATAAAGTCATCACAAACTGGATGTTGATTTTCTGTCAGCGCCCTTATTCCGTGATAGACCTAGGCCACATACAGCATTCTTGCTTCCGGGTTCAGAGTCATGTCAGTATCGAGGCGCTCACCAACAACAAGGGCACCAACCATGAATTCCACTCCAGCGAAGATGAACTGCTTGGAATCACAGAAGGTGATGCAGTTCTGAGAAAGCGGTTCGTTAAAGGGCCGATGGGGAGGCAGTCCGACCAACCTCAACTGTCATATTAACCAGATCGGTGGTAGATGCACCTGTCAAAGTACGTTCTGCGGTGCTGTCTCTGTAAAAAGACAGTCAGATGCCCACCGAACCACGGCGAGATGTTCACTCACGTGAAACACCCGAACGATGACCAGTTGCCGGGCAGCGTGGTAGGAACGGATTGGCGGCGCTCGAAATCCGGAAGAGCATGGGAAAACGATAATAACTGCGTCGAGTCAGTCAATCATCGTACGCAAGACACGTTCCAACAACGAGACAAACATGAGTTAGTGCGAAGGCAAAGTGCCAGAGACAGCCTCGAGGATGGCCCATTGAGGTGAATTGATAGGTGGTGTCCTGGGGGTTCGGTATTTTATACCCTCAGAACAAGGAGAAGCTGTCCCTGGTCGACGCCGTCATGCGGAACGGATCAGGCCAGGCTTGGGCGTGGAAGCCCTAGTCTGGAAAGAGAAGGCAAGGAATGTCGCCGAACAGGGACCGTGATACCAAAATTGTGGGGCGCTAAGAAAAGAAGAGTGTGCGCGCGGTTTGTACACGGTCAGACGGAAAAAACGCGGCCAGAGAGACATCTCGTTTCAAAAGGCTAAGGGGGATGCTAATGACAGATACGCATTGAAGCTAACGTCAGGCATATAATTCGAGGTATTAAGTTGCTGTGGATCCTCGGTATGGGCAAACTTTTAACTCAGAGCGCAAGGAGTTGGCGAGGAGCAGGATGAGGCGATCACGTCATGTGCCCCGACGCGAGGCACCGGCGATCAAAACACAACAAGATAAAAATGAACTTTGGCATAGGAGGAACGTAAGCCTCGGCCCCACGACCTGACTTTCTGTTGTCCCGGACGTCATCCACCATCTATTTTCTTCAACTTCCGTCTCCGGCGGCAAATGGTGCGGCTCTGCTAACGCTACCTCCTTCATGTTCGGGTCCGCAAAGCTCCGCTTGAAGAGAATCGCCACAGAATATAATTACCTGGGTTTGCTGGCTATATTCAGTACCGACCTCCGCATCTTTGACATTTTTGTACCTGACTGTTACATCTACTAGTGGTCTCCGTAAATAGCCCTGTGCCTAATGATTGCCTTTAGAACCCGGATCTTCAAGAATATCAACGTATCATAGTCTGGAACGACCAGGCCCAGAATCTAAGGTCATAGTTCGGGTTCCTATTCGGGTTCCTATTCGGGTTCCTATTCTGCGATCCGTCACTCGGACTTCGTTGTTCTCGACTTTCCACTGGGAATAAAGATCAAAACATAAAAATGTTCAAGATGTCCGCAACCGGAGATTCGTCATCACCGAATCTATCGTCCCTGCTGTTACTGATATCTACCTAGTGCAGTCTCGCCTTCTACGCCTATCCATCTTACGTCTAAAGCCGATATCGAGAAGTCCTGCCAGTGGTAGAATGATATATGTATTGTTGTACCTTCCGCAGTTGATTCCACATGCAACACAGATTCCTCCAACACCATCTCTCGGGCTGAGGAACTTTACCATTGCCGGGACTCAAAACGAGGTTCCAGAATCACCACGAATGACCTATGTAGCCTTGACTCGAACGAGGGGCTTCCACCGCAGAAAGCTTATAAAAATATCATGGCTTCACTAGCTTTGCTGATCAACCTGAAACAAACGATTCCCTGCGAAGAAAGCATTCTTACAACCTCGGAAAAAATAACCACAAAAAAACGATCCGGTCTGTCGGAACAAGAAATTCCATTGGCACTGTTCCAGCAGATTTGCGGATGCGATACTTTTCGCCGTTGGTGACATCTTGCCAGAAAGCTGAGATCCTTCACCAGGATTCTGAAGTTTGATAAGTATCAGCTCCAGGTTTGAAATGGACCACTGAGTTGGTGCGGATCAGTGGCGCACGAAAGGAGAAAAGGATTGTGGCGTCTGGTGAGCATGAAACAGTGATCTTCAGTGGACATACTCTGCCGGCTCGGGCAAAGTTCGGGTCGGGATCGGGAGAAGTCGGCGTGCTGAGTAAATGCGCAGCCGACCAGCGCCGCGGCACCGAAGACCTTTGAGGCTCAAGGTTAACGTTAAAACTCCACCAGCTATACGGGCCCACTAGTGCTGGAGATCACCGAGGCTTGAGCACAGGCAAAGTGATCATCTGAGCTGTCCCGGAGCGGAAGAGCTCATGAAATGAAGGAGCCACAGGGCGGTGAGGCCACCCGGTGTCCAAATTACCCTGCTTTCGCCGTCGCACACATCCTTTGGCGCAGAGGCATCGTTTATACCTCCTCCACCGACAGAGAACAAATTGAAGATATACCTTACCGGGGCTTCCCCCTGGATTCAAACTATTGTTCGACAATGGGTGCAAAATAACGTCACTGATACAGGACACAGAGAGGAAAATGATGCCCAGATGCCTGAATTATGACCTCCTTTCAAACTCTCTTTCAATAGTTGTTGCTTACAGCAACCACGCGCACCGTGTCCGCGAAAAACGACGGCACGTGACCGTGTTTGGCCGACTGTCAAACACAGCCCCAGAGTCTTCGAAGTTCCTCTGCTCCTCCAATCAACCTCCAATACTCCTTCCTTGCTATCACCAACCCAGCCAGCTCCCACAAGAACTGGTAGACCAAATCATCAGTTTCCTCACCGACCAATCACCGACTCACCGGCTGACTGGCCAACGTGCGCCTTGGTTTGCCGTTCTTGGATATATTCCGCGTAATCCCATATTTTCAGATGTGTTTCTTTCGCAACACGATTCCTGTCTATCAACGACCGCCTATGGGCTCGCTTCCTTCAGACAGTAAAGGACTCCCCCCACTTAACTCACCATATCCGCCATCTTGTCGTCACTGGCATCGACGACCGAGTCTCGGATGAGACATTCCTCGCCATCTGTAAGTTCGATTCACGCATTTGAATGCAGCTTGCGTCTCGCTCGAATCTCCTCCAACCTCATATGCGCTCGCTCTGCAGCAGCTGCTCAGCCTGCCCACTCTCTGCCGCCTGCAAATGAGCTGCGGCGATGCGAAACCATCGCTATTTCACTCTATCTGGGACCGGGGGCATCTAGAATTTTCTTATAACCAGGTACCAACGGGGTTCCATCCCACCCAGTCCTCTTCGCCGATTCCATTGGAGTCATTGGCCCTGCGGATGCCGGCCATCGCGAAATTGCTCGACCCCCGAGATTTTGTGCTGGAACTTCGAACTATCTAATTTTGACCTGGTACCCGACGTACGTCTTTCGTTCTTTCATTCCTGCGTAAATGCGGGCTATCCCATAAAGACAGTTCACCAAACCAACGATCGTCCTCTCTTCATTCTGCAAGCTCGAGGTCATCCACATTTCTGTATCGTCGGCATCGTGGCCGTGGGTTCTTGCCATGCTGTCCACGATCGCACCATTCAATCGCACCCTCAAAATCACAATTGTCGATTGGTCCGATGGTATACCCGCGTAGTTCAACTTACAACTGGGAACCCTCCCTATCTCGGCAACTGTCGAGTTTGAGATGCATCCTGTCGCATATGGCTACACGATCAAAAGTCTCGCTCTCTTAAACTTGAAAAATATGGTATACCTCTCTTCTCCATGACGCTAAACACAATATACCACACGAATTACCTTCCGGACTTGCGACGGTTCAGGGCGAGGTCATCTCCTCCACCTTCGAGTACTCGTTCTTGTTGATTAATCATTCGTTGAAGGGTCCTGGCGGCATGTTGGAGTTCTAACTTCTGACCACTAAATCAAATGCCTATGCTGTTGTCCTCTTTCCGATGTCTAAACACTCGTCCATCAAGCGAATCTACAACCCGACGAATCTACAACCCGACCTGGACTCAAACCAGGAGTCCCCCGTATTTGAATTTATCTTCTTTTCGGAACTGAGTACGGGCGCGATGCCTTTCGCTACCGATGCTCTTGTCTGCTAAAGGGAGCGTCCTTCAGTCACGCTCTAATTTACCTGGTGAGTTTGCGGCGTCGGCACTTCTTTTCAAAATTCCAAAAAATTGGCACGATCATGAATTACAACCAGGGTTATCGCTGCATATTAATGCTACTACCATCCACCACACACTCCTTACGACGAGAATTTTTAAATCCCACAGATCCGGTTTCGCTGATATTACGTCATCGCGGCGGCGGCAAGCAGCTTGGAAAAATACAGGCGTGCTGAAGCCAGCTAATTCGCCGAGGCTTGCTTACGACGGTCCTGTTGCGTTTCCGAAATTATGTTTGTGCCCTTCGGCGTCTGAGTTGGGTGATCGGTACACCATTCATTCAGTCTTTCCTCGCCGTCCCTGGCGAGAATTGACGCTGGCATATCTGTTAATGGGCGTTGATGTACAGCGTGACTAGGCGGGCGTCTCGGTCAGATGGTAGCAGTCCCTCCGTTTATAATGCAGGGACCTCGATTTCCCGCGAAAAGGACAAACGTTCACGCAACTCTCGAGGGGCTTACCAGAAGGTGATGATCCTTTCCACCCGGAGATGCACCGTATAAGTATCCTTTTCGCGTCTTACGCTGACTAGTATGCACATCTACCCAGAACGTCGTTATAGAACTCTGTCCCACACTGGACCGTGAGAGTGCCAGTAAGCCGAACCAAGCCGAACTTTTTGCCCCATGGAGCGAGCTATGCTTGCGATGTTACTCACACGCTACTTATAGCCCGCAGTCTCAACGCTCCCCACACCACCGATGTCTCTCCGATTGTTGGCGTTCGTCGCGATTTTGCTCGTCGGATCACCTGCCCACGCCTCGCAGACCGTCTTCAGCAGGCCCAAGGGCATTACGGGCGACCAGGCCTTTGCTCCCACGGGAACACTCGACATTCTCTCCGAGACCTCGTTCACCGCGCTTGCACATCCCGAGTTTCCTCAGTACGGTGTTCGTATCAAGAAAAGCAAATTTTGCGATGAGAGCGTGAAGTGCGGACACCCGGGCAGCGATGCGATGAGAAGGCTGACTCGAGGTACAGCGCCTACACAGGATATATCGACATCCAGGCCCGCCACTTGTTCTTCTACTTTTTCGAGAGCAGGAGTGACCCAGATAAGGACGACGTGATATTCTGGACTAACGGAGGTTTGCGCATATCTTCCGCAATTACTTACAACTCACTCACGCACCCTCGCAGGACCTGGATGTTCGTCTGCGATCGGATTATTCATGGAGCTAGGTGCGAATTTTTCGGCTTGATGCGTTCTTATTTTGACAATCACTCTGGCCAGGCCCTTGCCGAGTGGTCAACGCGGACAACGGGACAGTTTTCCATCCCGAGTCGTGGAACTCGAACGCCAACATATTCTTCATTGACCAACCCATCGGTGTTGGGTTCTCGTATGCTGAATGTGACGAGACTGTGGTGCGTATTCTACGTCGAAGAAGTTCAGATGGAACTCTAATTTTCCAGAGTACTACGGAGGAAGCCGCGAAGGACATCGCTGCCTTTGTAGCCATTTTCTTCGCGCACTTTACCAAGTTCCAAGGACGCGGGTTTCACATGGCTGGTGAATCGTACGGCGTGCGTTCTCAGGCCTCAGTGAAGAAATATATTAGGTAGCTAAATTTACGTCTTTTCCAGGGTCGATATCTTCCTGTCTTTGCTGCTGCGGTGTACGACCAAAACCCGCGCCTCGTGAAAGCAGGTCTGCCACCAATCAACCTCACGTCTGTCATGATTGGTATGCCTTTGTTGAATTATGGTTGGTCGTCTTTACACCTCGTTCTAGGAAACGGCATGACAGATGTGCCCACCTTGATTCCGTCCTGGTAAGCTTCAGAGTACAACCCATAAATTTCATGCAGTAATTCTCCCAGGTATGAAATGCAGTGCTCCCGAGCATCTCTCCCGCCCGTTCAAGATATCAAGTCAGCATACTTGTGGCATTTCCCACCCGTCTTTACTTACCCTGATGCAGAACATGCGTTCAAATGAAAGCGCGAGTACGTGCTTCGCTAACAGAATGATAAGGGGCTGACCCGTCGCTCATAGCTCCCACGATGCACAAAATGGGTCAAAGAGTCATGCCAGGACGTGTTCGACCTTATCAATTGCCAAGCGGCCATCGAATTCTGCACTCTTTCAATTATGGTACCATACTTCGACACGGGTTCGTGTTACCTTTCTACGTCTTGGCATTTACTTGTGCTCATCATCGACAGGCCTGAACCGGTACGACCTCTCCAAGAAATGCGGGGGCGGTGACTCGGGTTTATGCTACGACGAGATCGAGTGCCTCTCACCCCTCTCAGGTTTACTCTGCGCGATGGTCGCTGACGGGTTACAGCGAAATCATAAAATACCTCAACCAGAAGGACGTGCAAGACCGGCTCGGCGTGGAAGTGTCGGCGTATAACTCATGCTCGTCTCACATCGGGTTCGACTTCGACGGGACGCTTGACATGATGAAGGGCGCCACGGAGTACGTCGGCGCGCTCCTCGAGCGCGACGTGCCGGTGCTCATCTATGTCGGCACGTACGACTGGGCGTGCAACTGGGTCGGGAACGAGGCCTGGACGCTGGCCCTGGAATGGAGCGGCCAGGCGGAGTTCGGAGCGCAGGTTTTGCGGGAGTGGACCGTCGATGGCAAGCCGGCAGGTAAGACGCGAGAAGCCAAGGGGCTGACGTTTGCCACCGTCCATGCTGCAGGCCATATGGTGCGTTGGCGAGACTCAACATGTATTCTTTTTCGCCTCACCACGAATATTTCAGGTGCCGTACGATAAGCCGAAAGAGTCCCTGGAGATGGTGAATCGTTGGATCGCTGGGCAACCATTGTAGGTCCCGGCCAAATGAAGCGGCGGTAGTGTCTATGGGAGCCAGTACATATCTTTAAAAACAAAACCTGTCAGTGTTTAAACGTTTACCACACTCAGGTCCTCCGGTCAACCTCCAGTTCATGTCCATTACACGTTACATAACATGGGGGACATCGTCTGTATAGGAACAAGACCCGATAGCCAAAGGTATCGCGTCCGTAACGTTTCCCCGATGACACCGAAGGTTTCGGCGGACGGTCCCTGCTTCGAACCAAGGTTAGGTTGTGAATTTCGAGAGATGGGATTATTTTTTATCATGAGATCGAAATGCCAACGTTATAGTACATAACAGAGGCGCCGATTCAGCAGAAATAAGATCCAGTGGCGAAATGAATCGTGCCCATTCAATACCCAGTGAGAAGTTTCAGGATATGTACAGCGGGAGGTGCATATTTTTCGGCGGCCTTGATCCTAAGGAATTTTCAGAGGCCGGTCACACCACTCATTGAGTACGTAGTTGTATTGTCCGTCATGGATATAATTCAGCGATTAGGAGATCCTTGGGACAGGCACCAGTGGTGTTGAGCCATCATTTGGGGTAATAATTCCACTCCAGAGTGCGTTGTTGTGAGTTCCGGGTAATTACGGACGCGTGAGTCGTCAAGAAACCAAGTAGATCACACAAAGGGGGAGTGGGTAGGGTGTTGGATTCCAGAAAACTAAAGAACTACCTACTCACTGGCTACTAAAATACTAATCTAATTGTCCTTGTACTTTATTACCTTGTTCTAAAAGCTAGGCTACCTTGTATCTGATAAATGGAGTAACTAAAATGGAACAACGACCCCAGTCATTGATTCAACTCATCACGTGGTATCTCGGATGCAGACGGGCCGCCTATCCCTTACAGTTGTCAGGAACCCCGGCGTATCGACTGTTCATGGAGCTACGCTAATCAACCTCAGAATGCAAAAAAATACGGCCGGAATGGAAACGAGATGGTCCGTTAAAAGGATGAAGCAGGAGAGCCAAATTGGATTCGAATACTAATCATAAGTATGCGTGTGAAACTTTACAGAGGTAAATTATGGATGAGAATTTGGGTTCAATGATTGTTCCACTGCGTTTATTTCGTTTTCGAAGTGTTTCCGAAGCTCCTCCCAGTCTTCATACCGTTTTCTCGAGCCGCCAAGTTGGATATTCCCACTGGCTGGTTCAAACTCGGTACTGATCTTTTTGCCCAGCACTCTGAGCAAATCCGCAACTCGTTTTACTGCGTGTGTGTTGTGCAGGATATGACTGTTACCATCCTCTGGCGTTGTTTTTCTGGCGGTCTCGGCTGCTTTGGTAAGAGTTTTGCCGAGCTGAGAAGAGAAGACAGCCCTGATATCGGGGGGGAAGTGTTCTGCCTTAAACCAGTCAAAGCAATTCACTTGGAGAGATGTCGATACTGTGCAGCGGATCAACCGCAGAAATTCTCGAAAGGCGTGTGGGGTGTTGAAGTCGAAGACGTTCCAAACTTTAGACAGTGCCATGATAGCCACCGCCCAACTTTCCTCCGTCGTGTCCTGTAGCATGTCATCATCCTCCGCAACATCCGGAAGCCATACGCTGCGGATGACGAAGATGAATATGTGTTGAGAGTGGAAGTCGTTCTTCCACTCATCATTTTCGGAGAATACAGTGAGCCACGTAGGGAGATCCGCATGCAGTGCCTGTTTCCACGCTGGTATTTTTGCCAATTTATCCCCCATTTCGAGATAGCACAGTGTTGTTCGGCCCTGGTATTTGAGCGTTATACGACCGAGGTGCATCCACAGCGAGTACTGCTGCATGATTGGCCTCAATTCGGGATCTTCGAACCAGGATTGACTCGCATGCAGAACGAGGTAAGCAGAGTACGAGATATTCGAGTCGGTCCTTGATAGCGCCTGGAGGATCACAAGGAGGGATTTCACCGTCGGCTTATGCGGCTGACCATCTGGGCCAGCACAAGCCAAGATTTGTAAAAGACTTTCGACCTCTAGAATGGTATCGCTATCCCACCCCTCAGGATTTCTGGTATCTCTCCTCTGCTCTTCCCATACTCGTTGGACGTCTTCCAGTGTCGCGTATAACCACTCCATTTGTTGTGCCTCGGGGGAAAATCCTACTTCTGCTTGGAGCTCTTCCAAATCTCGAATATTTTCAACTCTGACGAGCGTCGCCACGGCCGTTAACACATTGAGTGATTCTGGATCTAGATGGAATTTATGACAAAATCGAGAGGCCTCTGCCAGGAGATTGGCTAATCTCCACGATTCCCTGCCGATGGCCATGGGACCTAGATCCTTCGGTTCAATCATTGCTCTTGCCAGTTGGGCGGTTGTGTTGATAATTCTCATGATTCCGCCACGTTCAAGGTGGGTAACTTGTAACGTCTTAAAAAGGTCGGCCATCAGGACGATTTGAAAGCGACTGCGAAAGATATCATTGAACACAATGCCTTGAGCTGAGGATTATATTTAATTACCGCTTGTCTAGTTGGGCCATAATTCTGGGATTCGTGCGGGCCAGCAAAGAGTTTAAACAACAGAGGTAATTGGTGAACGCCGACTGATCCAGGCTCGGCATTCTGCCAACCGAGAAATATGACAGGAAATCTTCCAACTCTTCCCGGAGTGGGAATGGGTCAGAGGTAGGTGTTTGATAAAGCGAGGGAATGGTATGCAATGCCCACCGGATGGCTAGCAGTTCTTCCCGATCAGGTACCAGGTCCGGTGAACCGCTGGCGATCCGAACCACGTTGCGAAGATGCGACAACTGAGATGGATCATTGTTTTCAACTTGAAGAACATCACCGTCGGAGATGCCGTTTAAATCAGGCTCAGCGTGAAAGATCCCTGACGCTCGGGCGATGAGCCTCAGCGAGCAGTACGCCCGGCCACAGGTTATTGCACAATGGGTCATACCCGGCCGAACTTGGTGGGTAAAGTTCCCGCCTTTGAAACCAGTATCGAAACAAGAATTGAAGGTGTCAACAAGACGAGCCATCGAGGATGTGAGATCCAGATCGAGCGGCCATTGGAGGTGGAGGGCCATTTCGGCTGCAACACTAACCATCGTGGGATCGGTCGAGGTCTCCAAAATCCAGACGACGGCGGGTACCTCGGATGACTGTGGTGAAAAATACTCCGGGTGGCGACTCCACTCGTCCGAAGCCCGAGTATGTGCTATAAAACGAGGCAAGACCTGTTTCCTGGATTTGACAGCGCGAGATGATGAGCAGATGCTCCTGGAAAAGTGAACAAGTTTGATGAAGGTCCGCCTCGCGACACGTAGAGTCGTCGGGATTATTTGACCAAGGAACGGTGCAAGTGGTGTTTGGAAAGGCGAATCGGGAGAAAATATGGCAGATCCGAGCAGGGAAATGTATGAAATGAAGCCGAATGACGTCAATGTCAGGACGATGATTGCGATTGAATGATGAACGGTCCACAAATAAACCGCCAAAGCAACTGAAAAGAGCAGCAGTGCGAGCTGCAGCAGCAGGGGGAACGTCTGCAGAACAAGGTCGAATTTCCAGCTGAGCAAACCATCGAGTTTGCGTTGCCGTTCGTGTCCGCGCTCCTCGATTGTCCCTCTGCTCCCTGCGGCTTGGTAGTAAAAGATCCATTGTTTACCCAAAACCGCAAGCAAGGCCGCGAGCAGTGTGGTAAACAAGCTGAGGTAGAGCAGGCTCTGAACAGCTACAATAATAGCCGGGATCGTGCCGATGATCAGTGGCTGTATTTGGATGATGAATGCAGAGCTAACGGCCGAGAAAAGACCAGCCTGCGGTGAGAGACAATAAGATGGAAATTCAATCGATAAACTGTCAGCCCTACGCACGAAAATCAGAGCCGTGTCAAGGTCGGTGCTATATTTTTGCTGAAGCTCCTTGTCATGCTCATCGGCAAGTTTCATATACGAGTTCCAGAATGCCGTCTTGTGGTCGGTAGTAGGTGCCGGGGGCTTGAGCGCTTCGAGTGCTTTGTGAATCCTTGTCGCTGTTAGATAGATACATAAAACGAGAAAGAGGACATACTTGTCTGCTTGCTCCTCCTGTCTCCGAATCAGATCCGAAAAGCACGATTGGAGTGCAACAATCAGTCTACGGTGGCTTAGGGTCAGTGCCTGATTCGGATTTGTGTACCATACGCCATACCTATCTGTCGAATCCGACATTCTCGTTGGGGGTTGTGCGAGAGAGATGGAGGCGGAAGCCAAGAAACAAAAGGCTGCGGGGTGACGGCATTGACAACGTCTATCCTTTCTGGACCCGACTGGCAGCTGTTGCAGATGGGGAAAGCCAAGGAAATGAATGCCCAGCTCGGTGATCCGAAAAACTTTGAACTGTCACTGGTCAGTGTTTATAGTCATGGTGGCGGTGGTGGTGGCCATGGACTTGGGGCGACTAGGTGGCGGTAACCACATATACGGTTCTGTAGCAGCCAGCAGATGGGGGAAACCAAGGAAATGAATCCCCAGCTCGGTGATCCGAGAAGCTTTGAACTGTTTATAATCATGGTGGTGGCCATGGATTTGTTGCCACTGCGTGGAATCACCCAATTTACCAGTCGGCATCGTGACGTCGTCGCCCGATGTTGTCAACTCAGTGTTCCACGGTAGCGCCCAGTGTCACGGCCCACTTATTGATCATTCTCCCCTTGGTTTAGTTCGTTCGTTCTCTGGCCAGAGATGTAATAAAAGCACGTACTACGTTGTATTGAATCCCCTGCGCGTTTTGGGCCCTGACTCGGAGTCATGTCGGCGCTGAAAGGGTATAGTGAACATACTGAACTAGAAAGTCGGCGGCTCGTATAACGCTCGGGGAACCGCAAAGTGCATCAACGAGACGCGGATCTTCGAAAAAAGTATCTCATTGAATACAATGGTAAACTCACGTGACAGTCGCGTTCCACTCACAGCAACCAAATGCGACCAAATACTCCTGTAATGTTTGAGTTTGCTTTTTTTTTTTGTCTGTATCTCGTCGATAATAGTCGCGGACATGATACCTTCTCCACGGGGTCTCAAATCTTGAGACAGCGCAGATTCTACCACTCTCACCACGTAAAACCCCCGACATGCCTCGCAGTGTAAGGTGCAAGGAAAGCCATTTTTCTCCGGAAGTCAGGCTGATTTGCCTGCTGCAAAATGCCTCGCTTATTTAAGTTTCGGGTCACCTGACCATGTAGGGCTGGACATGAATTGAACGTTTGAATGACCTGGGGTTCCATCATCTGGGCCGGCAAGTGCACCGATATTGGATTTGTTTCCGCCGTCCGCAGGGAGTGCATTTCGCTGTTATTTTGTAGCATCATGATCCTGAGCTCAATAATTAGGTTGGCTTGCAAAGTCGTCAGCCGCGAAGCCGTAATGACGAGTCTCATAATTTTACCTCCATACTTGATTCATCTGTCAGTCGACAGTGGGGCCGAAGCTGAGCGTGGGGACATCTTGCGTAGCTCCCAGGAACTCAATGCTTCCGGCTGAAAGACTGACTTTATTAGTCGTTTGCGGAGTCGCGTTTCCGATCCTGTATATATGGTTCCCAGACACTAACACTAATATTCCCACATGATGTGAGCTCGTTATAACTTATCGCGGCAAGAAATGAAATTTGGCCGAAAAGGGAAAAAATTGGAGGCGCCTTAGTTTCGCAAAACGGCTGTAAAGTACCCGGAGAGGAGAAGAGGAACATTGATAATTCGATATCCAGATATCGCATTCATATCCCTGATCACTGTTTCCACGTATGAACTAGAGGAATCCGAGGAGCTCACTGCAAGCTCAAGAATCTTATCTGCAGCAAGGAGGAAGGTGCGGCTCTCCTAGCTGGAATCGTAGGCAGCCCGTAACCTGACGCGTTCGGTGAAAGGATGCCTGGGCATGTTACAAAAAACTTGACGAAGCCGCTCAACTGGAGAGATATTTTCGTTCCGAGATTTGAGCAACTCCTTTCCCGTGAGGAGGTGCGGTGGTCCCTGTAAGGATACAGTGCGGACGAATTGCAAACTCAGAAGTTCTTTCCCACGTCCATATACATTGAGTCGACAGATTTGCGATCCCCAACAGTAAGTCTAATGATGAATGTCAAAATTAATTGACCAATTTTCAGATACTCAAGTTAAACAACCATTGTGTTGAATGAGTCGGCGCGGGATTCTTTCGCCTCCGACCCGCTTTCAATGAATGCGATAGATACGGTCCAGACATTCTACGACCCGTCATGTTTGTGGAGCCAAAGGCGACTACACCGTCAGTTGGAGTGATGCCGAACGAGAGGAAGTCTCCGGAAGGTTGATGCTTCCTTCCAACTGAGCTCGAGCCTTGCTTGGCGAAGCGTCTGTCTACGAGATACCAGATGCTGCCTCGATCATGATGCTTTCTCATGCTGGTGAGAAGTGGAGTTGTGCAGGTGGCTATTTAACGCCAGTTAAGTAAGACTGTCACGCACAGCTCAAGGAGTTACTCGAACCATGTCTGCTGCATCTCAGCCTATCCCTTCAGCCCTGGTTGTCCCTATCATTGAGGCGTATGCCCAGGGAATTCGCCCGGCCCTCGCTTTCATTCTCATTCCAACCGTGTTCGGTTCGATGCTTGTGCCGCTCCTGATCATGCTATTTGCACTGTCCACACCGCAGTCGCGGCGAAAACCCATTTTCATACTTAACGTTCTGTCTGTTGCTTTGGGGATCATCACTGCTTCATTGGGGGCCCACACCACGGCAAGCATCCCATTAAATAATTAACCTATGGACGGAAGCTCACACCGTGTGCAGATAATCACCATTTTATCGCCGTTCAAAGGCGTCAATGGCCCAGAAAGTGAACTACCATATGAATTTACTCTGTTATAAAATTAACGCCAACGCAGATCTTGCTTTTACAATCTTGGATATCTGGCTGTCATGGTTTGCGGAGGCTGTCCTCTTGGTGCGCATCACGGTGGTCTTCCCCCGCCCAAGTTGGCCCCTGTTGCTTGCCTTCCCTATCGTGGTTAAAGGCGCACGAGTGGCAGTGAACATCATGTTCTCCGTACAGTGGGCGAGGCTCCTATTCACGGCTGGATCTGCAAGTGAATTTGATGTCCTCGGCGGGATACCGAGGTCAACATTTCAAGCTGCGTTTTGCCTGGAACTGGTGGATAACTGGTAGGTTCATCTTTTCTATACGGCAAGGTCTAACGCATTGAGTGAAGTTACATGTCATCCCTCTTCCTGTGGAGACTCGGATTGCATGCACATTCAAAGTTCTTCAAAGGCGCCCCCATTCAACGCGTTACTTTGAATAATTCAAAACGTGAGCCAGAAGGAGACGTGTTTTGTTCATCATCATTGACTGAGCACATCAAACTTCGTAGAATCTTACAGCAATAGACTCCAGAGGTTGTTTTGGATTGCGAGCACCAATTTTATCTTCCCTCGTTCGTGGCCTTTGTTCATATCCACGGGAAGATAAGTTAGCCATTTTCAGTGATCTTCGGGCTCATCCAGATTATTACGGTCTTTGTGGCCAAAGACCTTATTCTCTCCTTGATTTTTGAAACGGTGAACACATATGTTGCCATTATATCCACCGTCTTCGCCACTGGTATGTTGCTTCCCAGTTACCCTCCCAGGTCGAGCTGGGCTGAATCTTTATATATGTAGTCTGGTCTTCGACGGAGACATTCAAAGAGAGCGTCGCGGAAGGCTATAGTGTCGCTTCGACGCGGCCTGTAATATTCCGTATGGGCCCCGTGCACCCTGCTACCGGAACGACTACATCCGAGTCGCTTTCGAATGGGGACGACAGCCTTAGGGATGTAAAGGCGGAAAATTGGGACGGACACAAATGATGTACTTTGAGCTACGTGTTTACGAGACTAGCTATGGATGAATAAATTATGAATGCACGACGGACACCGTCTCCGGCGTCTGGTTGTACACTCTCAAACCTTTAAATCGATTCCAAGTCCCTTGATTTTGTGTCTGTGGGAAGCGATATTACATCAGGCCGCAAGGCACATATTAATCAAAGAGTCATGAGTCCAGACACCAAAACAAGTTGAAAAAGAAAGCACGCCCGCCGCGGGCATCAAGCCGAGGCTGATGGGAACTCCGGCCAGCCAGTCCACAGTTTGCCAGCGTCTTGTGCGTCCGACCCCCTGGAATTTATGTGTGCTCGGTCGGCATCTGGTAGAATTCTGTAAGGATAACCACCCTCTACAGTACCACTTGTTTGTCTTCCGTAAACTCGTTGTTCAGCCTGTGGACCACGCGAGTATAATATATCCCCCCCCCCCCCCCCCCGGCCTCCCGGCCCGTGCAGTGCTCTTCTGGCACTCTTGCAATGGGACGCGAGACTCGACAGTAGACAGCCCTAATATCTTGCCCGCCCACGCCTCTAGCTCTGGTTGTCTTTTCAAGGTCCTTTGTCTAAGATCGGTCAATCAATCCCCTACATTTTAATTTTTACATCGTTTCCCTTGAGTCTTGACTGGTTCGTCGTGTTGTGCAGGTGTCGATATGTACTGTCTCAATCCCGCGGATCTCAAGCCGTCCCACCCATCATTCATGTACGGGACCCGGTCCATGCTCAGGCGCACTGAAAGGATGGGAGCGACTTACTCAGAACTTGACAGGAGCTTCCGCTCGAATGTCACCTATTTCACAAACGTCAATAAGAAAGAAGAAAAAGCTTGGTACAAAAGGACGACCTAGCCTGAATTCGAACGAGGTACATGCCTCTGGAATTCTAAGATGATGCGGACGCGACACCTACGTCTCATACCGCAGGATCCTGAGAAGGCGAGAATAAAGAGAGCACCGAGGGCACTCATGGATCGATGACACATTTCAACATCACAACCGATGCGAAATGAAGAATGGGAGCGAAACGAAAAGGGGAAAAAAGCAACTGACGACCATTCGCCAATGGACCAACCTGGATTTGAACCAGCGCAGCAGACGCAGACGCGATACGTTTCGCCGCTAGGTCTCATTCCTCCTCAATCGCACCTCTTGTCGTACGGTGATCTCGTCGTAACCGCGAGCCTAGGAAAAACTTTATTGAGTACACTAGTACGCGGGTGATTTTCCGCAGATCGTGGACCATCATCAAGGGTAAGTAATCCCAGCTCATGTTCAACCAAAATAAAGAATGGGAAGGTGCTATGCGATTCTTTGCCAAAACAAAGAAAAAATCTCGTCGTGCATGTTGCACGACCTAGCCTGGACTCGAACCAGGGACTTCCGCTGAAAGTCGGTGCATGACATCACATGGCCTGCGGCGAAACCTTGCGCCACTAAGTCTCATTACTACTCAATCACACCTCTTGTCGTGCGGTCTTTTCGTCGAAATCGCTCGGATATTCATAGGCGAGCTTGAGAAAAAGCCTCACCGACTGCACTAGTACGCCGATGATTTTCCGCAGACCGTGGACCATAAAAAATACCCCAGCTTCAAGATGTTCAACCAAAATAAAGAATGGGACGTTGCTATGCGATTATTTGCCAGAACAAAGAAAAAAGCTGGGCAGGAATATTACACGACCTAGCCTGGAATCGAATAACTTGAATTATCACATAATTATCGGATGCGATACCATTCGCCACGAGGTCTGATTTTGCGCCGGCGTACCTCGTGTCGGGTGATATTTCTGCTGTCAGCCCCTCAGGTTCGAACGGTGCGCGGGAATTGGAATCATAATGAAAGAGGGACCACCGAGTACATAGCATGTGGGTGAGCATTTTGGGGGAAAAACGCAGACTGGCCTGCACAGAAAAAATTCAGGATAAAGGCTCGGTACTTCCGCTCAAAAAGAGAATCCAGACGCTTCCTTCTTTAGATTTACGTTCGAACAAGCCCGGGTTCCAAGTAGAGAAAGAAAAAGAAAAGAAGAAAAAGCAGAACAAACATTGGGAATGACCTAACCTGGGTTCGAACCAGAGATTCCTACATGTGTATACTATACCATACACGGACTGCAGACGCGATACCACCTTCGCCACTAGGTCTATGAATGTGGGGAGGCGACGTTGGATATATAGGGCTCTGGCGAGCGAGTGCAATTGACAGCGGACGGTCCGTGCACACGCAGTAGATAGTAATTTTATCCAGTGCTAGGAACAGCTAGGAATGGGTGAAACGAGAGCAGAATGGACCAGGAGGGATAAATTTCCAACTCGTAGGGCTAGATAGATATTCAAGCAGAAGTAAGCCTAGATTGCAAATGCGCGCCGGAACACCGCCACTGGCATGGCGGGCTGACTACTAAACACTTACCCTCTTTCCACCCACGCTCCCACGACGACGTGACAACGGAGACAAGACGAAGACAAGACAGCAGGACGACGAGAAGAAACAAAACGAAGAGCGCTGGCAACACAGCTGCCGAGTCACGTCGGTGTCTGGAGCAGAGCAGCAAGTCTTATCAAACTCTAATCGGGGTCAAAGCGAGGGATCTTCACGGTGCTCAGGACCTGAACACAGCACAGCACAGCCAGGGCTCTTCATACAGTACTCCTGGGTGGACCAAGCCCCCCGACTGGATCGAAACCACCGGCGACGCGCTCTCGAAGCCGCGCCCCGCGCGTCACCTACCGCCTCGACGACGAGCGTGAGATGATCACCTCGGGCAGCGTATTGAAGAGGAGAGCGGGATTAGAGGTGGACGGACAGGTCGCCGTGGCGCATCCCGGGCAATTTTCTGGTGTATTGCGAGGCGCACAAGCGTGGGCGGACATGGGTTGGTGACGGCGCGCACTGAGAAACAGCCACGAGGCGAGGGGTGAGTGGTTCGTCTTTCGTTCTTTCGACTCTTGTGTGCCACACCATATCCTTCTTCCCCCGTCGTGCCTCTCGGCGCTCGATACCCCTTTTCACCCACATCCTGCCCTCTCTTCTCCATCGCCAGTCTCGGCCCCCGTCTTGTATCCGGTCCCTCAACCGATTTCCTCCTCCTTGCCTCCGTCGCCCGGCACCTGTTCCTCACCGCACATCTGGGCGCGCTATCCGCATTCCACCACCATCTTGTCACTCCTCACCACGTCCTGCTTATTTCCCTTCCGTTGGCCTTTCTTCGAGCCTTATATTCATCCCTCACGCTGCGGATTCCCGCATGTGTTGTTAGGCAGCACACATGTATACATGTTTTCCTCCTCCTTGTGCTAAAAATTTCGATCACTCGCCCGATAATTGGCTCGTAATTTCTTGCTCGGTCCTCACCAAACATGGTTCGAAATGTTACTCTCTGCGGACTCACCCGCAACTTCCGCTTACATCTATTCATTTGTCAAGATTTTCTATACAAAGGAATCAACTATCGACGAGCCTCGATTTGAACCAGGACCTCCCGTTGGCATTTCAATGAATTTGCCGATTGCGAACGCGAGAGCTTTCGCCACTAGGCTTTGTTTCTCTTGAATCCGTCCCTGTTGTACAGGCGTCGATGATGATTCCGATCCTCCTGTTCGACATCCATTGTGGGACTGTTTTCGTGGTTGGTTCACGCAAAGGTGGGACCGACGTTAACCAGGACTCAACGGGAACTTCTACTCGAACATGTGGATATGATCTTGCGTGTCTGGAGGTGTGCCGGTGAGCCTGACTACTCCGCAAACGGAAAAAAAAGGAGGTTGGGGAGAAGACAGGACCCAGCCTGGATTCGAACCAGGACCTCTCGCTATCAAGGTTCCACGTCCCGGATTATCGATCACGGGCGCGATACATTCCACCACTAGGTCTTCTTTGGGCTGAAGCACTCCTCGTCTATCCAGTATAATCCTCGAAATTTCCATCATCAAAAATACATCTCAAACACCTCCACGACCTAGCCTGGATTCGAACCAAGACCTCCCGCCGTCATCGCTACCTAAGGATCTCTTATATCGATTGCGCGCGCGCTACATTCCATCACCAGGTCTTATTTGGACTGAACTAAGCCTCGTGTTACGCGAGATGATGCAGGTAATCCATTAAATTTCGATGCCCAGCTCACCAAAAACACGCCTTAAACACTGCCCAGGACCCAGCCTTGCTTCGAACAAGGGACTTCCGCGGACTCATGGAATCCTCTAAATATTCACGGACGCGATACGCTTCACCATTGGGTCTCATCTCCACTGAATTACTCCTCGTCTTGTGGAAGACTTCGATATTCACTTTTCATAGTTGTCGACCGGTGCGTGAACATAAATATAACCCTTGATAAAATATCTACTCATCGTCCCCCTACGTACACTTTTCAACTCAAGAGTCAACTCGCTTTGTCGTCACTTTCTTTCAACTTGACTCACTTGTCCGACCCAACTGTTTTGCTTCCTTCTATGCCTCCGCGCCGCCGCCAAAACTTCTTATCGTTTACCATGAACGACCTAGCCTGGATTCGAACCAGGGCCTCCCGTGATCAAGTTCAATGATCCAACTCCACCCATCGATTGCAGTCGCGATACATTCCGCCACTAAGTCTTATTTGAACTGAATCAACTCCCTTGTTGTGCAGGTTTAAAGAGTCGTACTCCTGCTGATCCCGACTAATTCCAAAAAAAAATATGGAACATCCACTGTATGACCCAGCCTGGGTTCGAACAAGGAACTTCCGTGGAACGCAAATAAAGCTATTCCGATAACATTCGCGGATGCGATACACCTCACCACCGGGTCGTATTGCCACTGAAGTAGTCCTCGTTTTGTGCATATAAAATTGTCGTCTATTCAATGCAAAGATTTGCAAAGAAGAAGAAATTTATTTGTATCACCCGTCTAATGGTACATTCGGCGTCGTACGCTCATCACTTAGGAATGCATCTTAATCCAGAGTGACCCGTGGCGTGTGTACAGCAGTTGATTCAGTGGGAGAAAAAAAGAAAAGCATGCACGAAGATGATCATGACCTAGTCCTGGTTCGAACAGAGATCTCCCGCCAACTCCCCAATTAAGGAAGATAGTTACAACGGGCACGCGTGATACGTTTCGCCACCAGGTCGTCGAGAAAGCTATCGGTGGTTGTGAGATAGTGACATAGAGGTTCAATGGTGAACTCACACACCAATCAGTGGGGCTAAGATTTGCGAGCGGAATCGATACCAGAGTTGAGCGCAGGAGGTGGGGAGCCGCTCAAAAGAGCTGCTTTGACTTGCTTCCAGCCCTCGTGGGAGGCGACCACCTGTGGGTTGGGCGAAAGCTGTCGGTGGAAGGTATCGACGGTCTTCAAAGCAGGGAATATTGTGGACAAGAATTCAGCAACGGGCCGCGGTGCGCCGATGAGCGAAGATCCGACTTCGAGCCGGTCCAAACTGTTCTGGGACACCCTATTCTTCGCTTTGATTTTGATTTCGGGGACATCGGTGGCATCAAAAGCCATGCTGAGAACCTGCAAACAGGGACAGTGCTTTGCGAACGCATACACGCCCTCGAGGGTTACCCGGGTGGTGATACGATGGGAACGGCCCGGTGGGAGCAATAGTGATTCAATACGAGGCCATGCACAAGCCATGTCCCCGACCACGGCGTCGTCTAGATCGAGACCGGCCGGGTGTGAGAGCGACACCTTGATAAGATTGCTGAAAGAAAACAAAGGTTTAAGCATCTCTCCTCCAACCAAATATATGTCAAGCTGGATCGTATTTGGATCCAAATAACCCCCTTCTACGCTCAGTTTTCGAAGCGACGCGTGTGAGCAATAGGTCGCGAGAGCGGAGTAGAATTGACCAACTGTAATCTTTGAGGGCGGAACGCTCAGCCCCCTCAAGAAGAGCGAAAACTCAACCAAGGAACATTTTATCGAGGTTCCAAGGAGGGCAGGAGCACGCTCCATCGTCTCGCACTCAAGCGATGTGAGTGCAGGAAAATGAAGGGATCCCTCTAGAATCTGAGAGAAGGGGATAGGTGCCTCTGGGGACATCAGCCATAGCGAGCGGAGACCAGGAAGTCGAGCTATATGGCAAAGAGCAGCCTCATCCAGGCCGGTCACGACGAGTGATTCGACGCGGTGCAGCGTCCATAAAAATCTGGATATTGCTGGTATGGCGGCCACGTCGAGGATGCCGGAAGTTCCAAGACTGAAATACGTCAGTCTAGTACATTTGGGAGCCAACGTCGAAAATATCGGTAGGTGCGAAATGTTGTCGATAGCCATGTGGAGAGTCGTGAGGCTGGGGGTAAGAAACAAGCGGATATGATGGAAAGAGTCGGCTGCATCGAGAAGCCAATATTTGAGCTTCTTCAGATTGGGAAAGAGGTATTCCTCGGGAAAAGACAAATCGAGGGTGTCATAGACTTCGAGATTTTCGAGCGCTCCGTCTTCGTCAACGTTAAAGGACTTCACGCGGTGGGAGTAAAATAGGAAACGTTCCCAGTCGGCCATGGTTATGGGTCGCCGCAAAATCTGTACATATAGAGGTTAGGTTTACTAAAAGAAAGATGCACGCCTTGGACCTCACGATTTTAAGATCCGGTAATTCTGGCGTGCCATCTGCATCCTTTATTGGAGTCTCTGTGATATCCCATATATCATTAGGCATTCGTTTGAGGAGGTTCGAAATGGTTCCCTGGTGCCTCCACAGGATGTTGAGCGCAGGATGAAGAAAGATCGTGGACGTTGCAGCAAGCCGAGAGAGATCACCGTGCGAGGCGTGCTTGTCAGGTCCGTGAGTGTCAACTTGAACCTGCGCGCAGATCATCACCACCAGTTCTACATTGCAACGCGCGATGCATTTCGATGACCTGTTTGTCGGAGGCTCGCGAAAAAGCAGGAGCAGGAAAAAGAAGCGCTCGCCGTTTACATGATCCGACTTGGAGTCGGACTTTCCCAGCACGTGTCAACACGACGCGACCGTTCAGACTGTGGTTCCAGATCCTCCTCTTTCTCTAGCGTGAGATCTCCTCCTGAAAGTCCCTGGGATCTACTCATATGTCTTGGGAAAATTTTCACGAGCCCAAAGACCCAAGTATATTCGAACCAGGACCTCCCGCTATGAAGCTGTAACTAGATCGTATTTCCACTGAAGGATTAATCCCTACCCGGAGCGTACATACGGGGGAAAGTCCGTGGACTACTCATCGACAGAGAAATTGAAAATGGGGAACATGATATTCTTTGCACCGCCCTCCCGCCAAAAAGGTGGTAGTCAACGACATCGGCGCAAGACCGAGCCTGGATTCGAACCAGGATCTTCCGCCGAGAGCTGTTTCACGCTACATGGCCTGCAGACGCGATACGTTTCGCTACTGGGTCTTTTTCCCACTGTCTGGTACTTTCTTTCGTCAAATGGCCGTGATACGCGGGAATAGGCTAAACGAGGCTCCCTCTGAGTACACTCCGCCGACTGATACCACCGTAAAATATCAGCGGTGTCCCGGTGAATATTCCGTTCAAGAAGAATGGAGGGGTGAGCATCTGATTATTTGGACACAAGGAAAGAAAAAGAAGTGAAGGATTCGAAGCAGGACCTCCCACTGACTGAAGTAGTGAACTCTACTGACCAACATACGGGGTGCAGAAAGGGCTCACCGACTACTAGCTATACTGCGCCCGGTAAATTCGATCTGCTGGATATCACCAAGTGCGAGTCAATTTTGTTTTGCGCCTGAAAATGGGTCCCTATCTTGGTGAGTTTTTTTTCCCCCGAGCTGATCCGCGATGCGGCCCAGACACATGTAGCCAGTGGTTTTCCAGTTTTAGAGTTTCTTTTTACATGAATTATCTACCAATTTATACGCTAGTTATTTATATTCTTCATCTCAGACTCCTCTCCTGTTATTCCTGCATGCTTTTAATGATTTCCCCCATCCTTTACTACTGCATGTGCTGGGCACTCTTGTTCGCGGCCGCCGCACTTAGACATTACGAATCGAATAGGCCGGATATGAAACCCAAACGGGTTGAAAAAGACTTGATGGTAGTTCTACCTGTCGACTTAAGACTGTAACAGCGACGCTGTCAGTCCAGCGGCGCTTGCACATCGCCGCGTGCAGGGAACACCACGACTTCTTTCCAGTCGGATAATTGCGTGGCTGAAGTGAATTTAGCGGAACATTGTACGACCCAAAACATATGGTGTGACACGCATTGAAGTCCGGCGCCCCATACATTCTCAAACCTTACGTCAAAGATCTCGGGTGCCCGAAACTTGAAGTCTCTTCGTTATTTTACACGTCGCCCGCCCGTCCGTCTTATGTTACCACGATGCACGGTTCCAGCTCCTGGTACGTCCTCGTTTGATACAGGGTCTAGTTCTCGGCGGAGGGGAGGTGAAGATATATACAGCAATTTCTGTCTGTATTTAGCAGCGAAATCACCTCAATCGATTGATAAACTGTATGCATTTACATCTAGCCTCGATCCCGTCCCGTGGTGCTCGCCTGAATTCCGCAGTCGGATTTAACCGACAGGGTCGTATCTGGTTACAACATTGAAATGCGACATAGTGTCGTTGTTGACGGCCGGTGAGCATGAGCAATGCTTCTAAGTCCGCGAAAAGCGTTATAAATTGGAAGAAAAGGTTACCATGCATTCGGGTGAGGTTCCTGTCTTGAAGAATGAGAACCCGTGCGGTCTTTCCCAAATTCCAGTGCACGAATCGAAGGATGTGCAGAGTTGGTAATAGATGTGGCGATCAATCAATGTCGTCCCAAAAGGTTTATTCAATGAACTAAATCCTGGAGGGTGGGTGCCTACCCCCTCCCCCCCCTCCAGAATCTTCGTATATTCAAGTGATGTAGAATAAAGGAGGATGGCATCCTTGAGCAAGCTAATGTCTTGGTAATAGTATGGAAAGCCGGAGCACCACGCTTTAAAACAAATGATGGAATCAGCACCTTGGGTGATGGCCGCATTGTGCCGTGAATGTGGTCAACGTGAAAAGTTACTATTTCTTAACTTCCAACAGTATATATCCATCTCTATTACAGTGAAGAGGATCAAATATCACTTGACCAACAGAATACATGAATATGCAATTCGAAACGCCGGCAACAAAGGTTTTGTTTTTGTTTAGTTGCTGCTCCATGCGACTGCCCTTCCTTGAGTTACGATGGCTAGAGGAGGTCCACAATGAAAGATTTGCCAACGTCAGAGCTGGCCGATACATACTTGAGGCTCGTTCCTCAATTCCCAGTGACTGTTTCAATCTCTGATCCCCAATTTGAACCCGGGACTATCGGTGTTGACTATGTTCACTGTTCAAGTTCAGAAACATAGCCTATAGGTCAAAATTCCAAGGAGTATGTGGGAGAACCCGCCAGATATATCGACTAGAATAAAAACGTCGAACTGGGCCTCGTCGTGAAGATGTTGCACCGGACTACCACTGTTGCCTTGCCCAGTGACTTGTTCGGAAATGAAGCATATAATCGTGCCAGAACTGCCAGGATTCAGCGAGAAAGAAAGCAAGAAGGTCGTGTGGATTAACGGACCTCATTTTCTCATGTCTATACCAATTCTTTCCGTGGCCCAAGGACGATTCCGATGTTCTAGGGTATCTGGGACATCCAGAAACAAGGTTGACTGCATTATATCAACCTTGGAGTGGATTTGGTATGCATTCAATTGCGATAAGCAATTTATAGGAAGCTTCTGGCTTGCTTCCAACCACTTTTTCTGTCATCAGTGGTGTGTTTCTCCTCCCGAAAGGGCGATAAAAAGTCCCCCTTGCAATATTTCTGCCTATTGGAAAGAGAGGGTAGCAACCACCAGAATTTCTAGGTTTATTGGATCAGATAAGTTACATCATTGAAGACGAACAAGCATAATAACTGCAATATAACCTCGCATCCGGTTTAGGGTTCTGCACGGCCATCACTCGGCAGCTGATTCCATCACTTGTTTCAAAGCGGTGCTCCGGCTTTGAACCAAGTATGCCATTCTGGGAAGCGACGGAGAACGGATGGTAGAGGTTAGCGGGAAACTCCGGATATTCGACGTTTGCGGACTCGACCTTCTGGAATAAACCGAACTAGAGCGTATTCGCAAGCCACAAAATCGACGGTCATATTTCTGCCATCATTCGTCGTTTTTACCGATGTCGGGTGACCAGAAGTGGTCCGCATCCCAGCTATAAGCCCATACACCCCGGAAATAAATCCCTTGAAGCTGGGGGCGCGTAGTCCTCGTGCTACCCCGAAAAAATGGGGTGTCCATTGCTTTTTTGGCAGGAGTTGTGGTTTTTGCCGGGTTTGCCGAGGACCCGTTGCCACTTTCGGCGTCACGAATTTTTGCCATCAGCGGCCATCATTTTTGGATCAAAGTCGCCGCTTAGGTTTTTGGGGCTGCGAATATGGGGTCCTGACAGGTGCCTCGACAGAATCTTCGGCCAAGTGACTTGGTGTGGGAGCGTCGCCGAAATATTCCCCCAGAATGAATTTACCTTACGGGAAGTCAGTCACCTAGTGTCGCTTCTCGCTTCATGGGAGCTATATAAACCCTTTCTTTCCTCCACGGTCGATATTGCATTCCCAGATTCCATTCTACCACTCGAGTAAACACGATCTCCTATCGGGATGCCTCAACTGGATCTGGTCGTTGGTTGGTCACCTCCTCGCTCGATAATTCAGTAGATGCTCATGATCGAAGGCGTCTACCTCCTTGGTATCCTCTTCAACACCTTCTTGTATGGCTTCGTCTTGGCCCAGTTTTTGACTTACTTCAACACGAGTCAGTTGCTTTTTCTTCGGTGATTTGTCTTCTGATTCTTCAACCCAGAATCAAACGATCCCTTGTGGATACGGTTCGTGCTTCACTTTTCCTGAGACGGCTCGATGCTAACAAACCACTAGAGCCGTTGTATGGTCGCTGCTATTCCTGGATACCATTCATAGCGCAGTGTGCGTGTTGTGATTTCAAACATGTCCCGTTCTCACTACTCCATTCGTTCAGCGAGGTTTATGCGGTATGGCAGATAGGGTACGTCATGATTCCACTCTTTGGATATGTTCATGGCTGAATAACTCCGTTGTAGGGTGGACGACTTCGGAAATTTCGCCAGTTTCGCTAGTGGGTTCATGCGCAAAAACTTCTCAAGCACCCGCGTTGATACCCAATGTTTCAGCTGTCAGTTGGGTGATACCATTCACCGCTGCCGCGACCGCCGTCGCTGCATTCATCACTCAGCTATTTCTAGCGCACCGGTGAGTAACTGCAAATATTCGTGACATGGTGGTTGACCCTGCCTAAGCGTGTTCTTCTTGACGAAGAGCAAAGTCCTAGTAGGAATCATTGGGGTATCCAGCATCCTCAGCTTGGTATTAGGGTGCGTTGCGGGAATATTGTCGGGTATAATAGAAGAGTATGTTGCACGTCGCATTCCATTTGCATTTCTCAGTCGCCCTACAGAGTCGCCAAGTTCGGGACTATTGTGCCCTTTGCCGTTTCCTGGCTCAGCTTGCAGTCGGCTACAGACTTTCTGATCACCGGTTCGTTGTGCAACGTGCGATGGATATAATACTCACTAGGTCTTCCAGTGTCACTCATCACCACACTTACTCGCTCGAGAACTGGTTTCCGCAGGACGGACGCCATCATAACTCGGCTGATTCGAGGGGCTATCGAGACGGGTAGAACCTCCCTAATATCGGCCTATTCATCTCTTATTCTTCACCAGGTACCTTTGCATCTGTGTTTGCCTTGGGAGATCTGTTTTTTTTCGCTTTCTTCCGCACAACGAACATTTATGCCATGTTCGCCTTCCCCATCGGGCGCATATACACGAATGTGCGCAACATTTTTCTCTCAAGGGACCGGGCTGGCGCTGATGTTCAAAAACAGACCTTGCTGCACACTCTAAATGCCCGCGCGGGTCTCAGAAGTATGGACTCCATTGTAGATTGCGACTCCGAGGTTCGTTGCACTGTGTGGACTACTTCGGTGCTTTGGTTCAATTTTTCTTCCTTGCATTTCCAGGGTAACGCGCGCGCGATCCGCCTGCAGGACCCAATTCGGAGCCACAAAAATCTCGAAATGACCCCGGTATCCCGCGGACAGCAGCCTGCTGGCGACATAGAAAAGATGCGAATTTAAGTTCAAACTGTGCGGGAGGTGTGCGGTGAGCTTGAGGAGGGCGACCAAAAACACAAGAGAGTTTCACAGCCATTTGCTTTATCCTTTTAAGCACAGTCGACGTCCAAATACCCCATAGTCCTAATAATCCATAAGTTCCACTAATTCATAGCTTTTTTTGGTCATTCACCTACCATGTTGCCACTATTAGTGCAACCTTCACTGAATTTTGGTCTAGCGCGTATCTGAAAAATATGGCAAAGATTTCGACTTTTTCAAGCAGCACGCAACAAGCCATATTCCTGAAGATATTCGTCGCAAGGGAACTTCGAACCATGGCTCAACGCGTCCTGGTGAAGGGTTTCAGCAAGAGGTCGCAGAAGCGTACAACCAAACAAATTTTAAAAATGTTGCCCCTCAGGCCAGTTTGAATTTCTACTGTGTCCGTCAAAAATCTGACATTTTGCAGATGGATTGAATCGATGAAACGCAAGAAGTCATTGCAAGGATCCGCATGACCATAGACAAGAACGACAAGCAGCATGAGGAGGATGAACAAGAGGAGGAGCCTGAACTCGACGAGACTCCAAAAACAAGTCAAGTAAATTCGGCGTCTTGGAGGTTCGGAGCGCCCGGTCGTCTTTTCAATTCCAGGACCGTTGAGGAGTATTTTAACTCGGTTGGATTTTCAGTCAACGAGTTCGATCTGATGCTCCGTGATTTTATTGCAGAGCAGTTTCGCGACGATCGGGTCAGTTATGAATAGCATATTCAGGTGAGTTCAAAATTAACTATTTTTGGTCTTTCCCCGTCAACTTACGCATCATTAGATTCGACCATTCAAGTGCCTTCACGTCACCTATCAATCTCTTGAGGACTGGCGGGGTCTTCGGGACATTGTACGTTGCAACCCCAGCTTCCACGGTCACGCACGGTTCGACAGCGTGCTGTTCAACTCCGATTCTCCCGGAATGACATTTGCCCGTCTTTACGCATTATTGCGTTGTACTCTGGAATCGAAACAGCAGTTCGATGTCGCCCTGGTCCGCCTGTTTCGCCAGAGCAAGTGGAAGCCAAGGACCGAATGGGCTGGGTGCCAAGTGCGCGAGGAGGTGAAGCCATACTCACTTCTGCTGATGGACTTTGTGATTTGTGGCGCCTTGTTGACGCCAGTCAACGAGAGCGGAAAGGAAAACTTCTATTTCCCAGTAGATACAGTAGATCCTGACATGTTTTTGCGGGCTGACAAGTACTACGTCTGATAATATGAATTTTCTGGCATGTTTTGTAGGCCAAGTCTGATATAGTCTGATATTACCTGACTGCATCTGATACCGCTCGCCGTGAAACCTCACAAGGACCTGGCTCGGCTTGATAACACCCATAATCTCCTTATAATCCATAACATTTGACGTCCATCGAGGGAGGGTTATGGGTTACATACAGGGACGTCGACTGTGGACTTTGGAATCAAATAGCACTATTCAACATTGCTCTCTAACTGCGGTCCTCGAATTCCAACAATTAGCACGATCCCGCCGGTGTGTACGCTTCTTCTAAGCACTGCGGACATTAAATCTTACGTCTTCCAGTTCCTCCTGCTTCCCGCCTTCTATACTATGAATTGACGGATGGCTTTGAAAGTGGTTAGAATTCATTTAAGGAACATCAAGCTCACGGAGGCTCAATGGTGCCTGCGAGGCTGTTCAGCTGAAGCCTGAGTGCTCTGCCCCGCGATAGCTGGCGTGGGTTTATCTTCTATTTTATGGTCAATCACGGCTCATGTACAGCTGCGCTCAGAACTCCCGAACTCTGCCACTACATTATCGATTTCCTCCACGACTCCGACTCTCCAGGAGGAGGCTCTTCGGTCCTGTGGGCTGGTCTCCATGTGTTGAACTTTCTGGCGTCGATGTAATCCGGCTTTAACTGACCATTTCTCAGCTGGCTGGGTACAGGCAGGCCTAGGAACGATGGTGTGCATTTGATGAAGATGCGGCCCGCAGCGACGGGCGCCCCGCTTATGTATATAGCAAACTTATAAACCTACGCCTCCGGGGTAATCTTCCTTCGCACGCGGGAAGACATCAACCCAAATCCAAAAGCCCAGGCCCGAGAAAGGGGTCTGGTAAAAATGCCGCGGCAGGCGCGGCATTGACGCGCATTGGCGCGGCACTGACGCGCTGTGACGCGGCGTGACGCGCGACTGACGCGGCAATCGGCGCGCAACCTGTAGCTATTGGAATTCTACATTTTGAGGCCCAACTTCATACCCCACAATGTTTTCTATGTATAACACATCATTTGAACGCAAAAAGTCCTTCCCCAAAAATTGGGTGCTCAAGGCTTGTGGGGCCGCTAATTAGTGCTAATTAGTGCTAATTAGCAACCCAATAATAGTCAACTTGAACATACTAATTCCCAACACAGCCAACCGACATTGAAAAAGTGATGGTCCATAACGTGCACTGGCAGCACAACTGCGGCTAGGTACCGATAATTACCATGCAATTAATATTGGTACCTCTGTTCCCCTCTGGTAGCATAATAGGCCCCTTGGCCTCGCGGACTGCATGCTGAGTTACTTCCTCTATCTCATAATTCCCTCATCAAGAATCAGCATGCCATGTGGAATAGAATGAACCCATGCACTGGTTCTTTGTGTTTGATGATTTCGCAATTCATCTCAGTTCCCAGAGACATATAACTGGATCAGCACTCACAAACACGTGGTGCTGGTGGGCCTCATTCCTGCTTAATTGAAAACAAACTGCACCCATAGAATGATGAATGGAATAATAATGGACGGTTGCATGATGTTCAGGGTGGTCCAAGAAGACATTCTAGCGTTGATGACAGGGTATTTGTCCAGTTCCAGCAGTCCATTGCACTACCTAGTCTTGATATTAAAATTGTACATGTAGTAGACTGCATGAACGAGTTTACTGACAGAAGTTGTTGAATTAAAAAAGCGTGGATTCAAAAGCCACATAGAACAGCACGATTCAGCTGAATACGGGTCTAGTAAAAATGACCCAGATCTGAGGCCAAAAAAACCCTCCACTAATCAGTGCTCATTGGTCCTGGGAATTAACATTGTTGCGTGTGTTAAGGCTCGTCAGAGATTGAGGGTTTGGCCCGAAATCTTTTTTTGCACAACATTTGGCCTGAGTTCAACTAATTCTGATTTGAAACATGTGTGCTTAGACTAGCCTTTGATCACATTCCTTGCCTCTTGACATGGCAATCGGCGCGGACCTCATACTACTTCAAGTAATTTAATGGCAAACGGCTTATCCGATGTATGTTTATGACCTTGAAGATATCACACAGGTAAAATAAAATCCGCACCCAAATTTTGAACCACACCCTCCACCAGCCGATTGCTGTTCAGTCTTGACATATCCCATCACTTCTGGGGTTTCTTAACTCAATTATGGCCCATAATCACCATTTCGGAGAATAAGAGGAGGGGGATTGCCACATAGTTCCCAATGTTGGTTTCCAGTTGCACAGGGCGAACCAACGACTGAAAATTGAATTGAACTTCACCTATCTTAATGGGCATGTTAATGACAGAGTTCCCCGGAATGTGCTGTAGGTTGATACAACGAGCCGGCAGCAGCGTATAATCACTTTGTAATTGCATTATGCCCAATCTGGTTATCATGGCCACTACCCTTCTCCAAGTTTGGCCAATCTTGTTCTTCAGATACCACTAGGATGATCCCCCTACTTGATTCGTCTTCCTTGGTTGACGGCCTGTACTGAGTGGAAGCCATAGATTTCATGCATCATCTGAGACTAATATCAGCATTTGATGAATCTCGATCAGCCTGGCCTCCAAAATGCATAAGGTTCGATCGGGAGAATTTCCTGATCCTAGAATTGTGATCCCAATGCAGACAGTGTATTTTTTTTGCATGTGAAACTGAGGCATCATGAGGTATATGGAATTTAGCATAGCACTGGATGGTTGGGATTCACGCAATGTATCCGAGTGCCCACTCAACAAGGCTGGCCACACACCCGAAACCTTAGAGAGATGTTTTACAAGTGTCACACTCCCACCCGTTGTCGCAGTTTGCCCGATTGTGAACCTGTGAACAGCTTTCAAAGCATGTGAACAAGTTGTGTAAAATTTACGGTCTTCAGTGACGATGATGCACAGACAGGGTTGGGACAATGATTCCGCTACCCCTGCTTCGAAACTTTGAACTTCATGAATGTTGAATTATAAGTTGATATATTGTGTTGGATTACACACCCAAAAGTTGTGAACGGTGGGAACTTGAACAAGCTCCGTGAAATATGGCAGTGCTTGGGCGACGGCGTGTTGTATCCCCATCCAAGTGACCTGGGGAGTTTCGCAAGTGAGAATAGGAACATACCTACCCAAGATTTAGGAGGTAAACATGAGACTCCAGAAATTGACAAAACATGAAGTGTGATTTCATGCCATTTCCATGTGTATTGTTCACAGGCTGGATGACGGCCATAAATTCGAGAAAAGATTGGTATACTGGGCTTGAAGTGAGCAATTATATGATAGAACAATGGATTTATACCGTTCAATCAAGGTGGAGTAAGACTATACAACACGGTAGAGCATACCTAGGTAACGCGGCATTGACGCGGCGGTGGCTGTGTTGACGCGGCACTGACGCGCACTGGCGCGGTACTGACGCGCACTGACGCGGCACCGGCGCGCATCGACGCGGCGGGTGACGCGGCATTGTTGCGGCAACCTCTCAAGGTCAAGGTGAGTTTAAACATGCTAATTAGTGTTAAAACATAGGTTTTATCTATTTAAATTGCTTTGCAGGCCAATGAAGGTCGAGGGACTTATCAACACCTGTGATTCACTTAGGTTCTGACCTCAAACATCTATACTATACAGCTAATCATCCTCAATCTGTGCCCTAGAGGGCATCTTGGCATATTCTGAGCATCATTTACACATCCAGAACATCAACAGCAAGTTTAAATATTGCCGCGTCACGCCGCGCCGGTCCGCGTCAGTGCCGCGTCAGTGCGCGTCAATGCGCGCCTGCCGCGTCATTTTCTCCGGACCGCCCCCAGACAATTCTCTTCCACCAACCAGCATGAACCGGCATTCGTCTTGTGTCTTCCGTGCGGAAATGTCAACAAATGTCATCGAAGGCGCGAATCCTCCTTTTATAATGGCCTCCGAAAGGCGCCAATCTCCTATATAAATAGCATGAATCGTCCTCTTGAATCGCATCACAATGGAACCCGTCGTTACTGACCAGTGTGGATGTTGGGGGCGGGCAAACTGGTCTCAATATAGGCACCAGATTCAGGCAAATGAATATACCCAGCCTCATTGTCGGGACTAATCTTCGAATTGGGGATAATTGGCGCAAACGTTACCCAATGCTCACGCTCCATACGACCAAAAATCAACATACAAGTGCGACTGTTTCACTCTAAATTTAACATTGACCTTTATTCTTTTCCAGTGCTATACCAACCATATCCAGAAAACTGGCCTGTCTACACCCCGCGCGATGAACTTGACGATTGGCTCGAACACTACGCCATCTTTCAGGACCTGGTCGTGTGAACGAATTCACGCGCCCTCCGCACTCCAACATACGATACCACATCCCAGAAATGGACAGTCGTGGTTGACCGCTCTGGCACGCAGATAACCCTTCACCCTGCGCACATCGTCCTCGCCACCGGGACCCTCGGTGCCCCTTTCATCCCGTCCATCACCGACAGCGACCTGTTCACTGGACCGATGATTCATGCTGCTGCGTACACCGGCGGGAAAGCCTTCGCGGGAAGCGCACGCTCGTGGTGGGTGCAGGGAACAACGCCGCGGACATCTACCAGGACCTAGCCTTCCAGGGTGCGGCGACGACGATACTACAGCGCTCTTCGACGTGCGTCGTCTCACTGAAAAGTGGCGCCCGGATGCTGGCGCACATGTGGCCCTCAGAGGTTCCGACAGAGGTGGCGGATTTCAAGGTTGAGGCGATGCCTTTTCTGCTGGTGCGTGAGATTGGGAAGGTGATGACAGATATGATGTGGGCGGAGGAGAAGGAGACGCATACCGGACTCAGGGAAGCTGGGCTGAGCTTGATGATGAGAAAAGATGGTTCGGGGCAGTATCCAATGTTGTTCGAACGGTTTGGGGGTGGGTTCACAGTTTTCTTCTCCCTTACAGCGACGTTCAACATGGGTGATATTTAAATTTAGGATATTGTGAGTAGCGCAGCTCTCGCGCACAGGCATTACGAGCTCATCTTTTGCGGCAGGGGTTGATGTGGGCACTGCGAAGCTTATTCGACGGGGAAAAGTGAAAGTCAAGCAGGGTGTAGAGATCGCGCGCTCTACAGAACATTCCGCCGTGTTTTCGGATGGCTCGTCTCTCGAGATCGACGCCATGATATACGCGTAGGTTCCATTCCAGGTTCAACATCCTTGTTACCACCCGCCGCCATTGACGCAAATAAATTTAGAACATCGTACCACAACATCCGCGACACAGTGCGCAGACTGTTCGGCGACGCCGTCATAGATCAGACGTGTCCTGTTTGAGGAGTCGATGAAGAGGGCGAGCTCAATGGGAGTTACCGCCCATCGGGACATCCTAGTGTGCGTACATTTTATTTCGCTCGAGCTCTCAATCCCAAGTCTTATCGCACTCTCACTTGCACGCTCGCTTTCATGATCATCGGTTTCATCCGTCAGCTGTGGTATGCTGGAGGCTATTTCAATATCTCAAGATTTTACTCGAAGCAGCTGGTATAATTTTTGATGATGTTCCCCATTCACATTGACTAAAGTTATTCTTCCTCTGTAGGCGCTCGAAATCAAGGCAATCGAATTGGGGCTCTTGACGCTGTAAATTATATTTTTTAGTGAATGAAATACGAAATTTATCCTGTCCTCCAACTAGTCGCCAGGCCTGATAAACCGATAGCTCAGGATTAATATATTAATAGCCCGTAAAGTTGAAAGAGACGAATCACGTCACACGTGCCGACTTGAACGCGTCTTCATCAACCAAACAGTGAAACACCACCACGCGCATCAGGCGTATCTGCAGAGACGCGGGCCTCCTTTCAAGGGAGTGAAAAGGACCACAGGATCTGGATTCATTCGAAATCGCTCCGAATATGATAGACAGGACTCCACACGAGCAAGTTCAGTTGAAAAGTTGAACATGTCATGAATTTTTGAAGCGGTGATTTTCGAGTGTGGTTTCGGCAAGATCTCTCCCTAACTCCATTGGCGAGACCAGCGACGAACATATCTGCGTCACTAAATATCTCGTCTGCACCGCTGTAGCAATGTTCCCAAATTTGAACTCGATATTCAAAGGACGAAAGACGGCTAACTAGTTTCATTATCGAGTCTGGCAGGTTACATCAGTAAATAAAGCACTTCGGACAGCATTGCCGGACTTCAGGGTTCAAGTGCTCCACGAATACCAAATCATTTTCGTTTCTTCAGATCCAACCGAGATGGAGGAAGAGTCGGAAGAATGAGGTTTGTATTTTCTCACACCTACCGTCAAAACCGGCACAGCCGAACCTTCTCGCATAGCGGAAAATCTGCGCGACGCCGGCACTGGGTTGGGTATACCATCTTTGGACGAATGGGGTTCACTGCGTCCCTCTTCTTCTCCATCCCACCCAATAGCTTCAATAAGGCGATAGTCCCTAATGTGCGGGTAGAGAAGGATGGCATCCGCCGCTCCTTTGAACCCTGGCACAATGGACCTGAGAGTGCTCAAATCTGTGGGAGCGAGATTTTCCCCGATATTGTGCTACACATCCTTGGGCACTTGATTCAGGATGTGCTCCACCGGAAGGAGATTTGGAGGATCGTCGGTGTCAGCTATCGTTGTAGTAGAATGGTACGCAAGGCGAGCGATGGCGGTGATGCCAGGCGTCGAGGGAGAAGCGGTGTAGAAGGACGGTACAAACTGTAAAGCAAGGGTCGAGTCGAAATTGCCGTCGGGATAAACTTTAACGATGACACAGTGGAAAAATGAGAAGAGTATCCCGTAATGAACGTCTGGGGATCGGGAGCGAACAATTTCATCGGCAAGTTCAAGGGTATTTTCTTTCCTATCGCGCTCGTCGTCGAGATGTGTCGTGATGCGCCGACAAATGACATTCTTGATGTGGATGAAGTCAGCTACCGCGAGAGCGAGATCTACACAGAAAGCAGCCGTGACCATGTCCACACCAATGCACAAAAGTTCGTCATAAATGTGGCTGCGATCAGGGAGAGCCTCCAATCGGGGAAGAAGGTAGCCAACCGTCCAAGTCTGTATCATTTGGCCGATGATAACTTCATATAGCGCGAGGCGAACGGATTCGCACCGGCCGATCGACGTCACCCTGCGATACCCAGAAGGTCTTCAACGATAAGCTTTGGGTGTTGCTGGTCGACAGCGTAACGCTCAATGGCATCATCTTTCACCACCGGTCGCGCCGACATCCAGTTGTAGATGTGTTGCTTTGGGGTCGACGGAGTGCACGCACGGTGACCGTAAGAGTTGAATCCAACGGACTCCACAAATAACTCGGGAGAGTCAGGCATATTACTGAGAGCGAACAGCGGGTGAGAATCAACTGTGAAAGAATCAGCCCACTGATAGGAGAAGAGATTGAAAAACCTAAGAATGGTGTGGCGAGCACGAGATGTTTTCAAAATTTAAAATTTAAATTAAACCCATTTGTAATGACCTAGCCTGGTTTCGAATCAGGGACTTCCACATAATCTCATAGGCACGGCAAGTTGATGCGGACGTGATACCTTTTGCCACCAGGTATTATTCCAACTGAATTGCTGCTCGTGTCGTGCGGTGTTTTCATTCTCAAGACCCGGGGTATGCGAGAATGAAAGAAGGCTCAGCGAGGGGACTCAGCAAATCGATGATGCTGGACAACATCGGCTCTGTTACTTCGACCGAAACGAATGGGATATCCTTTTTTCGAATAAAAAGAACAGAGAGATCAACCCATGACCTAGCCTTAGACTGGATTTGAACCAAAGACTTCCACAGACAATCTCTGACTTCATGAGATGTTGCGGACACGATACTTTTCGCCACCAGGTCTTATTCTCACTGAAGAAGACCTCGTGTTGTGTAGTACTTTCACGAGGACCTACGGAGGCAAGAATCAAGAAACAAAAACAAAAAACAAAAAACAAAAAAAAAGCGAGTCCGAGTACACATTGATGCCGGAACACAAAAATATTCCGGCGAAATCAACGGTCTGTTTTAATGGACATCAGGAATGAAGGCAAGAGGTGAGCAAGAATTCTTTCAAAAAGAAAAGAGACGAAGAAGCAAGCCTGGCAGGACCCTCCGCTGATCAGGTTGGATTCAAAATACGGTCTGCGGATGCGATATCTTTCGCCACCAGGTCTCATTCCCCACCTCGTGCCGTGTAGTGAGTTCGTCTGCCGGACGCGGAATATGCGAGAGTGAAACGAGACTCAGCGAGGAGACTCAGCAGGACAATATCGCCGAAATCCGTGAGCATGCAATCCTTTTCGAATAAAAGAAAAAAACAACTGCAGGTTGTCCCATATGACCCAGCCTGGACTCGAGCCAGGGACTTCCATATAATATTCGCGTCCTCTGTCAGATGTTGCGGACGCGATACCTTTCGCCACCAGGTCTCATTCCAACTGAATCCCACCTCGTCTGGTGCGCTACTTTCTTTCGTCATAAATGGCCGGGATATGCGAGAATGAAAGGAGGATCAGCGACGTGGCTCAGCAGATCGCTACTGCAGGACAACATCAGCTCTGTTCGACCAAAATGAAGAATGGGCATGCAATCCATTTTCGAATAAAAGGAAAAGGAAAACCGCCTGTCCGGACATGATCTAGCCTGGATTCGAACCAGGGACTTCCGCACATAACCCGACAACCTGTGTAAGATGACGCGGATGCGATACCTTTCGCCACCAGGTCTCATTCCCACCGGATCGCACCCCGGATGATATGGTGAATTAATTTCGAGGACGGGGTGTGCAGAAAAGGCTCACCGCTTGTGGCATGCGGCGAAGTCGACGGTTCGAAGAGGGTGAAGGATGGGATGGTGAGCATACAATCCTCTTTTCGAATAAAAGAAAAGAAAAACCGACTGTGCTGCCCACATGACCTAGCTTAGATTCGAACCAGGGCCTTCCACAATATAATCACCGCTTCTTTCCTGATAGATGATGCGGATGCGATACCTTTCGCCAACAGGGTCTTATTCCCATTGAATTGCACCTCGTGTCGTGTGGTAATTTCGTCGGCCGGACGCGGGGTATGTGAGAATTAAAGAAGGCCCAGAGAGGGGACTCAGTAGATCGATTGCAGGACAACACCAGCTCTGTTTGAAATGATGAATGGGGATGTGAGCATGCAATCCTTATAAAATGAAAAGGAAAACCGACTGCTAGCCCATGACCTAGCCTGGGTTCGAACCGGACTTCTGCATAATTTACTTAATAGCAATCTCCTTGACGAGCTGCAGACGCCTTCAGACGCGATACCATTCGCCACTAGGTCTGTGCATAGAATGACGAGGTTGGATATATATTCCCTCAATTAACAGTGGAGGGGTCCGTGTACGCGCAGTAGATAGCAATTTTATCCAGCGCTAGAGCGAAACGGGTGACACCAGACTAGGAGGGTTACATTCCAACCTGGACAAGGTTAGATAGATTCCCAAGCAAAAGTAAGGCTAGATTGCGCGGAGCACGGCGGGCTGACTAAGCATCCATCCACTTTGTACCACGCGCCCACGACGAGCGAGCGAACAACGACAAGCAGAAACAGGACGACGGCGAGCAAGGCAAGCGCGAGACGAGAGAAGAGGAAGAGAGAAGACGAAGAGCACTGGCAGCACAGCCGGTCGGTGTCTGGAGCGGAGTTGCAAGTCTTATCAAACTCTAATCGCGGGGTGGTCAACTTGAAAGCGAGGGATCTTTACGGTGCTCGGGACCTAAACGCAGCACAGCTAGGGATCTACATACTAGTACTCCCGGATGTCTGCGCCTCCGGGGTGGACCGAACCTCCATGGTCCGGGTGGATCGAAACGACCGGCGACGCGCTCCTCATCCTCGAAGCCGCGCGCCGCGGCCTCATCCCGCGCGTCACCCGCCGTCTGGTCGACGACGAGCGCAAGATGATTACCTCTGGGAGCGTGTTTGTTTTTGACGAGGACGAGAGTGGCATCAAGCGCTGGACGGATGGGTTTTTTTGGTCGCCGTCGCGCATCCTCGGCAATTTTCTGCTCTATCGCGAGACGGACAAGCGCGGAGCGGGGCATGCAGGGCGAAGACGTCCGGACGACGACGACGAGGTGGTCAGCAGGGGGGAGACCCTCAGTCGGCCGAGGAGCGAGGGGCCGGCGGGGGTGGATCGGCAGAGGGAGAGGACGCTGGTGGGCAGCCTCACGAATAGCTTCAAGTTCAAGACGGATGGTCTCATGAAGAAAGTGTGTCTTTCTTCTCTTCTCTTCTGCTTGAATATTTTTTTAAATTGCAATACTTGCCTCGCAGACATTTTCAGTCACAATTGCCGGCGTCGCGCAGCACCTCATCTCATACTACAAGATCTCCGACGTCGAGTCCGGCCGGCTGCGCGCACCCTCGTCCCTCCCCGAGCTCGCGAGTCTCGACATCTCGCCCACCCTGCTCGAAAGGGACAACTTCCGCTGTCCGCCAAAAACCGAGGTCGGCATCGACGGCGTCGCGCGCTACCGCGGCGAGGCGGACGAGGTACTTGCTGCGGGGCTCGACCTTGGGCTTGGTGTGGGCGTGGGGATGGGCGGGGCTGTAAGGAGGGTACGCAGAGACAGGGAGCACAAGCGGGAGCGGGAAGGCGAGGGGCGCGTTAATGGCAATGGGCCGGTGGTGGTGGGCACGTCCGAGGCGACGGGTGAGTGGCTCAAGTGCCTTTTTTCCAAAGTTTCTCTCTGGACTACCCAATCCTATCCTTTTTCGTTGCGTCGACAACTTCCGTTATATTCCTCCCCTTCGTCTCTCTCCTCCACACGTTCGCCTCTTCCCTCTGTCACCCGTCTCTACCCCCGCCCAGTCCGTTTCCTGCGCCCCTGCTGCTCCCCTGCGTCTGTCTTTTCGCGCTATCCCCATTACACTCGGGTACACGCTCCTCCCACCTACACACGCTGCTCACTCCCCGTGTCCGTCCCCGCGCGCGCTGTATCCCATCCACTCCGGCTGCTTTTTTTTTTGATTTATCCTATGCCGCTACGTTCCTGCATACCACTCTCCCGGCCCATCGCTCCATTCCACCTTCCCCACTACCCGTGTGCCTCTCCCCACCTTACCCCTCCCTCTCTGCTACCGCCCCGCCCCCCGCAGTGTACTCGTTCTCTCGCCCGTCCATTCGCGTGTATACCCGCCCTCCCCACTCATCTCTTCCTATCCCCATGTCTTTTCTCTCAGTCCCTCACTCCCCCCTTTTCATTCGCACACTTACCCCCGCCTACTCCGTCCCACGTTCCTTTTTCTCCCTATGTTTCTGTACGCTCTCGACATGGCCTCCCGTCCGTCTATTCCTTCCGCCCCGTGCCTTTTCTCCATCTCCTTTCCGTTCGCGCACCTACCCCCCCTACTCCCCGTCCCGCGTTCCTTTTCTCCCTACATGGGTTTCCTCGCTCTTGCCACTCCTTCCCGCTCGCCGTCTATCCCTCCTCCAGTCTGCACCCATTCCCCCCACTGCCCCGCCCCGCTTCCACGCTTCGCCGATTGACCACACCTCCCTTCCTTCGATATCTATTCCTGCGAGCGACCCTCTTTCTGTGTACTCCTTCCGTCGACGTCCCATGGGGATCTCTTCGCTTCCGCCATTATTCCCGCTTTGCTATCCCATTGCAGCCGTCCAGTTCTTCTCCCGACGCCATCCTTCATACGCCCTGTTTCTTAACCGCACCCCCATGCTCCCACCCCTGGCTCCTTGCCTTCTCTTTTGTCTGCCTCTCCGTATCCCCGCATTCTCATTTTAGGGTCGCTCTCCCCCCGCTCGTGATCCTTACAACGCCCCCTCTGCCGCCCTCCCTCCCCATCCGCTCCTGTATCTCCATCGCCCATCGTCCCAGCCGCTCACCCTTCCGCCCTTCCGCTACATGCCCATGTATTCCTTCTTTCCTCTTCTGTATCTGTGTCCCCCTTTCTCGTTCTTGTGATCGCTTTCCGTCCCCTCTTCGCCTGCTCTCCTTCATTTCACATCACTGTGCATTTCGCTGTACCTTTTCCGTTCCCCCCGTCCTCTTCGCTGCCCTTTCCTTGCTTTCTTTCTTGACGTTCCCTGCCTCCCTTTGCTTGCGTTTTCCCGCCTACCTCGTGCAGTACCTCGGCGCTGACCACCTCTTCCCCTCAGGGCTCGCTCTAAGGCCGGCGCCCGGCAGCACCGCGACTAACGGCACATTGAATACCAACGGCACATTGAATATTAACGGCGCGCACGCTCACCCACTACCGCCGAATAACACCCCCCTCCCCGCCCCCACCCCGACGAGCACAAAACGCACCCGGCGCTGCGAGGCGGGCGCGCCGCCCGCGAAGCGCGCGCGTGCGGGGGCCGAGGGCTCGTCTTCTTCTGCTAGTAGCTCCACGTCTACTTCAGCGGGGACGTCAGGTTCGCCTACTTTGGCAGGGACTTCAGCCAGTCCCTCGACGTCGACTTTGGCGCAAGCGGGGGCCTCAAGTTCCACTTTGGATTTGGACAAGCCCAAGCACTCGCCGTTGCCCGCGAAGCACGGGAGGCAGGCACATGCGCGGGAGGCGAGGGAGATCGTGCCGGCGGGGGTGTACATCGCGCCGCCTGCGTTTGCGATGAATCCGCTGGTGCAGGGGCAGGGGCAGACGTCGGTGCAGGGGGGTGCGGGGAGGGAGGGGCAGATGAATCCGCCGCCGACGCCGGGCCCGGGGCAGGGGCAGAGCAAGCGGAGCCCGCAGATGGGGAGTCTGGGGCAGAGCCAGCAGATGGGGCAGGCGCAGAGCCAGCAGCTCACGCAGACGCCGACGCAGAGCCAGCAGCCGCAGCAGCCGCAACAACCCCAGGTGCAGGCGCAGAGCCCCCACACCCAGGCCCAGCAGCAGCCGCAGCCGCACCAAACGCAGCAGCCCCCGCCCTACGCACAGTCGTCAAGCTCGCTGGCGGCGGCGGCGGCGGCGTATGCGGCGCAGTATACACAGACGCAGACGCAGCAACAGGCGGGGGGCGCGAATCCACTACATCCGAATGCGCAGCATATGACGAGTCCGAATGCACCACATGCGAATCCACATCCACATCCATATACGACCCCGACGCCGGCGCATCCACATCCACAGCAGGGGTACTATCCCTACCCTCCTACCTATCCGTGGTTCTACGCGCCCACGCCCGCGCCCGGCCCTCCCTCCGGCCCTGGCAACCTTCCTGCCAGCGTCACCGTGCACCCGGCGACGGTGCGCGCGGCGGGGACTGTGTGGTATGCGCAGACGCAGCAGGGCTATGGTGCCCCTCATGTTCCTGTTCCTCAGGGCAACATGCAGGAGGAGGAGGAAGAGGACGACGCCGACGCAGACGATGATGAGGGCGAGGATACCGCGGGGGAGGAGGATGATGGTGACGGGGGCGGGGATGAGATGCACGGGCGGGGGGTAAGGCGCGGGGAGGGCGATGGGGGGTAGCCCCCAAGTGTATGTCATTTTTTTTTCTTCTTGGTTTGGGTTTGCTGTTGGTTCCGGCTTTTGCTCTCGCTCGCTCTGTGTTTTTGGCTTCCTTTGTAGCATGAATGTAATGTATGGCTGTTCGCTGTGTATTTAGGCTTGGGATCGAGTTCTACCTGCTCTTATGTACTAACTTATGATGGGGGTGTGTAATATATATGGTCGCGTAGTCGTAGTTGTAGTTGTACATAGTTTTCTTTCGGGCATCCGAAGAGCGCGAGCGGAAAGAAAAGTGTGCGAAACGTATGTTTAATTTACGGCGATTTTGTGCGCACGTCGCAGTCAGACTTGTAACCCTAACTTCAGTCTTCTCCTTCAATCCTCTGGACCACACTGACCATCGCACCGAAGAAGCGCATTGCGACCACAAATTCTTAAATATGGGCACATCCGGATTCTGGTCTCTGAGCCCCATCATCCATGCCATGCATCTGCAAACTACCTGCTGATTTCAAGCCCGCAGGTTCTATACTCACAAAGGGTGGTACCACGTCCACTACAATAGCCTTGACAGCTATCCAGAGAGTAAGCTAACCTTCCGACAGTCCTGGGTAAAAAAGTTGCATCGCAGATCCCGGTCGGTGATCCTCAAAAGTACCAGAGATGGATCGAGGATCTTCGTGAGTCACTCACAAAGATTTGGCAGAGGCCTCGGCGAAGGGGATTTTGGAAACCGAACAAGATGACGGGCGCAATTATACACGAACGGCTCCGCGGAATACCCCGTTCATTGAGTGGATGTACGAAATGGATTTGGACCACCAAGTTTTTCTCGGTCGGTTTTTCAATCTCTTCTCCTATCAGTGGGCTGATTCTTTTACAGTTGATTCTCACCCGCTGTTCGCTCTCGGTGATATGCCTGACTCTCCCGAGTTATTTGTGGAGTCCGTTGGATTCAACTCTTACGGTCACCGTGCGTGCACTCCGTCGACCCCAAAGCAACACATCTACAACTGGATGTCGGCGCGACCGGTGGTGAAAGATGATGCCATTGAGCGTTACGCTGTCGACCAGCAACACCCAAAGCTTATCGTTGAAGACCTCCTGGGTATCGCAGGGTGACGTCGATCGGCCGGTGCGAATCCGTTCGCCTCGCGCTATATGAAGTTATCATCGGCCAAATGATACAGACTTGGACGGTTGGCTACCTTCTTCCCCGATTGGAGGCTCTCCCTGATCGCAGCCACATTTATGACGAACTTTTGTGCATTGGTGTGGACATGGTCACGGCTGCTTTCTGTGTAGATCTCGCTCTCGCGGTAGCTGACTTCATCCACATCAAGAATGACATTTGTCTGCGCATCATGACACATCTCGACGACGAACGCAATAGGAAGAAAAATACCCTTGAACTTGCCGATGAAATCGTTCGTTCCCGATCCCCAGACGTTCATTACGGGATACTCTTCTCATTTTTCCACTGATCGTTAAGGTTTATCCCGACGGCGATTTCGACTCGACCCTTGCTTTGCAGTTTGTACCGTCCTTCTACACCGCTTCTCCCTCGACGCCTGGCATCACCGCCATCGCTCGCCTTGCGTACCATTCTACTACAACGATAGCTGACACCGACGATCCTCCAAATCTCCTTCCGGTGGAGCACATCCTGAATCAAGTGCCCGAGGATGTGTAGCACAATATCGGGGAAAATCTCGCTCCCACAGATTTGAGTGCTTTCAGATCCATTGTGCCAGGGTTCAAAGGAGCGGCGGATGCCATCCTTCTCTACCCGCACATTAGGGACTATCGCCTTATTGAAGCTATTAGGTAGGATGGAGAAGGGGGACGCAGTGAGCTCCATTCGTCCAAAGATGGTATACCCAACCCAGTGCCGGCGTCGCGCAGATTTTCCGCTATGCGAGAAGGTTCGTTTGTGCCGGTTTTGACGGTGGGTGTGAGAAAATACAAACCTCATTCTTCTGGCTCTTCTCCATCTCGGTTGGATCTGAAGAAACGAAATTGATTTGGTATTCGTGGAGTACTTGAACCCTGAAGTCCGGCAATGCTTTCCGAAGTGCTTTATTTACTGATGTAACCTGCCAGACTCGATAATGAAGATAGTTAGCCGTCTTTCGTCCTTTGAATATCGAGTTCAAATTTGGGAACATTGCTACAGCGGTACAGACGGGATATTTAGTGACGCAGAAATTTTTGTCGCTGGTCTCGCCAATGGGATTAGGAAGATATCTTGCAGAAACCACACTCGAAAATCACCGCTTCAAAATCCATGACATGTTCAACTTTTCAACGGAATGCAGTTGCTCGTGTGGAGTCCTATCTCTCATATTGGGAGAGATATTAAATAAATACAGATCCTGTCATCTTGATCGTTCTCTTGAAGAGCGGCCGCACGCGTCTCTCCGAGATGCGCGTGGTGGTGTTTGGTTGGTGAAGACACGTTCAAGTTAGCACGTGATTCGTCTCTTTCAACTTTGCGGGCTATTAATCCTGAGCTATCGGTTTATCAAGCATGGCGAGACTAGTTAGAGGACAAGATAAATTCCGGATTTAATTCACTAAAAAATATGATTTACAGCGCCAAGAGCCCCAATTCGATTGCCTTGATTTCGAGCGCGTACAGAGGAAGAATAACTTTAGTCAATGTGAATGGGGAACATCGTCAAAAATTATACCAGCTGCTTCGAGTAAAATCTTGAGATATTGAAATAGCCTCCAGCATACCACAGCTGACGGGTGAAGCCGATGATCATGAAAGTGAGCGTGCAAAAGCGATAAGACTTGGAATTGAGAGCTCGAGCGAAATAAAATGTACGCATCGGACCAGGATGTCCTGATGGGCGGTAACTCCCGTTGAGCTCGCCTTCTTCATCGACTCCCCAAACAGGAGTCATCTGGTTTATGACGGCGTCGCTGCACCTGTACAGCCCACATATCTCCTGTAGTTATAGGTGGAGTAAGGGTGATGCTGCGCCTATAACTATAGGTGATTCTTAAATAAAGCGTGGGTCTCCTTAAACACCACAATAACGATATTTCATTGCTGTATTTGGGAGCTCTCCGGCAGTACAGTAAGCTGATGGCTCCATCAATTGTGTCGGTCGCCGTCCACGGCGCCATCATTTGCGCATCACCACCGGCATCCTTCCGGCTGCCATCAATCACATCAACCCGCCCATCAGCCCGCCGCTTTCTGACACAGTGAGCTCGTTGCCACCTAAGCAATGCAGGTAAATTCACGATAAAATTAGAGGAGGCAGGGAAACAGTGTACAGACACATTACATAATTAGACGCCACTAAAAAATTCGGTATTATGTCTGAAAAGCCTCTTGCAGACCGGCATGCAATCCCTCTCGCAGCTCACCCCCCTCCTCCGTCACTGTGAGGAGCACAAAGTGTGCTGCAAGCGTCTCCGCAACGTCCCCATTGTCTTGCGCTCATCCCTGCCGCTGCTCGCCTCCCCTCCCGTCCACATTCATATGTGGACATCCTTGCCACCACTCTATCCGTCAGGTCCCGTAATGTGTGCCCTGGCTGTCTGTGCGGGCCGTACTGGCAGTTTTATTGATTACTGCAGCTCCGCCATTTAGGCCGCCCCTGCCAGCTACAGCACTGCTGGGACACCGGGGATAGCTTCGGTACGTATGTACCTCTCGCTCCAGTCCAAAATTGTGTCCTTACACTCTCTGCTCATCCTGCACCAGCGGCTCTGGCATCCCACATCTCCTGCTGTTGTGCCACTCTTGCACGCCCTGCTATCGGCGGTATCTGAAAATACGCTGAGTACCATGTGCACCTCTTTTTAGCACCCAAATCCCTGTTTATTAGCAATCCACTCGCGGTTTTTGTGCCCCTGCTTCCCCCGTCGCTTCTTCCCCTCCTGCTCGCCTGGAGTGTCAGCGTACGCTCGGGGTCATTTGCCCCTCCCTTTGAAGCCTAACACCGGCATTTTTGGTGTCTTTGCCTCCCCCGCCGTTTGCACCGGTCCTGTGCCCTCCAGGATTGGCGGACTGATACTCTCTGCCCCATGTCCCCCCTCCCGTCGGAGCCTCCAATCACATTCACTTGCTGTCTGCTCACCACACGCTAGCGGTTTTGACGCCCGTGCTTCGCTCGCCTTTTGCGCCGCTCTCGTGCACTCCAGTCCGGCGGGATGTCACCGCGAGCTCTAGCTCTTTCGTACCTCTCCTTAGAGCCTAAAACTTTGTCTGCAAACACTCCGCCCACCGTGCGCCGCTCTCACCGCCCTTTCTGGTCCTCTTGCACGCTCCAGTATGGGCAGGATAAATTGCTGCAAAAACATCTTCGGATGGTCCAATATGGACACTTTTCTTACATGTTGCCCAATTTTGACCCCCCCATAAACATACCTTCCGAGGCCGGGTATGAATCTGGTTTTTAGGTACAAAGCTTTCTAAGTACTTGGTTGAAGAATTTCCTACAGTACAATGCTTAGATATAAGACCTGTCTATCTCTAGAAAAACCATTCAATGTTCTGAAGTAGTCAAAACGAGAACTCGGAAGGATGACTGCTTGAATCACAAAACTTTTGATATATTCGAGGTCAGTTGGTCAAATACTCTTGTTTCACATTGAAATATCTTCCGAAATGAACTTCGGATGATGCAATACGGACGGTCTCAAACCTGTTGCTAAAACTTGACCCCCTACAGTAAAGGAAACTTATTTCGCTATGTTGCCGAAACGGGAAATCTTCCTTTTGGGTGCTTCAATCCCAAAGGTTTCGATGTATTTGAATCCAGTGCGTCAGATAATGATTTTCCATACTGAAATGGCTCCAGAAATGAGCTTCAGATCGAGCGGTTCGATGCTGTTGCTGAAACCTGACCACGCCAGAAATACTCTGAAGACATGGATAAATTCGGTTCGGAGTTATGAGACTTTAGGCAGCTTCAGCTAGTAAAATAATCGAATACTCACCTCACAAGAATGAAACTGTGTCTCTTCAATCGCCCGATCGGGCTGTGGTAATGTGTTTGCTTTCGATCAAAATAGCATCGCGACAGCGCACTCCTCTGTACGTCCCGTCGCATCCAGCCCCCCCAGAAACCCGGGTGGACCTTCCAGACAGCTAATCATTGTATTTTTCACCTCAAAGCTTCCTTCGTTCGCCCGTCCTGCAGCTTGCCAGCGTCTTCGTTGGTAACACTACATCCACCTTTCCCCAAGGCCCCAGTTGTCACTAAATATACCCATTCTTCTCTCAGGATATATTAGAAGACGTTACAACATATTTGCTGTGATTCTGGGGATAATTAGGTGTGCTACACTTGATTCTGCTTATTGAATACACTTACCCGTTCCCTTCCCCGTTCTGAGAGGCGGGCACCAAGTACAGTCGTTTTTTTTATACTTGTGCTCAATCTATAATGATATAGATTATGATTGGGAACCAAGAGGTCTTCTGCAAGTCGCCTGAATGCAAAAGTGAGTCAAATACATACATCCCTCGAACCTTATGAAGTGTGCGTGGTGCACCCGTTGTCGGTGATGCAGCAACCAGTCGGAGCACCTGTGCCCATAGAGAGGAAGTGTGTGGGTCGCACAGCGCAAGCTGCTTCAGATTCAGCCAGGACGTAGAGCTGTCCCAGGGACCGGGAACGTGAGCACAGGGTCGATGAGCTGCGCGTAAATGTGCCGAATGTCCTGGCTATCGTAGAGGTGGCACTTGAATCGGGAGGAGCGAGGAGGACTGCCGCGGACACGGGGAACGAGTGCGCGGCGTCGATGGGGCGCATGTGAACGCCTGCAGCTCGCAACACACATGGCGAACGTTCTAGCTGCAGCAGCACCGGTGCTCGGGTTGGAAGGAGCAGAGGATTGTCGCATGTGCGGGGAACGAGAGCGTGGTCGACAGGCTGCGTAAACGCCCGCAGCGCACACAGCGAACGCTCTGGCTGCAGCAGCGCTGGCGCTCGGTTCGGAAGGAGGGGAGGAGTGTCGCACGCACGGGGAACAAGAGCGTGGTATCGATAAACCGTGTCAACACCCGCAGCACGCAACGTACGCAGCGAACACCCTGGCTGCAGCAGCGGGCACTCGGATCGGAAGGAGAAAAGAAGTGCCGCATGCACGGGCAATGAGAGCTGGATCGGGTCGGGTCAGGGAGCGGGGGATTGTCGCGGCCCTGTGGAACGAAAGCGCCTGGCCGATGAGCGGCACGTAAATGTGCGCAACGCGCACACCGACCATCCTGAAACTCGGGTGGTTGATGGGAACACGGGTACTGCGAATGAGTGCGCAGAGCCAGGGCGGGGCTGCAAGTGGGACGAGGCATAGCGCGATGTGTGTATTTAGCAATATTTCATTAAAAATCGAAATGGCGGCCATTGAGGCCAGGCCTTTCATTAATGTACTTTGGTTAAAGGGCCTGGTTCCTAACCATTCTCTGCATGTTCCCTATTATTTTGGTGGATTTAATTGCATTAGTTGGGCGGCAACGAGCTCACTGTGTCAGAAAGCGGCGGGCTGATGGGCGGGTTGATGTGATTGATGGCAGCCGGAAGGATGCCGGTGGTGATGCGCAAATGATGGCGCCGTGGACGGCGACCGACACAATTGATGGAGCCATCAGCTTACTGTACTGCCAGAGAGCTCCCAAATGCAGCAATGAAATATCGTTATTGTGGTGTTTAAGGAGACCCACGCTTTATTTAAGAATCACCTATAGTTATAGGCGCAGCATCACCCTTACTCCACCTATAACTACAGGAGATATGTGGGCTGTACAGGTGCATCGCTGAGCAGTCCGCGCAATGTGTCGCGGATGTTGTGGTACGATGTTCTAAATTTATTTGCGTCAATGGTGGCGGGTGGTAACAATGATGTTGAACCTGGAATGGAACCCACGCGTATACCACGGCGTCGATCTCGAGAGACGAGCCGTCCGAAACACGGCTGAATGTTCTGTAAAGCGCGCGATCTCTACACCCTGCTTGACTCCCACTTTTCCCTGTCGAATAAGCTTCGCAGTGCCCACATCAACCCCTGCCGCAAAAGGTGAGCTCGTAATGCCTATGCGCGAGAGCTGCGCTACTTACAGTACCCTAAATTTAAATATCACCCATGTTGAACGTCGCTGTAAGGGAGAAGAAAACTGGGAACCCACCCTCAAACCGTTCGAACAACATCGGATACTGCCCCGAACCATCTTTTCTCATCGTCAAGCTCAGCCCAGCTTCCCTGAGTCCGGTATACGTCTCCTTCTCCGCCCACATCATCTCTGTCATCACCTTCCCAATCTCATGCACCAGCAGAAAAGGCATCGCCTCAACCTTGAAATCCGCCACCTCCGTCCGAACTTCTGAGGGCCACATGCGCGCCAGCATCCGGACACCACTTTCAAGTGAGACGACGCACGTCGAAGAGCGCTGCAGCATGGTAACCGCTGCACCCTGGAAGGCCAGGTCCTGGCAGATGTCCGTGGCGCTGTTCCCTGCACCCACAACGAGCGTGCACTTCCCCGCGAAGGCTTTCTCGCCGGTGTACGCAGCAGCGTGAATCATCGGTCCAGTGAACAGGTCGCTGTCGGTGATGGACGGGATGAAAGGGGCACCGAGGGTCCGGTGGCGAGGACGATGTGCGCAGGGTGAAGGGTTATCTGCATGCCAGAGCGGTCAACCACGACTGTCCATTTCTGGGATGTGGTATCGTATGTTGGAGTGGGGAGAGCGCGTAAATTCGTTCACACGACCAGGTCCTGAGAGATGGCGTAGTGTTCTAGCCAATCGGAAAGTTTATCGCGCGGGGTTTAGACAGGCCAGTTCTCTGGATATGGTTGGTATAGCACTGGAAAAGAATAAACGTCAATGTTAAATTTAGAGTGAAACAGTCGCACTGGTATGTTGATTTTTGGTCGTATTGAGCGTGTAACGTTTCCACCAATTATCCCCAATTCGAAGATTAGTCTCGACAATGAGGCTGGGTATATTCATTTGCCTGAATCTGGCGCCTATATTGAGACCAGTTTGCCCGGCCCCAACCTCCACACTGGTCAGTAACGACGGGTGCCATTGTGATGCGATTCAAGAGGTCAATTCATGCTATTTATATGGGAGATTGGCGCTTTCGGAGGCCATTATAAAAGGAGGATTTCGCGCCTTCGATGACATTTGTTGATATCTCCGCACGGAAGACACAAGACGAATGCCGGTTCATGCTGGTTGGTGGAAGAGAATTGTCTGGTGGCACGTGCCACGTCACTGCCCTTGAAGTTGAACCTTGGCGCGCAATATCTACTCGGAAAAAGAGACGTTTCTCGCTATTTTTTTCCCCGCCTAATTGAGACTCTGCGCCTGTGTGAGAGTAACGTTTCGGATTGGCCAAACGGCTTTTTCGGGCTTGGACTCCTGGATTTGGGCTGATGCCTTCCCGCGTGCGAAGGAAGATTACCCCGGAGGCGTAGGTTTATAAGTTTGCTATAGACATAAGCGGGGCGCCCGTCGCTGCGGGCCGCATCTTCATCAAACGCACACCATCATTCCTAGGCCTTCCTGTACCCGGCTAGCTGAGAAATGGTCAGTTAAAGCCGGATTACATCGACGCCAGAAAGTTCAACACATGGAGACCAGCCCACAGGACCGAAGAGCTTCCTCCTGGAGAGTCGGAGTCGTGGAGGAAATCGATAATGTAGTGGCAGAGTTTGGGAGTTCTGAGCGCAGCCGTACATAAGCCGTGGTTGGTCACAAAATAGAAGATAAACCCACGCCAGCTATCGCGGGGCAGAGCACTCAGGCTTCAGCTGAACAGCCTCACAGGCACCATCACGAGCCTCCGTGAGCTTGATGTTCCTTAAATAGATTCTAACCATTTTCAAAGCCTTCTGTCGATTCATAGTATAGAAGGCAGGAAGCAAGAGGAACCAGAAGACATAAAATTTAATGTCCGCAGTGCTTAGAAGAAAGCGCACGCACCGGCGGGATCGTGCGAATTGTTGGAATTCGAGGACCGCAGTTAGAGAGCAAGGTTGAATAATGGTATTTGATTTCAAAGTCTATAGTCGACGTCCCTGTATGTAACCCATACCCCTCCCTCGATGGACGTCAAAAGGTATTGCTTATAAGGAGATTACGAGTGTGTTAGTAAAATGGTAGGTGAATAGCCAAAAAAAGCTATGTTATGGATTATCAGGACTATGGGTTATTTGGACGTCGATTGTGCTTAGAAGGAAAAAGTAAATGACTGTGAATGTGACGGAGAGTGAGATGCTAGTTCCGGCACATAGTTCAAGAGCGTCGGGAGGTCAGTTCCGACGAGGTTAAGTAGCGTAGTTTGTAGATTGACCAAAGAAACTATCTACGACATCATTGTATATAAGTAAGATCGGTAAAACAGGGGTATTGTATGAAGTAAAGGGGTGTAGTGATAAATGAAAATATGACTAAGTAAAGTAACTAAGAGAGTAACTAAGGAGAGTGAGGCGCGTATAGCGCACCGTTACAGTGAAACTCTCTTGTGTTTTTGGTCGCCCTCCTCAAGCTCACCGCTCACCTCCCGCACAGTTTGAACTTGAATTCGCATCTTTTCCGTGTTGCCAGCAGGCTGCTGTCCGCGGGATACCGGGGTCATTTCGAGGTCGCTGGGGCTCTGAATTGGGTCCTGTAGGCGGATCGCGCGCGCGTTACCCTGGAAATGTAAGAAAAAAAAATTGAATCAAAACACCGAAGTAGTCCACACAGTGCAACGAACCTCAGAGTTGCAATCTACGATGAAGTCCATACTTCTGAGACCCGCCCGGGCATTTAAAGTGTGCAGTAAGGTCTGTTTTTGAACATTAGCACCAGCCCGGTCTCTGGAGAAAAATGTTGCGCACATTCGTGTATATGCGCCCGATGGGGAAGGCGAACATGGCCCAAATGTTCGTTGGGGGGGAGAAAGCGAAAAAAAACAGATCCCCCAAGGCAAACACAGATGCAAAGGTACCTGGCGAAGAATCAGAGATGAATAAGCCGATATTAGGGAGGTTTTACCCGTCTCGATAGCCCCTCGAATCAGCCGAGTTATGATGGCGTCCGTCCTGCGGAAACCAGTTCTCGAGCGAGTAAGTGCGGTGATGAGTGACACTGGAAGACCCAGTGAGTATTATATCCATCGCACGTTGCACAACGAACCGGTGATCAGAAAGTCTGTAGCCGACTGCAAGCTGAGCCAGGAAACGGCAAAGGGCACGATGGTCCCGAACTTGGCGACTCTGTAGGGCGACTGAGAAACGCAAATGGAATGCGACGCGCAACATACTCTTTTATTATACCCGACAATATTCCCGCACCGCACCCTAATACCAAGCTGAGGATACTGGACACCCCAATGACTCCTACTAGGACTTTGCTCTTCGTGAAGAAGAACACGCTTGGGCAGGGTCAACCACCATGTCACGAATATTTGCACAGTTACTCACCGGTGCGCTAGAAATAGCTGAGTGATGAATGCAGCGACGGCGGTCGCGGCAGCGGTGAATGGTATCACCCAACTGACAGCTGAAACATTGGGTATCAACGCGGGTACTTGAGAAGTTTTTGCGCATGAACTCACTAGCGAAACTGGCGAGATTTCCGAAGTCGTACACCCTACAACGGAGTTATTCAGCCATGAACATATCCAAACAGTGGAATCATGACGTACCCTATCTGCCATACCGCATAAACCTCGCTGAACGAATGGAGTAGTGAGAACGGGACATGTTTGAAATCACAACACGCACACTGCGCTATGAATGGTATCCAGGAATAGCAGCGACCATACAACGGCTCTAGTGGTTTGTTAGCATCGAGCCGTCTCAGGAAAAGTGAAGCACGAACCGTATCCACAAGGGATCGTTTGATTCTGGGTTGAAGAATCAGAAGACAAATCACCGAAGAAAAAGCAACTGACTCGTGTTGAAGTAAGTCAAAAACTGGGCCAAGACGAAGCCATACAAGAAGGTGTTGAAGAGGATACCAAGGAGGTAGACGCCTTCGATCATGAGCATCTACTGAGTTATCGAGCGAGGAGGTGACCAACCAACGACTAGATCCAGCTGAGGCATCCCGACAGGAGGTCGTGTTCACTCGAGTGGTAGAATGGAATCTGGGAGTGCAATATCGACCGTAGACGAAAGAAAGGGTTTATATAGCTCCCATGAAGCGAGAAGCGACACACTGGGTGACTGACTTCCCGTAAGGTAATTTCATTCTGGGGGAATATTTCGGCGGCGTTCCCACACCAAGTCACTTGGCCGACGATTCTCTCGAAGCACCTGTCAGGACCCCATATTCGCAGCCCCAAAAACCTAAGCGGCGACTTTGATCCAAAATATGATGGCCGCTGATGGCAAAATTCGTCGCTCACTTCCCAGAATGGCATAGTTAGTTTCAAGTCAGATGTATTTACGTTGACGCTATTATAGGAAAAACCGGAGCGCCACCGCTTTGAAACAAGGGTTGGTATCAGCTGTCGAGTGATGGCCGTGTAGAACCCTAAACCGGATGCGAGGTTATATTGCAGTTATTATGTTTGTTCGTCCTCAACGATGTATCTTATCTGATCCAACAAACCTAGAACTTCGGGTGGTTGCTGCCCTCTCCTTCCAACAGGCAGAAATTTTTCAGGGGGGACTTTTTACTATCGCCCTTTCGGGAGGAGAAACACACCATTGATAGAAAAAGTGATTGGAAGAAAGTCAGAAGCTTCCTATAAATTCCTTATTGCAATTGCACGCATACCAAATCTGCTCCAAGGTTGATATAATGCAGTCAACCTTGTTTCTGGATGTCCCATATACTGTATTTTTTCGTTCAATCCGGTGGTCACGCGTCACAGGGTCGAATTTTGGTTCGTTGCCACGCGTCACAGAGGCGGTTGTCGAATTGGTTCCATGGTTCGAAAAACAGGGAAAAATCTTTCTTGATGTTAAAAACGACCAGGGAAAATTCCAGGGCATCTCCTGCATTCTGAGAGGTAATATCCAATGCCCTTACTGAATTTCTACCCTCATCTCAGCCCAAACTAGTTGGTATAAGCATTTCCGGCCAAATAATTTAAATTGGCATCTGCCCAGCTCTGTATGCTCTTGCAGAGGTGCCAGATTGGTTTTGAACATTCCTGCATCCTTCTGGGACGGTGTCGAAATTTTGGTCCTTGTCACGGTCTAAATCTGTGTCGAAGTCAAGAGGTGATTGATTTCTGGATCACGACCTTTGATCTTGCCACGCGAGCGAGTCCGGCAATGTCCGAAAGTCGACCAAAATATTCCCAACGACTCTCAAAAATGTACCATTAGTCTAAGATACATGAAGAAGCATGCTCATATCCAACCCTTGTTCCCGCCTGCGGTGTATTGAGTGTTTTGTGGTTGTCGGTGTTTGGGCCGACATTTGTCCTCGCCAAAACACTTTCCTTATTCGGGGGGTGGGTAGGTCGGAACGTTAGCCAAGATCCAGATCACGAGCACCTCTTGGTCGAAGTGTCGAATTGGTTCAAGTTGTCACGCGTCACACCCCCTGCCGAATTGAACGAAAAAATACAGTACCCTAGAATATCGGAATCGTCCTTGGGCCACGGAAAGAATTGATAGACATGAGACATGAGAAAATGAGGTCCGTTGATCCTCACGACCTTCTTGCTTTCCTTCTCGCTGAATTCTGGCGGTTCTGGCACGAGTATATGCTTCATTTCTGAACAAGGCACTGGGCAGGACAACAGTGGTAGTCCGGTGCAATATCTTCACGACAAGGCTCAGTTCAAGGTTTTTATTCTAGTCAATAGTGCTGTTCAAAGTTCCCCTACTTGGTCCCTTTTTGCACTCCTGGTCCATTTCCTGCTTGCTTCCAGGGAGGCAACCAGGAGATGCAAAAAGGAAGCAAGTAGGGAGAAATCTGCAAACAGGAGCACATGTAGTTCCTGTTTGAAAAATCCTCCTACTTGTGCTCCTACTCGGATTTCCTTCTCGCGCCCCTGCTTGAACAAAATTAAATTTCTGCTTCGCAAATAATGTTTTCTGCCCACAAATAGTACTACTTTCCACACTACTACCCTACTTTGTGTCCCCTCTTTATTATCTCTGCTTGAGTGCGTTCAAACAAGTAGGAAAACTCTCCTACTTGCTTCCTAGTACCAAAAACCCGTCCCTGGGGTTTCAAATATGCTCCTTTTTAACTCCTACTTGAGTTCCTACTTCGTCCCTTTTTGCCCACTTTACTGCCAAAAATGCAAAAAGGGAGCAACTAGGAGAACAAACAGGAAGTCAAATAGGGACAACTCTGAACGGTACTAATATATCTGGCGGGTTTTCCCAGGTCCCCCTTGGAATGTTGACCTATAGACTATGTTTCTGAACTTGTACAGTGAACATAGTCAACACCGATAGTCCCGGGTTCAAATTGGAGATCAGAGATCGAAACAGTCACTGGGAATTGAAAATGAGCCTCAGGTATGTATCGGCCAACTCTGATGTTGGCAGATCTTTCATTCTGGACCTCCTCTAGCCATCGTAAACTCAAGGAAGGGCAGTTGCATGGAGCAGCAACTAAACAAAAACAAAAAAACTTTTGTTCATTGCGTATTCATGTCTTATGTGGGTCAAGTGATATTTGATCCTCTTCACTGTAATAGAGATGGATGTATACTGTTGGAGCCAGGGAATAGTAACTTTTCACGTTGACTACTTTCACGGCACAATGCGGCCATCACCCAAGGTGCTGATTCCATCACTTGTTTCAAAGCGTAGCTTGCTCAAGGATGACATCCTCGTTTATTCTGCATCACTTGAATACACGAAGATTCTGGAGGGGTTAGGTACCCACCCTCCAGGATTTAGTTGATTGAATAAACTTTTTGGGACGACATTGATTGATCGCTACATCTATCACACATCCTTCGATTCGTGCACTGGAATTTGGGAAAGACCGCACGGGTCCTCATTCTTCAAGGCAGGAACCTCACCCGAATGCATGATAACCTTTTTCGTCCAATTTATAACGCTTTTTGCGGACTTAGAAGCATTGCTCACGCTCACCGGCCGTCAACAACGACACTGTGCCGCATTTCAACGTTGCAACCAGATACGACCCTGTCGGTTAAATCCGACTGTGGAATTCAGGCGAGCGCCACGGGGCGGGGATTTGAAACCTCAGTGCGACGTGTTATATAACTTATTATGAACGGCACGGGGCTCGATGTGAATGCATACAGTTTATCAATCGATTGAGGTGACTTCGCTGCTAAAATACAGACAGAAATTGCTGTATATATTTTCACCTCCCCTCTTCCGCCGAGAACTAGACCCTGTATCAAATGAGGACGTACCAGGAGTCGGAACCGTGCATTGTGGTAGCATAAGATGGACGGGCAGGCGACGTGTAAAATAACGGAGAGACTTCAAGTTTCGGGCACTCGAGATCTTTGACGTAAGGTTTGAGAATGTATGGGGCGCCAGACTTCAATGCGTGCCACACCACATGTTTTGGGTCGTACAATGTTCCGCTAAATTCACTTCAGCCACGCAATTATCCGACTGGAAAGCAGCCGTGGTGTTCCCTGCACGCGGCGATGTGCAAGCGCCGCTGAACTGACAGCGTCCCTGTCACAGTCTTAAGTCGATAGGTAGAACTACCATCAAGTCTTTTCCCGTTTAGGTTTCATATCCGGTCTATTCGGTTCCCAATGTCTACGTGCGGCGGGCCCCGAACAAGAGTGCCCAGCACATGCAGTAGTAAAGGATGGGGAAAACCATTAAAAACATGCAGGAATAACAGGAGAGGAGTCTGAGATGGAGAATATAAAATAACTAGCGTATAAATTGGTAGATAGTTCATGTAACAAAAACCCTGAAACTGGCAAACCACTGGCTACATGTGTCTGGGTCGCACTGCAGATCAGCTCGGGGGAAAAAAAACTCACAAAGATAGGGACCCATTTTCAGATGCAAAACAAATTGACTCGCACTCGGTGTGCGTTTCCAATATTCTGGGCACATTTTGAATAGAGGCCGCCCGATGAACCATTCAAATGGGGATGTGCCGTGCCCATTATGCCCGTTAGTTTTTCCGAGCTCTACTAGCTTACAGCAGACTCACGCTGTCAACACATCCCCGCCTATATCGGCGATTCGGTCTTACGGTAATTTGAAGGTAACAATAATAACCTTACTATCCGCCCGTCACCCTGAAATTTGGTGCGAACAGTGTTTTCGGTGTGAACCAAGACCATACACTGTCATTCGTGATATCCCTGAAATATTGTATAAGATATGTAACACAGGTACAGCTAATAACAGTACCGAGGGCGCGAACGGAAAAATTGCAGTTTGGGCATTTTTGATCCCCACGAAAGAGTTGTCCCTTAATTCTCCACAGATTCAGTCAGGACTTGTTTTGTCAGGCCATGTCATACACAATAAGTACTATTTCGACTGTAGGTTCACGCCATGTCACCCATAACCTAAGGTGTTCGTTCCTCAGCAATCACATCAAAATTGCCATAAATGGTAGTCCGGCAAGTGTCGGAGCAAAAATTTTCGCATTTTTACGCCTATTTGGGCCACAAACCGTCACAGGTACCAATTTAAGTTCATGACCCTCCGTCACCCGTCACCTGTACCTACGGTCGAAATAGTACAGTAGGTCTGCTGACACGACAGAGCCCACTATTGTAAAGTAGTATTTGTAATTCAGCTGCTCAATCCCATTTCGGATTCTGCGTACGAGGAGGAATAGATTATAGTAGCCATTGAGCAGCCATGCCAGTGGATTCGGAAGGGAATCTCATATCAATAAAATGGAATTACAAACTCATACTGTAATATTACATTCGACAGTCACGCATCACAGGGGGGGTTGTCGAATATGAATTTTGGTTGTTTGTCACGCATCACAGGGGTAGTTGTCGAATTCGAAGTCACAAAATTCTAAAAAATTATCTTTCAGTGTGCATCTCCTGTTTTGAGGCTGGCTAAATCTTCTGTCTTTTGTCAATTTTTAGCTTGATATCAGCCTAAATGCAATACAATCTCACAAAATCCCTGGGAGAACCATTCGCGAGGCAGTTAATTTAAACCAATGTCTGCCTGGATTTCCCTGCTTCTGCAGAAAACCCCAGACAACTCTATGGTATCTCTGCATTGTTGTGGGATGGTGTCAAATTTTTGGGGGTTGTCACGGTCCAACGTGGCCTGTGTCGAAGTGTCAAATATGTTCAACATGTCAAACATCACCCCCCCTGTCGAATTGAATGTAATAGTACAGTAATCATTTCGTTAGCTCATTTTTCAACATGGACGTAAAGAGGTTCCGAAAGATCTCGTTGAAGCTTTGAAGTCTTGGTCAGTCAGAAAAATAGAGACATGAAGCTGGAGACGATAACAACTGCAGTCAATTAATCTTGATTTTGTGCCCCCTCCTTAGCACGTAATTTGTCCTTGTCCGCATCGTAGCCCGGCATGCTGAACTGGGACAGGCGATACAGGCCGAGCTGCGAGCACAAAATAAATTAGTACCAAGAATAAAAATGTAGATCTACTTCACACAAGCAGACCCTTGGAATCCTGGTGAATCAGCCATCGTCTTTCGGGTACTTATACAAGGCAAGAGTGAGTACTACAGGTGGTACCTATCAATAATTGCGAGGCAATATTAGTGCGTGCATCATGGCAGTTACATCAATTTCGGTATGGAATAGATGTCAAGAAGACCACAAAGGCCACAAGAATCGCGGATGCACTGCTACAGGAGCAAGGTCAATGGAGACAAAGTGAGTCACAGCTAAGTGAAAAACGATAGGCACCTTTGCATTTGCGAGCAAAGTTCGGGCCGATTGATGGTGACACTGTGTTCTGCTGATTTGTATGTGAAATGCAGAGTTGCGGTGGAGCTTTGGTGGAGCTCAAGTTTAAATTTTGCAAATGTACCATGCTCAGCCCGAAATTTTCTTGAGAATTGGAGAGTGTCTATTGTTTTTTACATAGCTGTAATACAATTTGGTTGAGAAAATGCAATACCCAATACATGGAAATATTGGTGTGCTGCTCGTCGCCGACCTTTGGTCACTCTTCATGGTACACAGACATGCACCAAACAGAAAATGAGTTGATACCACAGTGTCATAATTATTCCCTGATCCAATTTGGTTACTGTATCATGATCATTCATAAAAATCATGAGGAGAAAATCAATTGTTAGAATATTACAGAAAGGAACGGGGGACAACATCAATGAACAAATTCAGACACATAGCCCAACAAGCATATCGGAGAGGACACAACAGGAGAAGAGGGTAGAAATGAAGAGGAGGATGCAGTTGGGATGCAGACACATGCTCGCAGGGGACCAATTCACTATGTACCTTCTAAGGCCACGTTGAAATTCGCATTCAGAAAGTCTTCTCGTTTAGCTACTCTCTCTTTTTATTCTCACCCCCGGGCCCCACGCAGTTCTAGGCTCCGAGCCCCGCAGCGACATTCCCACTCTCATGAAATCCTACAATTCTCCCAGTTGAACTCGAACTGTTCGATCCGGGTCACAGCGGTTATTCGGTCCAAGTCCCGTTTCCTCTCTCATCTGTTCTCCGGGCTCTTCTCGTCTATCTCCTGGTTTGGACTTGGTCTGCTTTTAACTTAGATATTCTAGGCTTTGAAGAGCCCCGAGACACCTAAAGCATAGTGACTGTCGCATGAATGGCATCGAGCTAATTTTTATCCTGCTTCTGGACTCTTCGGCACGGTTTTATTCCGGCATTCTCGTTCCACCAACCATCCATTGCACGTCCTCTGCGTCAATTGCGTCCCGAATTTTCATATCTTCGTCTTACAGCCGTTTGCATAAGTCCGTGAAACATCGATTTTTTTTGCGCGGTGTCACGTGCACTATGCCGAGTGCTGCCGAGGTGTTCGGATGTCTCAAAACATCGTTTTTGTGCGCAATCTGCATGGTTACAATGTAAAATGCTGGTTTAGAGCTCTTTCCGGCATCCCGAATCCAATGTGCATCCAGTATTCGACCCAATTCCAACCTGGGTGCTCCGGCATTAGTCGGCATCACGATCAAAAGCTGCACGTGATAACGCGCAAAAAATTTCGAGTTTCACGGACTTATGCAAACGGCTGTACATCGTAGGCTAGAATTGAAAAACTCGGACATGCGCTTACTTTTAGGAGTTGCATACCATAACGTACCCAGGTCCCTGCACAACAACAAAAAACTCTGCGAGGTGAACCAGCATAGCGACGAATTGCGGGAATTGCAAGGTGAGTTTGATTGATTGATGGAGTGTTGCTGTTGTACTGCCGTTCAAGCTGTATTCAAGTTGCTTGGCCGCGAATGCACGCTCATATTGAAGCGCGGGTTAGAGGTGCTGGGATTCAGGACCACACCCCATGAAAACGCAAGGACCACGAAGCGGCGATTTTCTTTTAGCGCAAGGAAGCTACGAGCGCGTCTATCACTTAACACCGCGACTAGCATTTACAATTGATCCCCGGCAAGATCCCCGGACGTATAATAACAAGAAGAAGAAAAACCGTGGTTCCTCAGGCACCCTGATGGATCGTCCCAGAGACGTTCGCGGTCCCAAGGGCCCTCCACAAGAGCTGGATCTCGATGACGTGGATATGGATTCGACCTCATTGCACTCTACGGAAAGTGCCACCGGACTCCACTCGGCTGCCTCGTTGATACCGCGCTCAGAAAGAGGTTGGTAGTTCTTGATTCGCGGGACTGTGACTCATGTTCTGAAATTGTGCAGCGACGTCCGTCTCCACCTTCACTTCATCACAGACGTTGAGACGCCTGTGTTTGTTTCTTCACTCAATACTTCTCCTGATCCACGCCGGACTCCTTGGGATATGGGCTGGTCCCCACTTGGAACACCACGTAACATTTTCCCTCCAGCGTCAAGACATCGTGTCTTTCGCGATCACTGGGACAACAACTCTCGTTGGAACAGCGCGTATTCTGTCCATTGTGAAGTCCCTCTAGCTCACGCGTTGTTGAATTGCAGATATATTCTTCCCTACTCCTCGTCATAACTCAAAAGCTGGCCACCCGACGCGTCCTGCAGAAACACTTGACCTTGACAGCCACGCACGACAACTCGGTCGCATGGGCAGGTATCGGATCAGCACTGACTGTTTTATGGGCGCATCGAGCGGTATCTTCGTCGTTGATGACCATTGTGCTAGTCACAACATATCTCGGATGTATAATGGCGCTTCACGTCACCACCCCCGCCTTGTTCGCCGTGCAAACCTTCAACCAATCTCAGCCGCTAAGCGTGACTACTCAAGGACTTCCGGAATTCAACCGTAGCTTTACCTCCACCGACTTTGCGGGCTTCTCGGCAGAGTACGTTATTCGTCTCATGTGGGGCTAACTCACACACTCATATCACATTAAGGGACACCATGGGCGCCTATGCACGCCACGTCCTAAAATTTCTTCCCTGGATAGAGAACATGACCGCAACCGAAAAAGTGGGGCTAGAGCCAGGAACCCTCTACGATATTCTGGAGGTGAATTCGGGGGCCGGGAACATCACCATGCCTGCTACCGGATTCAACATTTCTTGTGGATTTATAACGGGTGTCAATACAAACTGGTCACAGACCACGCAATTGTGGACGGTGACGCTCGACGACTCGATTGGCGTGGTACAGGTGCCGTACACCCGTTCGTTATATTCTACCTCCACCAACGCCAAATTCATTGATCATGGTGCTTCCAATTTACAGAACCTGGAATTATTGGAATCGTGCAGAGCAACTTCGGATACATATCCAACTTCTCGTCAAACGTCGTTGTTCTATACAGTACAATCCCGGTCGTTGACTCCGCTATGGAGACGGGTCCCAGCGTTCAACTCAGCCCTGACATGCCTGGGGCGGTTTCAGCACTCCAATTTTTCCAATGCTCCCAGTCGCTGGTCAAGCAAAATGCGACAGTCGATGCTCATTCACGCCGATTGCTGGACCGGGGCCCCGCCATCACAAAGACTTCATCGAAATGGTCTCCGTATGCTGGTCCTCTCGCGGCGTTTTCAAATGGCACCATGATTGAAATGGTACGAGCCGTGCTATTCTCTTGTTCTCTGTCTAAAAATTTCAGTGGGCATCTTGGTTCAACTACATGCCTTCCACTGGAATCCCACGCAACTTTTTCATCAACTCTACCAACGATCGGGCGTACTTTTTGTCGGTCGCGGAGCAGTAAGATCTTGTACGACCCAATTGAATCTGTTCTGACCGTGCGTGATACAGGTATTTTATTCAGAAGTTAAACCTTCTCGTTCCGAACAACCCCGACGGCAAGTCGTCCCGACCTCCTAATGTCAGCCTGCACGATGTAGAGAACTCGCTTTCCAACATTGTCTCCTACATGTTCTGGATAAGTACGGACGTTTCTATTTGTCCAAGTTAGGAAGACCACTGACGAGTTACTCGCTAGTGGGACACATCTCAGGCAGCGGCGCCACAGCCATTGAAATCCCGGCTGATCCGCAACAAGCCCATGAAATCCAATATAATGTCCCTTTCCTACTGGCGGGCAGTGCCACTGTACCGGAAATTATCCCGGCCGGACGCTTGGATGTGAGTACTCTGACGTCCAAAAGTTAGCCCACACATCTGACGTTCACAAAATTCCAGATCAACATCATAGCAGTGCGTGCCAGCGTACACCAATGCGCAGCTTACTGACCGAACTTCCAGATATCAGTTGGCTTAGTAGTCTCCCTCTGTCTTGGGGCACTCGCTATCGTGTTCTCATGGGGGATCGGCAAGGCGGACATCTCAGTCGACGGGACGGGCTTTCTCCACGCGATATGGCTGTTTCGCCACAGCCCCGAGCTGAACTCGCGCTTGCATCAGGTAGAAACTCCGACAGATAATAATTTGCGGGCAGCAGGCATGGTGGGGATCGACCGCGGTAGGATTCAGAAGAACGCTTCTCGTAGACATAAGAAGAGCGAATCTGGATACTTGTAGATATCGGTTCGAAATTTATCTTGGAGGAATTCGGATTCGTAAGTAAGGGCAAGATTGATAGCGAAATGCAAACGTCCGGATGCAACGCAGTAATTTTCGAGCATAATTGAGCTAGGGCCAGCCTAGTGTCATGAGGTAAAAATATTCCAACGCTGATAGCAAGTTCAAAAAAGCAAAATCTGTACATGTAGAGCAGGACACGTATGTACACCGCGAGACTACAATCTTGCGGATATTTTGCGAAATTAACACACGCACGAGACGCAGTTAATAAAGCTAAAACGAGACCGAGTGGCGATAGGTATCGCGCGCGCGATATAATTCGAAAGTCCCAGTCCCTTTCCGCGGGAGTTCTTTGCTTGAGCCATCCTATTGGCGGACTCCCCTGCCTCTCCGCTGAAAATAAGGGAATAAACCAGCCTCCCGCCGCTGACACTCAAGTCGGACAAGCATATATTTCCAGGTACGTAGGAAGGTGGTTCGTAGGTAGGTATGTAGGTAGGTAGGTATGCAGGCAAGAACGTGAACGCATAGGTAGGTGGGTAATTTGGTAAGAGATAATTAAATAAGAACAGTAACTACTTAAGAATTAAACAACTGGCATATGCGATCCGGGGATCTTTTGGGATGGTAGACGGTTCATAGATGGATGGTAGAAGTACAGTGCGGTGCGGTGTGGGTGGTGGTACAATGCGATGCGGTGCGATGCGGGGGTGGTATAACGGTACAGCGCCGGCGGCTTCTGTACGCGGTGAATAGGTAGATAGAGAAGTCCGGGGGGAATAGAGTATCGGGTTTGCTTTTGGTTTTGACAGTGGGTTTTTGGTCTTTGATGAGTTGCATGTAGTGTCTTGTCGTTTTTTTTTGTCGCGACGACGTGCGGAGCAAGGCAGCTAGCCCCGCACGCGCGCAGTCGAGTAGTTGAACACGATGTCGATGATGGTGGTTGGTAAATGGGTCGCGTCGATTGTCCCTCCGCTCAGATCCTCCCGCAACGTGCCCCGTCAAAAAGCGTCTGGATGACCCTCGACGGGCGTCGGTAGATAGCGCGCAGGGGGCTCACGCCGTGCCCACGTCCACCACCCCCGGCGAGAAGAGGCTGTCAATGGACGGCATGGGCCGCTGAGTCGGGGCGTAGCAGCTCTCAAGCAGCGCCAGCAGGTCCTTCTCCGCCACCGCACCCGGCACCCTCTCCCGCTCCTCGGACGTCATCTCATCGGGCTCCTCCACAAGCACGCCGTCGAGTACCGGGCGCGGGGGCGCGGTGCGCTCGGCCCGGTCCTGGAGGAGCGCGGGGCCCTCCGCCTCCCAGCGCGAGACGACCGCGGCGCAGCCCTCGAACGACGCGAGGCCCGCCATGTGCGTGATCATGCCCGGGTTGCCCTGGGTGATGGCGAGGAGCGCGTCGAGGGCGTCGTCGGCGGGGTCAGCGTCGGAGATGTCGAGGAAGGCGAGACGTGCGGCGGGCGGGGGGAGGGGCGCGAGCGTGGGGAGGAAGGGGCGTGTCCAGCGGACTTGGCGTGGGCGCTCGTTGCCGCGGAGCGTGACCTACGGCGAAAGAGGCGTTAGTATGTGTAGGAAGGAGGGGGAGGGGAAGGAGACTCACGACGAGGGTGACGTGTTGCAAGTCCGCGAGGAGCGCCAGGAAGTCTTCCACGGTGCTGCGGTTCTCGCGCGGCTTCCACGCGCGGTCGAGGGCGTCGAGTACAATGAGCACAGGCGTCTTCTCCTCCGCCTCCCCAGCGAGCGCGCTGAGGTGCCGTATAACAGGCTTCTTCCCGGTGCTACCGAGCCCCAGCTGCAGTGCGATAGCGCCGACGAGCTGCTTCACGTCCGTCGCGCCATCGCACTCGACAACGTAGCGGTGTTGGCCGAACAGCGTAGAAATCTCGGCGCTGTGCGCGGCGGCGAGTGCCACGGCGGTCTTGCCCACGCCGTCCGCGCCGCAGATCGCGATCCGCGCGGGCGCAGATTGCATGATGGTGTTGGTGAGGTGCTTGACCTCCTCCTCACGCCCGTAAAAGATCTTGGGCGACGCGGGCAGCATCGAGACGGTGCTGAGGCTGTGGGTGCACGGCGTCAGCATGGATAGAGTGGTGCACCAAAAAACAATAGGCACCTGCGGGTGAGATCGGTCTTGACGCTCGAGGGGCGCTTCTTGTGCGGCGACGAGGACCCGCCGTCGGCGCCCGACGTGGAGGAGCGCTTGGGGCGCGAGCGCTTCTCCTTGAGGATGGTGATGAGCTCTTCGTGGCGCGCCGTGGCGTCTTTCTGCGGTGGGGATCAGCAAACGTGCGCCGTCGGCGCGGGAAACAATCGCACCTGCATCTCTGCCATGGTCATCGCGGCGATGATGCCAGACTGGACCTGAGGATCCGGTTAGTTGGATGGGCTGTCAAGGAAGGGAGAACGGGGACGTACGCCGAATACGTCCAATGCGTGCTTCAAGCCCGCGTTGCACTCTGTGATGAGGTCCGCGTCCTCCATCGAGCGGAACACCCGGCGCCAGATGCCACCCTTGACCTGGCTGCGCACGAAGGTATGAATTTTCTCGAGCGTGCTGCGAGGAACAACGTTATCAGGAGGGTGCTAATCAAAAGTAGGGAGCGACGGACTCAGAGAACTGGGTGATGCTGCGCACCATGGCAGGCGCAAGCTCTGCCTCGGAGTCGCGACAGATGTTGATGATCGCGCAGACAAGCTCGTACGCCCGCTCCGTCATTTTGACACAAGCTGCCAAAAAGATATTCAGTAAGATTTTTTGAAGAAACGTCCGGCACACCATCTTTGTTGTCCCTCACTCTCTGAGGTGTAATGGGAGATGAGTGGGGGGAGCGCCATGGGAGGGCGAGACGCAACGAACCTCGACAGTCTCCATAATCAGGAGCGCCACACTGGCGATCGCCTGCAGATAGGGCTGGTTGGTGGCATTGCCGATGTCCTTGAGGAGGGTGCAGGCCACCGTCCCGTATTGCACCACCCGGTCCTTGTTCGTCGCCTTGCGGATGGAGAACGGCATCGCAGGGAGAGGTAACTTACGACTAGAGGTACGCGCTGTTTGTTGATATTAGATTCACCCTTCGTCGCGGCACCGCCTGAGTCACCACCGGCTGACAACTTGACCCAAACTTGACCGACTGTCTTTAGTCTGTGCCTACTGTATATGTTTCCCTGGGATTCTCTGTCAAACCAGGCCTGCATCTTTTTTTTTTTGGCCGCGCGTCCTCCATTGCCCTTTTTTCCTTTTTCGTTCTGCTTCCATGAGCACGTGTATAAAGCCTCCACCGCTGGCGATAAGTTTAGATTCCGGTGTAGTGACTGTCGCAGACTGGTATTAATTATACTATTGGTGGGCGATTACTTGTCCTCCGTCAAGCCACCACTTCTAAGCATTTTCTTTAGGATGCCAGAAGGTATAACGAGAAATAGGTTAAGATGCACCCGGATTCCAGGAACATTGGAAGGAGCACAACGCTGCCCTCCGAAAGGCTCTGAAATCGCTGACGACTGTGAACTTCCGATTGCTCTATCACACCAATGAGAAAAAAGGAGGAAAAAACCGTGTGGTGCGCCCATGCGCCCAACGCGCGGAGTGGGAGTGTTTTGCTAATGTCGTCCGCTTCAGAATAAGTACTTGATTCATGGGTTGAATATATACTTGATTTCTTGCCGCCGAATCAACGCGCGAACATACACATGTTGGCAGCGTGTTTATCGATTCGGAGTACTCGCGCATGCTGGGTCGCAGTAAGAATGGGTCATGTTCAATGGCTCTTACCATCTCAATCTAATCTCAGCCCGTTTCATTTAGTAACGAATCGTGTAAAGAGAGCGTACCCCATAAATATCATCTCTGCTGTCTGATCATCGGCCCGCGGAAGGTAGAACCCCAGGACGCGTAAGACACAAACTCAGCGCAAAACTCAGTCAAATTAATCGTCTATATTTTAATCCCAGATGTATTGCCCTGCAATCATCCTTAGGAGCTACTTGCGCCTCCTACGTGTCGGCGACGTCAGAGCGCGCATCGGCATTGGAAGGCGCAGAGACGGCTCCTGTAGCGCGCCTGATGGCCGCAAGGATGTCGCTGGCAGCCGGCGGGCCTTCGTCCGGGTCCCGGCTCATCATGTACTGGTCCAGCGCGCTGTTAACGTCAAAGCCGACCGCGCCGTCACCTCCACCGCCTACCGGCACGTCGCGCCATTCCGTCCGGCGCGGCGGGTCGCGGCGGGGGAGCGGCCAGCTGGGAGACGGCTCGCGCTCGGTGCCCGCCCACAGCTCGGTGTGCCGCGCGATGAAGTCGGTGTACGACGTGTTGGGCGGCAGCTCGGCCGCAACAACGGTGTTCGCAGCCGTGGAACGGCGGAATTGCATATACGCGCGGTCGGCCTCGGCGTCGAGCTCCGCGAGCGTCTCCTCGTCGTGCGAGTCCCAGGTACCGAGCGTGATGGGGCGCGAGGCGCGGCCGACGCGCGCGGCGCGTGTGGTGGCGGCGTCGTCCCCCGCAGAGTGAGGAGGGGTGGTGGGGAGTCTGCGTTCTGCAAGCTGCCACGGGCGCCCGGTGTACGTCCTCGCGGCAACGGGGGGTACAGTTCTAGACGCGGATTCGGCAGGGAGGGGCGGTGAGACGGCCGACGGCGCGAACTCGTACATGCATGACGGCGACTCGGAGTGCGTATGGACGGGGCAGTGCACAATGAGCGCGCCGAGCGGGTTCCCGCTGCATTCATCGATGATAAATCGCGTGAAATAGGTACCACAAAAAGACGAAAAAGACTGACCAGACTGCACACCCGACTGGACTCCTCAAGCATCCGCAGCCTTCCCGGCGGGTCTTCATCACGCTCTTCAGCGCGCGAGGAACGTACTTGTCCTCCAAGGGGAGGACCACATCGCTCAGCCCAGGACGCGAGCCGCGCCACATGGTCCCCGCGCGCTTCGGCACGCCAGCAGTATGCACCGTCGCCCCACAGCCATTCGATTTCTCCGGGGAGGGCCTACTCCGCTTCGTTGGAGGTGGGGCCGCCTCTATCGGGAGGAACTGGACGCTCCACGGCCGCTGGGGATCGAAATCGACTGCGGTGAGCGGCTGGGGAGCACCGCAGAAGAGGGTAACGCCTGGGACTTCCACGTGGGGGATGCGCCTGTTTCTTACCCGCCGAATGATATCGCTATGCACGAGCTCATCAGGATCCACGGGCATGTATGCAAGGCGAGGATCGCGTCTAGGAGGAAAGTGTGCGGGGCTTGTACACAGTTGGTCCTGTTTACTCTGCGTGCGTGTGCCAAACAATCCCACGGTTCCGGCATCTCTTTTGCATCTCTTGCCACAATTAACCTCTGAGACCGCTGACCAGCCAAAGAGAGTAAAAGTTTTCTCCTCCTTGCGATAAATTTATGGTCCAACGAGGTAGGAATGAGACCTAGTGGCCCAAGAGGGGAAGCCAAAAGTTATCGATTCTGGTCGATTCACGCCTCGAATCTGGATATCTAAAAGCGGTCAGCCAGTCCCGATTCATGTCGCAATTCTGAAGCCGATTCATTTCAAAATCGACAGACAGAATCGGATGAAAATCGAATCCATTCTGACCGATCCGCTTTAGGAGGTGATTCACGACTCGATTTAAAAAGCAATTCAGAGCCCAGAATCGGCGACATTAGAATTTACGGTGATTATGATGCAGTTCCTCCTCCGTAACAGTGATTCTGAGCGATTCTCCATAATTATTGATTCTCGTCGGATTCTAGGCCTCAGAATTGACCTCAGAATGGATGTCAGAATCGAACGAGAATCGCCACGCCCTGACCGCTTTGACTTCCCCTATTTTAGCCTCAGAATCGACGATGGAGACATACGATCTAACGGAAAGCCCAGCGAAATGCACGTTAAGGTGCAGTACAAGGTGCGATTGTTCCTTGCCTCACGGCGGCGCTAATCTAATCTAATCTAATAGTCCAGCCAAACCCAACCCTCAACGATACCACCAGAACTCCCCATTACAACGAGAATCAATGATTTTGAAGAATCGACAAGAATCGGTGTTCCTCTAGAAAATATGGATCGGAAAACAGTACTTATTTCTGGGAGAAAACATTTACATTATAATTCAGTCGTATTTTCGTCGTATCTGTTAAATCAAATCTACCTCCCCATATGCAATATTACTGTGTTTCTAGAGTCTCACAAATTTACTTATATCCTTGAAATCCAAAAACACCCGTCAAACCGACAGAGTGTTGGCGATCGCAGACAGCGACGGCGAGAAAAAGTACTCCCCGCCTCTGGACACAACGAAATCTGCGTCCATGGAGTCCCGTCAGCGTCTACAATTCTCACAAATTCGAGGACTTACCGGTGGTCAGCGTGAACGAGTGCGCGGGGTTCGTAGGGTCGAGGCCGTTCACGACGCGTGGGCTGCCCGCGTTTGCGCCTAGAGATGAATGCGGTTAGATCTCGGTATGAGGTTGTTATACGAATGCAAAGGCGGACCGATGATGGGATCGAAACCGACATTCCCGTGGACGAAGCTAACAAGCCGCGTTAGATTGAGCAGCGGAAGAAAATGCGAGTCGCTCCCTCACTTTACGTTATTCGCCCAGAACTGTTGCAAAAACTGGAAGCCCTGGCCGATATTCGACTGGTAGGAGACTAGATAACGGCATACGCATTTAACAAGCATAGATATCGGAACATGCAGAACGAACCAAAAGCAAGGCCGCGTTCAATTTGGGTAGTATTGGTTGACGCCTCGACAGTAGAAACTGCACAAGAAAAAATGATCAGTTTACGATCCTGCTTCAGTAGGAAACACTAACCCTCAGGCCCGTACGGAATCCCCCCTCGCACGATGTGGTGGGTGCTCGTCTGGTTCTCCGGGAGCCCCAGATCGGCGCGTGGCCGCGTCTTCCGGATGTGCGCAGAGAACGGGCATCTTCGAAAAGTAAGCAATGTTGAAAATCAAGCCGACAGTTACCACTTACCTAGTTTGGTCTGTCGAATTCGCAACAGTCTGTCCCGGCAGCGCATACGTGAAGTCGTTGTTCCGGGTCGGATCTGCGCCAAGGGCCGGGTCATCGACCAAGGGCGCCAAAAAGACTGGGGCTCCCTAAACCAAATCAGTAAATCGTTCTGGTTGAATTCGGCCAAAGAAGACTCACGCTCTTCCATCTGCCAACCATGCGCGCGCCAAGGAGATCCGAACCCTGCTGGGATGTCAAGGTCGGTGCACGGATCGGATTATCCGTCAAGAACTTGTTGAATTCGGGCACGAGCTGCTTCAGCTGGCGGAAAGCGAGGAACGAGCCGTCCTTGGCCCAGGCCGGACGGGTGGTGACGCTGTCCCCTGTCTCGCCGACGAGGATCTCCCCAGGGGGAACGACGGCTTGGCCCGGGAGCGGGGTCTGAAATCCAGAGACGGCGGGGTTCGAGATCCCGTCCAGGAAGCCGAAGTCTGTGAGCCTGTCAGCAGAGTTGTTAAATGGACGGGGAAAAAAGACTCGCGTTCGTGGCCCTGTTCTGCACCCGGGCGTGCGGCGGCTTGCAAGGTGTAGATTTCCTTGATACTGTTCCCGAGCGTGGACTTCACCGTCGCCAGTGTAGCGTTGACATTAGGCACGGTATCCGACGCAAGCAGGATGACGCCGTGGATATTCGTGCCGATGAATTGTGGAACCCAGTTCGTTGTACCCGGGTCCCCGAGAGCGGCGATATTGGCGAGCTGCCCCGCGGTGAACGCAGGGTCACCCAGGGTGTCGATGACGCTGAGTGCTAGGAGACCGGTGTGCGAGAATGCGATGTTGAGAGCCGTCGTGGGCTGCGAGGAGACATTAAGCAGCTGTGTCGTGGTCGTCACTAAGGGCAGGATGTCCTTCTTGAGCTTTGTCTTGAAGCTCGTAGCGTTCGCGATGCTGAAGAAAAAGAAGACCTCTTTGTTCTTCTTCATCCCGATTCTGCATGGTAAAATTAAATGCAGAACGAGGAATATTGGGAGGGCATGCTTACAGGATGTCGCCCTGGATGTTGTCCAGGTTCAACCCGACCGAAGAGGCCGCCGCTGTCGCGGCCGTGATGTTCGGCAGGGCCGGTATTGCGGCGGGATCTGGACAAAGCACATATCAGCCTCCAGTCGAGTTGAAATGAACCGCGACAAATTACCGATCAGGATGGAAGATGTCCTCCTCGGTTTGAGAACATCATTGGAACCAGTGGCGGAGACGAGTCCGGCAGCCAGAAACAGAGAAGTGAACGCATGAATGATATTGAACCTCATTCTGTGGATGAGTGGAAGAATCCGTGTTTGCACGCCCGCCTTTATAGCCTTCCGCGAGGCGGTTCCGACATAAATGCCAGGGCGCAACACGAGAGATGAAACGATATTGAAAGATAGATGCTTTGGGAAAGAATAGAATTCACAAGCGCCAGGCAGTTCCAGTGACAGTCCGGTTGTTCTTGCTCCACCAATATGTGACGTTTTAGCAAAACAAATGTCAGTTTTTTGGTACGCGCAATTTGTATCCGGGCGACGTCGACGTATCCCAGAACGGAGGATAGGGGTATGTATTGATAATCGACCCTTTGACCCAGAACATTGAGTCGTATCTCCGCCGTATAAAGCTGAGAAACGAGGAGAGGGCATTAATAATTATGATGCGCCTTGGTCACGGGAATAATGAACAGCTTACCGCCGGAAACATCAATATATATTTGACATGTACCTCCATAATTTGGGATCGATGGATGGAACATCACTGTCGGTGCGGAGTGTTTCATTGTGAAATATAAGAGATTCAGCGGCCATGAAAGCTACATCATGGAGCAGCTAGTTGGAATTCCAGTCACTAGAATTTCTATAGACTCGGGACAAAAAATCAACAACGCGAATTGGTCATCCGTCAGAGATTTGCGACCGAGTCACCGAGGCATCCAAGAGGCATCGCATCGGGTTACGTGTGATGTTGACTCTGAGTCTGACAGCGGCAGTTGCGGTGTGCAGTGGCTTTAGCCTTTTTGTAAGACTAGCCGAAGCACACACCTAGGTTACATATGCTGCGAAGGGTAGTTCGTGATAAAGAGCTCAGAGCATCAGGCGATAGTTTTTTAGGCTAGGGATTCGCTCCACTTGATGACCCACGAAGACATACGCTCGATACAGATGAGTCCTGGAGCAGGCAGTATGACGTATATTGCTACAAGCATGACTGACACTGGCAGCGGCGATTCGGTTGGTTATATTCAGGAGAGCTGAAACAGGTACCTGAGATTCATTTGCATGATTGCATCGGAGGTAGAATGACGTAAGTAATGTTAGAACAAGTTGTCAGCGCCCAGTCGGGTACGCGTAGGCGGAAACAACTGTATACTGTATTTTTACATTCAATTCGACGGTCACGCGTCACAGGGGGGTTGTCGACGAGGAATTTTGGTGCGGTGTCACGCGTCACAGGGGTAGTTGTCGAGTTGCCCCAGCGTGACATGCCGCGAGGTTCGCCTGGATGTGCTGGTTTTGTGAAATTTCGCGTCGAAATTGTCGAAATTTGCGATTTTGTCACGCCAATTTTGGCCGCTGTCGAATTGTCGAATATGTTCCGGGTGTCACGCGTCACCCCCCCTGTCGAATTGAACGAAAAAATACAGTATTATGGTCGCGGAAGTACCAAGTTATCAAGAAAAGAACTAGTTGTCAGGGCTAAGGTACTATAAACCCGGTTCGAATCCGGGCTGGGTCATCAACCTCTCTTACCTTGCCTTTTTACCCGCCACTGAATCAACGAAACGAGCCGCTTGAATAATGCCGGCCTGGCATGCATTTCGAGGTGATGAAGTAGGAACCCCAGCCGATACTGTACTCCTACCAAGGAATACATTTACTTTCTCTAATTTTTTTTTGTATTTGAAAATTGGCGCACACAATTAATCGGATCGTGCAAGGCCAAGGAATCAAGTCCGACTGAGTTCCAGTCGAAGAGACCTCGCTGACGCGTCACGTTGGCACGTGCTGGGAAAATCGGGCTCGGATCACTGAGAAGAATCATGTAAGCTGCGGCCAGCGCTTCCTTTCCTCCCGTCCGACAAACAGATCATCCAAATGCATCGCGCCTTGCAAACCGTCGAATTGGAGCTGATCTGCGCGCAGGTTCTTGTTGACAAGAACGGACTCGACAAGCATGCCTCGCACAGTGATCTCTCTCGGCTTGCTAGAACATCCACGATCTTTTTCAATCCTGCGCTCAACATCCTGTGGAGGCACCAGGGAACTATTGTGAATCTCCTCAGATGCATGCCAAACGATATATGGGATATCACAGAGGCTCGAATAAAGGATCCAGATGGTACACCGGTATTAATGGATCTTAAAATCGTGAGGCCCCAAGCCGTGCTTTCTTCTTTTGGTAAAACTAACCTTTATGTACAGATTTTGCGACGACCCATAACCGTGGCCGACTGGAACCGTTTCCTATTTTACTCCCACCGCGTGAAGTCGTTTGATGTTGACGAAGACAGCGCGCTTAAAACTCTGGAGGTCTATGACATCCTCAATTTGTATTTTCCCGAGGAATACCTATTTCCCAATCTGCAGAAGCTCGAATATTGGCTTCTTAATATAGCCGACTCTTTCGATCATGTCCGCTTGTTTCTTACCCCCACCCTCACGACTCTCGGCATGACTATCGAAAACGTCTCGCACCTACCGATATTTTTGACGTTGGCGCCCAAGTGTACCGGCCTGACGCATTTCAGCCTTGGCACTCCCGGCATTTCCGACATGTCCATACGGTCCACATCTACATTCGTATGCACGCTACGCCGCGTCGAATCACTTGTTGTGGCCGGCCTCGATCATGCAGCCCTTTCCCATATCTCTCGACTTCCTGATCTGCGTTCGCTTTGGCTGATGTCCTCTGAGAATCCTATCCCCTTCTCTCAGATTCCGCCAAAATCCCTTCATTTTCCTACCCTTACAGCGCTGAAGTGCGAAACGATGGAGCATGCCCCTGCACTCCTCGAAACTCTCATGAAATGCTCCTTGGTGAAATTCACGCTCATCTCAAGGGGTCGTAGCGTCTCTCCCTCAAAAATTACAACTCAACAATTATATTCCGCTCTGGCTACCCATTGCTCACACTCGTCGCTTCAAAAATTGAGTGTAGATGGGTGTGTTTGGAACCAGAACGCGGAACTCGACATATACTCGGTTGAAGGAGAGATCCTTAAACCGCTGTTTTCTTTCAGCAATCTTATCAAGGTGTCGCTCTCACACCCGGCCGGTTTCGATCTAGACGACGCTGTGGTCGGGGACATGGCTTGTGCATGGCCTCGCATCAAATCATTATTGCTCTCATCAGACCGTTCTCATCGTATCACCCCTCGGGTAACCCTCGAGGGCGTTTATGCGTTCGCGAAGCACTGCCCCCGTCTGCAGGTCCTCAGCATGAATTTCGACGCAACAGAAGTTCCCGAAATCATAATTAACGCGGGAAACCGGGTGTCCCAGAACAGTTTGGTCCGGTTCGATGTCGGATACTCGCACATCAGCACACCGCGGCCCGTCGCTGAATTCTTGTCCACAGTATTCCCTGCTTTGGAGACCATCGATACCTTGTACCAACAGTTTTTGCAGCACACGGACGAGCAGGTAGTCGCCTCCCACGAGGGCTGGAAGGAAGTCGAAGCAGCTCTTTTGGAATTCTAGAGCGGCTCCCTAACTCTCGCATCGATTTCGTTCGCAAATCAGTGTTTCGCGTAGCCCCACGGACTGATACGTCGTTGCACCATCTATCTGATGTACAACCACCTACAGCTTTCACAATTAATTCCACGCGTATGTCTCTCATCGAGGCCCCCATATCCAAATCAACCTCCGGGAAGTAAACGTTCCACGATAGTTTTTTGTCTGAACCAAGGTTGCTTATTTTTCATCACTCGGCGTGTAGAAACTTAAACCATTGTGGTGGAAGGCATGGGATGATCTAGTTGCAAAAAGACCTGATGGCGAAATGTATCACGTGCGCTGCTTCTGGCTGGTAACTTGTGTTACGGGAGGTCTTTCGTTCGAATCCAGGCTCAGGTCGTATTCATTTGAATGTGCTTTTTTCTTGTCTTTCCCTTGTAACTCTATCTTTCTTGGACTCAAGACCTGATTAATTCAACCCAGTGGTTTAGCAAGGCGCGAGATTACAACGTCGACGGCATGCCCAACAAACCAAACTTTAGTCCTGAATAATGGAAAGCCTGAATACGGTGCAAAGACGGCCTAGTGGCGAAAAGTATCGCGCCCGGCTGTTGTAGTCCCCGAGCTGCCAAGTTGGCGGGAGATTCCTGTTCGAACGGTGATTATGATTTTTTGCTCATGCTTTGTTTGTTTGTTTGTTTCACTCACTAAATCAACCATATACAGTATATACGAGCCGCGAGTCACTCTGAATTATTAAGATGTATTTCCAAGGGATGAGCGTAGGACGCACAAATACATTTCTTCTTCTCTTGAAATCTTTGTATTGTGCAGACGAGGACTCCTTCAGTAGCAATACGACCCGTGGCGAAGCGTATCGCATCCGCGAATAGGGTGTTACACAGTAGAGACTTAAACACAGATTTCGAGCTGATTTCGATTCAGTTTTAAAACACCTCTTTCCGTGACCTGATGTGACTGAGTGGACACGAGATTTGATCAAATCTAGCAATCAGCTTGGCGTCGTCTGCACGTTGGCCGCCGCAGCCCGCCAGTCTTGTGCCCCCAATCCCGCCTTTCATAATCCTCCAGTAGCAGTGTAGTTTTCAACAAACTAGTCACACAGAATATTAACGTGCCAATGTAGTTTGTATCTGGAAAGGAGTGCGCCGCACGAGAGTGCTGCATTGTGTCTATATGCGAGCTCATCGTGGCGGCCGATGGGCGGGAGGTAATGAACGCGCCCAATCAGATGATGAGCGGTGCAGAACGGAATCGAAATCAACTTTGATTGCTGCTGATTTCACGGATTTCGGGGACATCCGTGTCACAGCATCATCGCAAGGCTGCGAAATCAGAAACGAAATCCGGATCGAAATCAGCTCGAAATCGCCTACTGTGTAACACCCAATGTTAGGTAAGTTCACTTGCGTTCCACGGAAGTTCCTTGTTCGAACCAAGGCTGGGTCATGGGCGGGTCTTGAAAACTTTTTGGTCAGTCGGAATTAGCAGGAGTACGACTCTTGAAACCTGCACAACAAAAGAGTTGATTCAGTTTAAACAAGACCTAGTGGCGGAACGTATCGCGTCTACAATCGATGAATGATGTTTGATCGATGAACTTGAGCGTGAGGCCCTGGTTCAACTCCAGGATGGTAAACGATAGGAAGTTTTGGCGGCGGCGCGGAGGCATGGAAGGAAGAAAAACATTGAGTTGGATTTCATCTGTTCCGGTTGGGTCCTGGATACGTCGGTCCCATCCTTGTATGAACTGAAGTGTCGAATCCAATGGATGTTGGGTAGGGAGGGCTGGGCATCGAAGTGCATCATTATCGTCGACGATACCTGCACAAGGAGGACTGCTACAGCAGAAATAAGGCTTAGTGGCGAAATGTATCGCGCACCGGCGGGAAGTCCTGGTTCGACTCCAGGCTAAGCCGTTTGCTGGTACTTGGATGCTTTTTATGTTGGGTCCGACCAGTCAAAAAAATCTTGACGCATGAACAGAGTGGTAGATGTAAGCGGCGGTTGCGAGTGAGCCCGCAGAGAGGAATTCGAAGCACATTGAGGACACCTTAACAAGAAATAGTACGGCCAATCATCGGCGAGTGGTTGGAATTCTCCTTAAATTACTTGCGTGTTGAATGAAATTTTAGGACAAGGAGGATGAAAACATGTATATCTGCTGCCCAGCAGCACAATATGGTACACGCGCGACTCCGCACCGCGGGCGAATGGATGGATAAGTATAAGTATGAGTCGAATAGGCGGGCTGGGAGAATGACGGGACAGAAAGGAGTATTGCGGGGATGTAGGGCTTGAAGAAAGGTCGAAGGAGGAGATAAGCAGGATGCAGCGAATGAGAGTGGTGGTGGTGGAATGAGGATGGCGCCCCCGGATGTGCGGCGAGGAACAGGTGGCGGGCGACGGAGGCAAGGAGGATGAAATCAGTTGAGGGGGCGGATGCGAGACGGGGACCGAGACGGGCGATGGAGAAGATGTGTCAGGATGTGGGTGATAAGGGGCATGAAGTACGACGGGGGGGAAGAAGGATGGCGTGGCACACACAAGTCGAAAGAACGAAAGACGAACCGCTCACCGACACCCGTCGCCTCGTGGCCGTTTCTCAATGCGCGCCGTTAGCCCGTCACCAACCCATGTCCCGCCCTGCGCCGAAAGTTCGAGATGAGCAGCGCGCCCGTGGTTTCAATCCACCCGAGCCATGGGGGCTCGGTCCACCCGGGAGGCACGGACATCCCAGAGTACTAGCCTTAAGATCCCTATTCAGGTCTCGAGCACCGTGAAGATCCCTCGCTTGACTTCCCAGCGATTAGAGTTTGATAAGACTTACAACTCCGATCCACGACTCGGCTATGCTCCCAGTGCTCTTCGTCTGCTCCCGCTTCGTCTCGCTGGTCGTCTGCTCTTCGTTGTTCGCTCGCTCCTCGTCGTCGTGGGCCAAGAGGGTCCGCGCTTACTAGTCAGCCCACATTTTAGGCGCAATTTGAATTCGCAGTCTAGCCTTACTTTTGCTTGGCTCTCCATCTAGCGTCCAGGTTGACATATAACCCTCCTAGTCTCTGGTGCCACCCGTTTCGTTCTAGCGCTGGATAAAATTGCTATCTACTGCGCGTGCACGGACCCCGCCACTGTTTCGCAACTGCGGGAGGACACTCGTTCGCCAGAGGCCTATATCCAACCTTGTCCCATTCTATGAACAGACCTAATTACGAAGCTGGTATCGCGTCAGCATTTCGGTAGAACAACGTGCTGTTGATGCAGAACCCCCTGGTTCGAACCAAGGTTAGGTCGTGGGCCTCTTCCGACTTTTTTTTCCTTTATTTTTTTCTCGATTTCTTTGGGGTAGGGGCAGGTACAGCCGGCAGGACCCTGGGATGCTGCTGCTTGCTGCTTCGATTCCACGCTGTCTGTATTTCTTTCCACAAAATTGCATGCTCACCAGTCTTTTTAGACCTTGTTCTTGTTCTTGGTCCTCAACAGAGCATCCTTGTCACCGGAATACTGATAATTTCTTCATCGGCAGTGAGCCCTTTTTGATTCCCATACACCCTACACCCTGCCAAAAAAGCACCGCACAACAGAAGGTGTGATTCAACGGGAATGAGACCTGTGGCGAAAGGTATCGCGTCCGAATATTCAACCATCTAGCAGAGTGGTTCCGCGGAAGTCCCTTGTTCGAACCAAGGTTGGGTCATAAGTCGCAAATAAAGGAGCCGCTTGTTTTGTTTCTGAAAAAGGGAGGAATCATTCAGCAAGAATAAGATCCAGTGGAACAAGCCTCTGTCGCGCATGAAATCGATGATGGATGTAGTGAAAGCTTCATAGCCGGAGGTCTGGTTAAATCTAGATCTTTGAACCTTTCAAAAGTTTCTCATGACATATGAGTAGATCTCGCACTGCCGAAAGAGGGAAGGTCGGGATGAACAGTCGCTTAATATAATGACGCGTCGCGTCCGTTGACACGTGCTGGGAAAATCGCTCTCAGATCATGTAAGCGGCGACTCGGAGCGCTTTTCCTCTGCCACTGCTTTTTCGCGAGCCTCCGTGGAGAGGATTTGCGCGCAGGTTCCGAGTCAAGTTGACACGGCCTTTATCTCTCGGAAGTAATCCCGATGCCGACATCGCCCTCAGCGGATCCAATATTGTGAGTCAACTTCTCTCTTTTCTCTCTCTTTTATGCTAGCTAGTACCCGGAACGCCATTATAAACCGTTGAACATTTGGACCGTGAGAGCCAGCAAGCCGAACCGAGCCGCTCTTGTTCCATATGGAACAAGATATCTGATTCTTGTCGCCTGCGGCGCAGCTTTCCTTGAGCTTTCCCCACACACCGATGTCTCTCCGATTTTTGGCGTTCGTCGCGATATTGCTCGTTGGATCTCCTGCCCACGCCTCGCAGACCCCCTTCAGCAGCCCTAAAGACTTTGCGGGCGACCAGGCCTTTGCTCCCACGGGAACACTCGACATCCTCTCCGAGACCTCATTCACGGCGCTTGCACATCCCGAGTTTCCCCAGTATGGTGTGCGTATCAAGAAAAGCAAGTTTTGCGATGAGAGCGTGAAGTGCGGACACCCGGTCAGCGATGCGATGAGACGGCTGACTCGAGATACAGCGCCTACACAGGATATATCGACATCCAGGCCCGCCACTTGTTCTTCTACTTTTTCGAGAGCAGGAGTGATCCAGATAAGGACGACGTGATATTCTGGACTAACGGAGGTTTCTGCCTATCTTCGGCAATTACTCACAACTCGCTCATGCACTCTCGCAGGACCGGGATGCTCTTCTGGGGTCGGATTATTCATGGAGCTAGGTACGAATTGCTTGGCTTGATGCATTCTCATTTTGACAATCACTCTGACCAGGACCTTGCCGAGTGGTAAACGCGGACAACGGGACAGTTTTCCATCCCGAATCGTGGAACTCGAACGCCAACATATTCTTCATTGACCAGCCCATCGGTGTTGGGTTCTCGTATGCTGAATATGGCGAGACTGTGGTGCGTATTCTACGTCGAAGAAGTTTAGATGGAACTCCAATTTTCCAGAGTACTACGGAGGAAGCCGCGAAGGACATCGCTGCCTTTGTAGCCATTTTCTTCGCACACTTCACCCAGTTCCAAGGACGCGGGTTCCACATGGGGGGTGAATCGTACGGCGTGCGTTCTCAGATTTCCGTGAGGAAATATATTAGGCGACTGAATTTACGTCTATTTCCAGGGTCGATATCTTCCCGTCTTTGCTGCTGCGGTGTACGACCAAAACCCGCGCCTCGTGAAAGCGGGTCTGCCACCAATCAACCTCACATCCGTCATGATTGGTATGCCTTTATTGAGTTATGGTTGGTCTTTACACCTCGTTCTAGGAAACGGCATGACAGATGTGCCCACCTTGATTCCGTCCTGGTAAGCTTCAGAGTACAACCCACAAATTTCATGCAGTAATTCTCCCAGGTATGAAATGCAGTGCTCCCGAGCATCTCTCCCGCCTGTTCAAGATATCAAGTCAGTTTCTTGTGACATTCTCCGCCCGTCTCTACTCACCCGGATGCAGAACATGTGTTCAAATGAAAGCGCGAGTACGTGCTTCGCTAAGAAAATTATAACGGGTTGACCCGTCGCTCATAGCTCCCACGATGCACAAAATGGGTCAAAGAGTCATGCCAGGACGTGTTCGACCTTATCAATTGCCAGGCGGCCCTCGAATTCTGCTCTGTTTCAATTCTGATACCATACTTCACCTCCGGTTTGTGTCGAGTTTCTGCGTCTTAATCTTTCCTCGCGCTCATCAAATAATCAATCCATTGGCAGGCATCAACCCGTACGACCTCTCCAAGAAATGCGAGGGCGGTGACTTGGGTCTATGCTACGACGAGATCGAGTGCGCCTCATCCCTCTCAGCTTTGCTCTGCGCGGTGGTCGCTGACGGATCGTAGCGAGATAGTAAAATACCTCAACCAGAAGGATGTGCAAGACTTGCTCGGCGTGGAAGTGTCTACGTATATCTCATGCTCGGACACCGTCAGGCTCGACTTCATCGGGACGCTTGACCTGATGAAGGGCGCCACGGAGTACGTCGGTGCGCTCCTCGAGCGCGATGTACGTGTGCTCATCTATGTCGGCACGTACGACTGGGTGTGCAACTGGGTCGGGAACGAGGCCTGGACGCTTGGCCTGGAATGGAGCGGCCAGGGGGAGTTCGGGGCGCAGTCGTTGCGGGAGTGGACCGTCGACGGCAAGCCGGCGGGGAAAACGCGAGAAGCCAAGGGGCTGACGTTCGCTACCGTCCATGCTGCAGGCCATCTGGTGCGTTGAACTTATTCGTCACGTATTTCTCACCTCACCACCAATATTTCAGGTGCCGTACGATAAGCCGAAAGAGTCCCTGAAGATGGTGAATCGTTGGATCGCCGGGCAGCCGTTGTAGGCTCTGGCGAATGAAGCAATGATTGTTTATCTGGGAGACATTAATTCCTTTTTTCTCAAAAAAATGTTGTTCCAGTTCATGTTCAAAAGGTCGCATTCGCACTATGACCCAGCCTGGATTCGAACCAGTGCCGTTGTCCACTGAATCGCACCTCATGTCGCGTGGTGCTTTTACGCGAGTATGGAAAAAAACCAGGGTTTGCTCTGGCAATTTGCCTAACCAAAGGATGTACCCAGTCATTATCTCTGTGAGCGTAGCAAAAAAAATTCGGTCGTTGAACTTGAATAATCGGATCAATCGCTCATAGAGGGAGCTGTTGAGGTGTGTTTGTCCACCTCGCTTTTTCGCAAGTGCCCATGTCTCAAATCGCGAAGTGCCCTTCCACCAGCTCCATCGACTTCTCCGATGTCTCGACGCCCTCTGGTAACGCGGAGGGAGGCGTCTCGAGCTTCTCCATAAGCTCTGAGTCAACCGTCAGCTCGGACGCTCTCAGCAACGACCCCTATCATTCAATCGCAACTGAATATTATAGAAGAAAGGTTGGTCAACCAACGACGGCACACATATCTCACCTCATTCGGCTTCAGGCGATTCGGGACGCAGTCCTTTTCGTTTATCCCCCAGGGTGGTTTTCAAATATGTCTAAATAGCGATATGCTCTAATGAAACTAAATTTCACTCTCTGTGTTACTGTAAGACCCGAGTGCCGTCAAGGAAGACTATTTCTTGGTCCACGAAGCGGCGTATCGTCCAGCTCGGGAAGAATTCGACGCTTGGTGTGAAGTCAATAAGGAGGCCTTAGGTGAGTTTTGACCCGACTGTGGTTGCTTCGATTCATGTTCTGTGTAGAGGAATGGATGGAGGCAGAACCACTACTCGAAGAAGATGATGACATCTACGAGGGGGAGGTGGAGTACTGGTCGGAGGAGGAGGGGGGGGGGGGGAGGAGTCGGAGGGGAGGAGTCGGAGGAGGAGCAACCTCGGGCCAGCATTTAGTCTATAGTAAGCACTCGAGTCTTGCTCCTCCCCCTTGTCATGCCTTAATGTTAGAGATTCCAGTTGTTGCACAAGCAAAATCGATTTCAAATTCGTTATGACTAGTCGGGCGACGAGAACACCTTGTCTCCTCCTAGCCGCCTAGCTGCGCATCCCGGACCAAATACTTTAGGGAAAGGAAGAAATTGAGGTCCTGGGAGGCTATACATTCGTAAAAGAACTAACTGTTGGTACTCGTCCACACTCATGTCCTGTTGTTCATATTCAAGATGGGTTCCATTCGTCACATGACCCAGCCTGGATCCGAACCAGGGCCTTCCGTTGAAACCTGGACAACTATAATAGCACGAGGACGCGAAACCTTTCGCCACCAGGTCTCATTCCCACCGGACGAGCCTGCGTGGCGTGTGGTACTATGACCCGCGCTCAGATCCACGAAATGAGGTGAATCATGACCTAGCCCTGTAGCTTATAGTGGAGGTTGTAGTCACACCAAAAAAACTGCCCCACCGCACGGTATGTAAATTAGGATTTTCGTCGAGACTGTCGACACGAAACCAAAGATCAGCACTGTAGTTTATCAGTCTACTTGCTCTAAGTTCATCGATGAGCAAAAAAAAAAAAAAGACAAAGATCACAGACACATGACCTAGCCTGGATTCGAACCAGGGAATTCCAGACTACCAATTTTGACTTCTCAGATGTTGCGGACGCGATGCCTTTCGCCACTAGGCCTCTTTATTCACATCGAGCCAGACCTTGTGCCATGCTACATTTTCGCCACAAATCCCGGGACGTACGGAAACAACAGGAGGCTCAGCGAATCCGAGCGCACTCAGCCCATCGATGCCGCAGTACGACATCAGCACCATTGATGGTGAAGAATAGTGAGCCAGCAATTCTCTTCAGAGTGAAAAAGAAGAAGGTGGATGCTCCATGACCTAGCCTGGATTCGAACCAGGATTCTTTCCACAAAGCACTGGAGTTCCTATCTAGATGTTGCAGACGCGATACCTTCCACCATTAGGTCTTATTCCTTTCGCTAACGAACGACTCCGTAGGTTACCCAGCCCTCGGGCGCGGTCCCAAGTTGGGTTTAATTTCATGTAAGTCATTCCCCGCTGTGGAAAAATTAGAGCTTACCTGAGCTCGACACTGCGCTCCAGAAAGACTTCCGTTATCGCTTGCCCCGCTTTATTGCTATCGGTGTCTCTGTGTTGTGGCTCCATTCTACCGAGAAATGATTTTTGGTTCTTCGTATATGTGCGAATACTTATCTTATGTCAACATTGTCAGTGATGCAGGAATGATGTGTGCGACGTACAGCATCAACGACTTGGTCTGTCTACTCTGTAAATTACCGGAATTGCTTCTGGCTGGACTTCAGTAAATTATAATATCTCCCGATTAAATGTACTGTATACTAGTTGCACGTACACTTGCGGAAGCAAAATCGATGAATATCTCAATTTCTAAGTGGTTTCACAAGGATCCGAGCATACAGATCAATTGCAATCCGTCTGTTACATAGGCTACATATAAGGTTTTGCCTCAAACTGACCATTCCCTGTCGAACGACAACAAAACCTTTGTTGATGCTTATTGTCCGAGTAGGATTGATCATTGAATTTTGATTCCCGGAGGCGTGTTTGATCGAGGCCCCTCCAAATCTCATACATAGGCCGAGATGCATCCTATCTATATCCTAAATGCACCAGAAGTTGACGATGTCCCTGGAAAGATGGATATACTGTACCGGTTTGTATGGTAGCAACCGCGCCGGAGGCGTTACGAAAATTTTAGGTCATGGTCTAGCAACCGAGCCGGAGTTAGGTGCTATTTTGGCCAACTTAGGGGACTCCGAACAATGTCATCCTCAAATGGCAACCGTGCAGGCCACTGCACGCCATGGACAATGCAGCCTCATTTCTCATTCAAGGACCTATTTACTTGCTTGTACCAATGCTGAGGCAATTCTTTCTCCTCTAGCTCTGATACCATAGCTTCGTCGAAACCTTCTGGACCCAAATTGCCACTGGGGATTCCTAGAGACCTCAACACTCGTGCTAGACATTTGTCTAAGCTTCTAAAACACTTGCCGACATCGCTTCCACTTGATCCTCCTGATGAGGATTCCACCTACCAGTTCTACCTTAATCTTGAGGATCTTCGAAAATATTTGGGCATACAATGATAACGGTGTCTCATGGAATGCAGGGAATTTAGCAGATGAAACTTTTAACACTTTGTAGTTTAACAAACTTCTTTTTGGAATTTTTTGACTGCCTTTGTGGGTGGAAAAAAATTGACATTAAAACCTGTCTCAAGCGTAGCAACCGGCCCTCCGTTACGCGTTACGAAGCGGTATTTGTTACGCGTTACGCTGCTACCATACAAACCGGTACAGTATAAACCATTTTTCCCGGCTTATGAAAATAGGCAATTTTGGTGGGGAAAACCGACATTTTCGACGATTGTGAGAGCTGTAGGGCAGCTACAAGCCTGAAATTTGGTCTGGGTATATTTATAGGATAGATATCTAGATTCAACATATCACAATCTCACACCCTATTTATGCCCATATCTTGCCTATGATCAGGGAGAAAACAGCTAAAAATCGTAAATTCAGCAACTTTTAAATTATTTAAGAAATACACAAGGCATCAAACTCCCGGATTTTTAGCTCAGATATTGTAGAACACATCCCAAAGAATGTATCAAGTCCAGGCTCTCGGAAATTGGTTGAGTATTGGAGGAGAAATTTGTGTTTGTCCGAGTACTAGGTAAGTCCGGACCAGTGAGGGGGGATAGTACATGTAAAATTTGCGTAGAATGTGACTTCGTTCGGAAAACTAAAATAATTACATCTCTCAGTGTTGAATTCGACCAGTGCATCAATGTGTCCAAATCTTATTTTACAGCTGTAAAGCGCCGCGAGCGCTAGGGCTCCATTTGGTTGCCATTACACCAGAGGCAAAAAGCCACACATGTGGCACCCACATGCTTAACACGCATGTGGACTGCATGCTGGTGTGACCTGTCACAAAGGTGCTAATCACCTTTGTGGCATCCTTGTTTTTTGGGGGCGACTCAAAGAAAAACAAAGATGCCACAAAGGTGATTAGCACCTTTGTGACAGGTCACACCAGCATGCAGTCCACATGCGTGTTAAGCATGTGGGTGCCACATGTGTGGCTTTTTGCCCCCGGTGTTACTTAGCGGTACTTCGGAAGTGCTCCCCACCAGATTTAAATGTTGTTACTTTCGGTGTTTAGGAAGCTGACAATTTATATTTGGTTGCTATGTTACTTTCTAAATCACTGTTTGCTGTTACTTGGCTGCGTGTTTATGTACTTCATCCATCACCCACCTCGTCGCGTCTCTCTTGCCTTCCTCCCTCACCCTACACCTCTTCTAACACCATTCCCAAGTCCAAAAACACCAACGACATGTCATCCGATGCCGGCGACAACGGCGGATCACCCAAAAAGGGACATACATGCGATAAATGGACAGCTGAGATGCTGGCCATCCTTATCTGTGTTCTCCTCGACGAAAAGAAGTTGGGCCGTCAGGCCGAGTCCGGTTGGACCTCAGAAAGCTATAAAAAAGTTGTAGTTGCTCTGAAGGCTGCTGGTATCTCGCGCACTTCCAAACAAGTCAAATCTTGTTGGACTCAGGTGTGTAATTTGAGTTCAAGTTTTTATTTATTTCTGGTGCATCGACCAGATAAAGGGCCAGTATAAAATCATGAAGGGGATGAATTCTCTCTCTGGCTTTGGGTTTTATGCCTGCATGAAGACCCTCACCGCAACTGAAGAAGTTTGGACAGCTTATCTAGGTGCGAGTCTGTTGTTAGCTTCTTTTTTTTTCACGTCCAACTGATACTGGTACAGAAGCATCTGTAACAATTGAGTCTCATTTCCCCACACTCTCTTTAATTTCCTTTGATCCCTGACTTGACACGACTGCTGTCGCCAAGATACCACACTCCTTGATTAATTTCTCCTTTACTTCACTTGGCAACCCCTATTTTCCATAGTATATAGAGTCTGATGTCCGTAGTTAGTCCTTTGGTCAATAGTATCACTACGCCACTCACCTTGTTGGACCGACCAACCAACATCTTCTTGTGTTGGAACTAGCTGCCAACTCATGAGCCAGCTGCTCTCCATCACAGCATCCCAAACACAAGACATTCAGGGACCGCCCTTTCATCCATTACGACAACATGGCCTCATGTGCGATGACATGATGGCCACAGGTGAGGATGCCTTCTCCAACAGCATTTTGGGTGGCAGTCAGGCACTCGACCCTGCTTTGGATGACAGCCTTGGATCTGGAGGTGTGGATGGCAAGAATAATGATAACGGTGATGAGGACAACAATGAGATGAGCGTGGGGTCAGAAATATATTGGTGCATCTGCTACATTTTTGTTTCTTCAATTTGGGCTAAATCTGGTTATCAGAATAGCTCTGTGTGTCTACCTTGAGCACTCCCCAGTCCAAGTCCCTCAAGAATTTCGCGAGCGTCAGCAGCCAGAAGGTCAGCTTGAAGCGTGCTTGTCACAGGCAAATGTCCAGCACCACCATCCTTGCAGGGCTGACCACTTCTGTCGAGGCCCTGGCAGCATCTTTCCAGGATGAGTCACAGTCCAAGTCTCTGTCCCATTCCCCTGCTCACTGCAGCAAGGTGTGAAATGTGATGCTTGCGGATGAGGGAGTTGATCTCAATGACTCTGGGTTTGCTGCTGCGATCGAGGTCTTCAGCAGATCAAAATTTGCTGACCAATATCTCAAATTTCCAGAGGATCCCAAGGCTGCTCATAGTGTATGGCTCAAGACTGCTATCAGGCACACCATGATGATGCAATTAGCCTTCAGAATATGTAGTTACCTTGCCTGACGTTGTAACTCTGTCTGGTAGCTATCCTACATCACCTTTGCAGTATCATCACATCTTGCATCTGCCCATTCAGTTTCCTGTGGTGAAATTCCACCAGACAATTCTTCTGGGTCCACATCTCCCTGAGGTGCACCCTCTATCCCATTGTCATCCATTTCTATATCCGATTTGGAATTGTAATCAGCATCGTCTGGGTCGTGGATTTGTATAAAATTGTGAATAATTCTGCATGCCATGATAATACAGGCTTGCATGCGAACAGAAAAGTTTGATGGCTGCCAAAACATCTTGAACTTCTTTTTTGTTGCACCAAAAGCCTGCTCGATGATATGATACAAGTCAGCATGCTGCAGATTGAATAGCTCTTCATAGTCTTGTGGTCTATTTAACATCTCAGCAAAAATTGCCACAATCTAACAAATCACACAGACTCTTCGCCTGCTTCTCCCCACTCTCGAAGATGATATTGCTTGCCTTGAAATGGGACCAGAAGAGCATCACAGGACAGATAACCAGCATCTGCTAGAAAGTACTTCCCCACTGGAATTGCAAGGTCTGATTGGCAGGCCACATTAAAAATTGTGCTATCAGAAGCACTCCCTTCCCATCCTGTGAGCAAGTAAATATACAGCTGCTCGAAATTGACTGCAGCCTGGACTTTTGTGAAGAGAAAACCCTTGTGATTACAAAAACGGCCTTTTTGGATGTGGTCTGGAGGTGATGTGCCAATCTGTGTACCGTCTAGTGCACCCTGAGCATCATCAAAAAAATGGGGAGAATTTGGGATTGTTGAAGATGTGTGGTGATGTCTGGGTATCCTGGGTAGGCATCTGCAGATAGGTGTCTCTATCAGGTGATATGACTGCATCAAGGACCTGGTGGAAATGCCTAGACCATGTTATTGACATTACGAGTGATGATAAAATCAGATCTACCGATGAATTGTATACAGACTTCTTTGAAACCATTCATGCTCCTGCTCTGTTGTATTATTGGTGACCAGTATGTGTAAGAAAATGCTGAGTGCCTCATCCAATGTGATGTGCTTGCAGTCACCAAGCCCAGTCTTTGTGGTGAGTGTACATGCAAGCTTTCAAAATACATGCTTGTGCATTCCTATATTGTGACATATGCAATCTTGATGCCCTGTAAGGAGCTCATTTATCCACATTTGGCCCGTGCGAACTGATGTGTGATATAGCTCTGGCAGAGGCGAGGTTTCACCACCTCGACGGCACCAAGGACAGCTGCGAGAACCACTTGGGCTACTGCAATCCACTTTTTTTTTGCACTTTTGGGATGTGGGAGAGAGGGGAACACAAGTCATAAGGCGAGATGAGGGGTGGAAGGAGGTTCAGAATGGTGCAGTATGGTCACAATGGGTGTAGGAGGTGTACTATCCTAGTCCCCCCTCTGTCCACAGTGGTGATGACAAGGAATAGCAAGTTGCTCTCTGCTCTGAATTTTTCCAGCATGCAAACTCAAGTTCTTGGACGTCTGTTCTGCAGCATCTCAACTTTTCAAAATTTTCAGAGGTGTTTGTGGAAAGATATAAGCATTCCGAAATGGGACAAAATTCAGAAGCGAGTTTTGCCAGGTGTTTGGCAGTGTCACAAAGTGTCACAGATTCTTCCATTTCGATTTATCCTGGCCACTCTAGCCCTCAGATTCCCTAGTTATTCAGTATGCCAATGGTTAGGAGATGAATGCACTTCCCATATTTTTGTCAAAGCAAATGGGGTAAAAATGAGCTTGTCATCAGCGAGAATTCCACATGGGGGTGCGTGGACACATGGGGGTTTAGGAGGACCCCAGAATGTACTGTCGAAGGCTAGGTTCCCAAAATCCTCAATCCAGGAATTTTTGTCTGGACAGGTTTCAATGGGATCTGGGTGTTTTTGTCCGTCCTGGACCTAGCTGAGACTGATGGGATCACCCAGAAAGGGTAATTTTCGCTCCCAGGACCAAGAAAATGCCAATTTTCTTCTTTTTGTCCTCATCTTGGCATTGTTTTGTCAAATTGGAGCGATTGAGCGAGGTTGCACACCGAAGCAAGTCAAAGTGAGCGGATTCTCCAAAAAAAGTTGGACTAAACTCTCAATTTTTGTCTGGACAGGACCTAGCATTTTTGCTTTCGATCCCCCATTTTTGTCCGTCCGGAACCTAGGTTTGGAGGCCAAATTTTCAAAATTTTGTCTGGCACCAGACCTGGCCTGCCAGGTTATATTCCGGGGTCTTGGTTTAGGATAGTATGGAAGGCGGAAAAAGCAGATTTGATGTATTTCGGACTTAGTTTCAGAGATTTTCAGCAATTCTCTGAAGCTCTTTCAAAGGGATAATTCTATTTGGCACCCCCCCAGTGCCAAGGTACCCTGGGTGCCATATAGTATCTAAACATTTTGGCCACCTTTCCTGTCCATTTTGCGCCGAATAAAGAAGTTGTGGCCAGCAGAAAAGGGGCTTTGTCTCAGCATGCACACCCGCCCTTGTGACCCCGGCCCTTTTTTCCACTTTCCTGTCGCCGTTATTTGAGGAGTTTTCAAGACTTTTGACAAAAATGTGAAATAATGGCATTGCAGCCAAGTGGAGATGTAACCTTGGTCAAAAAGTCACACTTCTATGAGTGCATAGACGCATGGCCTGCCCGCGTTTTTTCTCGCATTTTTCTTTTTTTGAATTTATTTAGGATTTTCTCAGGGATTTTCGGAGGTAGGGAAGCTCATCCGAAAAAAATTGAAGACCCATGCCGGATGCCATATTATCCTGAGTACATTTGTTTTTACAGTATAAGAGCATTAACTAACTGTCAGGAACCTGCTACCGCATCCCACCGCATCCCGCCACCCGCCATCAGCCGCCATCATCGGTTGTCTTATAAATCATGGGGTGCTATATAGCGGCACCCCGGGTGCCAATGGCACGGAGGGTGCCAAATAGAATTATCCCTTTCAAAGTAACTCAATAAAATTACGGTCTTTTGATTTCATCAAGTGTTGCTAAGTGCCACTAAGTAACGGCAACCGAATGGAGTCTAAAACAGTATTGGTTAAACGCGACGATTTTTGCTTCAAAGCTGGGATGATTTTTCCTCCCGTCGCAATGCGAGGCCCCTATATCCTGAATCTTCCCCCTGCTCTGTGTGTGTCCCCAAAATGTGGTGAATGTTTGAATGCCAGAGTACAGGTACCGTGACGTCCATCAGGATCAAAATTTAACAAGACATTCAGCTGTCAGTTCGCCCGTATCCTAGCTTCCGCCGACTCCCCAACCCTCGTTACTACGATAGGCAGCCCGAAGCATGAGGCCCTTATTCTCCGGGAAGCCCCAGGGTCAGCAATCTGAGTGGCCCATAACTATCGCACCGACTCGGAGCTCGGTGGCCCTGGGTCTCGGTCCGCGCCCGGCGCTCGCAGAGGAAGACTCTAAGGAATTGTCAGTGTCTCATTGTTTCACCTCTCACTTGCCGATATCTCTCCCCAGTGCGCCGAGCCTCAAGGACGACAATAAGCTCAATGGGACGCATAAGGGCGGCCTCCGGCCATTGGCTGGCCTCCCTAGGAGCCCACGTCCAACTGGAGGAAGCGGCACCCAGGGTGGCCAGCCGCCCCAGCCGTCCCAGCCGAAACCGCAGCCGGCGTACCCCTGGGCTGCTCAGCGTCTCCTGCTGCTCCCGCCTATCGTGATCAATAGTCCCGGTGTCATCCCACCCACTTCCCCGTCCCCGTCCCCATCCCCCTTTCCCCGCTATGGACACGCCCTCCCGGCGACCCCAACCGCGAGCGGCGACCTCTACATATTTGGCGGTCTCGTTCGCCTGACAACCAGCAACGACCTCTACGTCTTCTCCAGCCGCGATCAGTCCGTTACGTTGTTGCAGACCACAGGCGCGGACCCCTCACCGCGGCTCGGCCACACGGGTGCTCTTGTTAGCAATGTCCTGATCATCTGGGGGGGCAATACCACGACAGACGGGAAATCAAAGCCGACTGATAAACTGGACAACGCCCTATATGTGCTCAACCTCGGTAAGCAGATTACATGCTCCTCACTCCCTTTCTCATTCCCCCACAGTTAGTCGCGATTGGAACAAGATCATCATGTACGAACCAGTGCCAATTGGCCGATATGGTCATGCATCCACAGTGGCGCAGGGTTCCAAATTCATCGTGTTTGGCGGCCAGGTCGAGGGGAAATTCTTAAACGACATGTGGTCCTTCGACCTAAATTCACGTACGCTCTCAGGGTACGATATTTATTTCTCACCACGCTCATCGGGGATTTGGCAGTCCGGACCAAAGCGACCTGGAAAAAATGTAAACCTGCATCTGCGGAGCGACCAGCACGGAGAACCAACCATGTATGCATAGCATTCGAGAATAGGATCATTATGTGCGTCTTGTTCGTTCATACGGGTCAATCCATGCACTGAACATGTGCTAGCTTCGGCGGCACCGATGGCCAGCACCATTACAACGATACATGGTCGTTTGATCTCACCACGCGGATGTGGTCGGAACTGGAATGCGTCGGTATCATCCCAGCTCCACGGGAAGGACATGCTGCTGCGGTAGTCGACGACGTTATTTATATTTTCGGTGGACGTGGCGTGGACGGAAAAGATTTAAGCGATCTGGGGGCTTTCAAGATTTCCCGTTCGTGCGATGGTGACCTCTGGCAGCGTTTATTAACCAGTTGGCAGATCAAAGATGGTATGGGTTTCAGTACATGGGCCCATCACCGAGCGGTCGTTCAGGACACGCTATGGCTGCTGTAGAGAACAAGGTTTATGTGCTTGGTGGTGAACCATCCCAACCATCCGAGAACGATGATCCCAGCTTTGTGCACGTCTTCAACACCAGTACGTTTCTGGCCTAATTTATGCAGTAAGGACGGGTTTCAATTCTGTTCCTCTAGAACATATCAAGTATCCTGTAACCTCTTCTCATCCCATCTTACTCGGGTTTTCTCATTCTTTTGTTTAGCCTCCAAGTTTCTTCAATGGCAAGCAGAAAACGACCTGCATAGGTCTTGTTGGTGCTTTTCTTCACAACCAGGAACGCCGAACAGCGTTGTTTTCACAAGTAAGCTGTGCGGATCAATGCAAATATTTTCTTTTTGACCATGATTTAAATCAGGGTTTATCGTCCACCGATCTCCGTGACGCGCTACAATCGTGTGAGCAGCTCATCTGTTCCTCGCTTCTGGCCATTCTTGCCTTCCCGGATTCCAAGCGCGAAGTCCTGCAGATCGACCGCGACCGCATTCAGTCCTTCATGGATGCTGTCCAGGATGTGAGTTCTCCTTATTTATATGTAATATCACTAGGCAGCTGATCCAAGTGCAAGGTTATCGACAGAGGATCGCTCTCGAATGCTGCAGATATGGCGCAGGCTCGAAGATTAATTGTTCGACTCTCGGAGGCGAGCGATCAGTTGCCTTCGTCGCTCTTCATCACCGGTGTCACCGAACACGATGAGCATCCGACTTTCCACGGGGGCTTCGGCGACGTTTTTCGCGCGTCGTACAATGGCAAGCCGGTCGCGCTAAAACGCATCAGGATGTTCCAAGCAAGCACAGACTCGAAACGTGCTCATCTGGTGAATCCCAGCACCCATATGATTCTGAAAATGGTTCAACTTTGCTCATGTGATCTCGCAGCAATTTTGCCGGGAAGCACTCGTGTGGCAGACGTTTCGGCACAAGTATATATTACCTCTCATTGGCATCGACCGTAAAACCTTTCCCTTATCGTTTTGCATGGTCTCGCCATGGATGAAGCACGGCACTGTCCTGAAATACCTGACGGAACATGGGCGCGCTGACGTTGACAAGTTGGTGAGCATGTATGCCCTCGCACGTAGCAAAACCATGATTATAATTATGCTGACAGGTGCTTCAAGTCGCGGAGGGTCTCGGCCACCTACATTCGATGAATGTGGTCCACGGTGACCTACGCGGAACAAATATACTCGTGTCGGACGATTGGAACGCATGTCTGGCGGACTTTGGTCTGACGAGCGCCACCGAGACTCCCACCACTGAGGGCGCGCTCACGTCCTCGAGCAACCGTGCGGGAAGCGTGCGGTGGTTTGCGCCCGAGTTGGTCCATCCCACCTCGTTCGGATGCGAGCGCTTTGCGCGCACGCCCGCTAGTGATGTGTACGCATTCGCTTGTGTGTGTCTCGAGGCAAGTGCAGTCCATAAAGTTGATCTGATTTGTGCTGAAGTGTCCTAGTTACATACAGGTCGTCCACCGTTCTCAGGTGTCTCTCCGGACGTTGCGGTGATGCTGAGGGTGATTGCTGGAGAACGGCCGGCGCGCCCGGATACGTCCATGTCGGACGACCTGTGGGAGCTCATCACGGCTGCGTGGGCCCAGCAGCCTCGCGACCGACCAAATACAGAAACAATCATCGCAACATTGAAGTCGGGATCTTGAATTGCGCATGGAGGCGTTTTACTGCACCGATCTAAAATACTACCCTCGACATTAACTCTGAAGCTCAAATCTCCTTCTCGGTTCAATGTCAGACCAGCCCTCTTTCACCCCCAATCCGGAGGGCCTTAGGTGCAACGACCAATTACTTTATTGAGTACCCGCAAATTTCTTCTTTCCGAGGGTCAATTGTATTCGAGATCTTCCCGAAGGGCGATTCTGATCCCGTTCCGATTCCACGGACACTTCATGATCTCTCTGCAGTCTTCCAAAGTTGGTCCGGAGTTCTCTTAACGCTGATTCGTAGCTTGTTATATTACAATCTCCGCGAACTTGCGCTCTCGAAAGACAAAAAGAGTTTGTTGAAAAGATTATTTTCAATGAGCTACTAGTAATTGAACTAGTTCCCAATTTTAAATGCATGCATCATTTTGTTCGTCCTAATTGGTTCTTCTGATGGTCAATCATATTCGAGATCTTCCCGCCTGGGTAAGTAAACCAAGGTAGTCTCTCTAGACAGACGCTATAATGCAACCAGCTCGTTCCTCGCTCATTATAAACCAAGGGCGATTCCGATCAAGGGCAGGGAGGTAGGGTCGGCTGCCAGGCCAGAAAAGAAAAATATGGACCTCTCACCGCTTGTCTGCATGCTCAACGACCATGTTCAAGGGCTCTCGAACATCTTCCTACGCGCTTGGATGACGACGATTGGCGTACTGGGATGACGAGATCTCAAAGGATGTTGGTGGGTTTTATAGGAATCCATAATAGGATTTGAAATATTGTCACTGCACGAATCTCCGTGTGCGTTGTTTAGAGAACACTCATCGGCAACTCACCGGCGGAAATTCTCCCGACGCACATTGGACTAGATGCCTCAATGATAAGTACTGGCTGCATCAATTGGGATTCGGGCGCATCTGAATACTCACCCAGAGAGGACCGAGCCCGCAACAAAAAATCAGGGAGCCGGTCAGGACCTGTGAAATTCCATCTAGACTCGATGAAGCTTGAATTGGCTCCGATAACGTTCCCGACGACGGCTTGCACTGTTCCCTTCGTGCACGATATTAGCGGTGCTCGTTTGCAGTTGGCACTTTAGCAGTCTCACAAAAATAACTGGCGGTAGAGAGTGACGCGAGAAACGGAATCTGGGGATACCATTCTTCCAACGCTGTCGGGTTTATCATCAAAAATTCCCGCCCATGGCCCAGTAAAACATTCTGGGTTTCAAAGATCTAAGAGGTAAAGTGGCGAAAGGTATCTCACCCGAGGCTCTTCGATTTCTAGGTACGTCCACGGGAAACTCCGGTTCGAATACAGGGCAGATCCTGCTGACTTCCGCCACCCGCGAATTGTTTTCCTTATCATTCACTAACATGGACGACACCGTCTGTGTAGGAACAAGACCCGATGGCGAAAGGTATCGCGTCCGCACCGCTTGAATCGAATAGACCAGCCAGAGTTGCTGCAGGAGGTCCTGGTTCGAATCCAGGTCGGGTCATCATTTGATGGGCGTATTTTTCGCTGTCCCCCTCTCTTGCCTTATCGTACGCGTCGGATTCTTCTCAATTCTATCGGCCTCATTGATCTTCAATCTCGTGGTTTGGAGTACCCAAGGTATATATTATGATTCAACCCAACAGTTTAGCGAGGCGCGACTCGGCGCGAGATTACACAAACCACCAACCCAGTACAACCCACCCGAATAAAGTGTAAAGACGACCTAGCGGCGAAACGTATCGCGCCCGCCTGCTGTGCTATTGGGGTAATTGACATTGGGGATCTGACGGACTTGTCGAGTCACTGAATCGTTGGATTGGTTCGTTCGTCGTTCGCCGGAAGCCTGCTTTGAATAACAAATGCAGAAAATCATGAAGACTCGACGCAGTGTTTTTAGTATTCAGTCCAGTTCCAGTGAGGTTTACTACGCTGAACAACTTGCGGCGAAACTGTTAGTACAGCTTCCGAAGCGTGCCCGCAAAACTACTTGCACAAACGGTAACCTGCTGCCATGAGGCGAGCTCACAGAGACACAAAAAGATAAGAAATTCGGGCAGGCCGCGCTGTTATAATCAAGTGTACGCGATTACAAACAAAGTGACAACGACCAAAGAAATCCACGCCCCCCCAATAAATTCATACATCGAGTACAAATGAAAGAAGAAGGGCGGGTCCCAGTCCCAGGAACAGTCAAAAATCCTCCGTACACAAGACGAATTTTGGAACCTACCCCCTCAATGCTACTCATGTCCAGATACCGGCACTCATGCCCAGATATCAGTACGAGCTGCGCGCCAGATGAGATGAGAAAGGGTGTAAGGTGAGGAGGACGCGTACGACAGGCGGCGGTTGCAGCGGCGGCGGCGGCGGGGGCGGGTGCGGCGGCAGCAGCGGTGGTCTTCGCAGCCTTCGCAGCATTCTTAGCAGCTTTGGCGGGGGGCTTGACCTTCTTGACCTTGGCACCAGCTGCAGCGACGGCGGCGGTGCCAGTAGCGACGGAAGCAGCGGCGGTACTCGTTGCGGCAGTTGCGTTATCGGCAGGAGCCGCACCAGCAGTCGCCGCACCCTGGGACACGACTACGCAGTTCTGGAATCCTGCGGAGGTCTTGAACGCCTGGATGATGGGGTGAGCTACGAGGACGATGAGGAGCGAAGGGTGCAACTACGACGAGGCAAAGATTGCCTGCTGCACCACCGGTGCACTTGGGAGCGTGTGATCGTCCACCTCCGTTTCGCTGCGCCGCGCAACCCTCGTCCCCGTATCACATCTCCACCGGGCCTCCTCGTCGCTCTTGCGCACTGTCCTCCCGTCCTCCCTCGCATCGTGACTCTCCCCTGCGTATCTCTCGCTCGACTCCATCATTCCTTCCCTCAATCCCTCCTCATCCTCTCTTTTGCCTTTCTACCCTCCCCTTCACCCTCTTCCGTCCCCCAGCGCCTGCCCCGACCCGCCGCACATCGCCTTCCCAACGCCCACCTCACCCACAGACGACCTCGTCTCACATGGCGGGCCTCAACACCTCCGATCCGTCCACTTCTCTCGCCGCTTCTCCTCCACGTACTTACACACCCCCAGGCACGCGCGCCGACGGCCTCCCGCCCCCCAGCCAAAGCACCGTCGCATACCCCTCCCTCGCGCGGTACATGTCGTTCGGAAATCGCGCGAATGTCGCCGTCGTCGTATCGGGCCTGAATACATTCGCTTTCAGGGCCTCCGCCTGATTTGCGGGCGGCGCAGCGGGAGCGGGAGCGGGAGGAGGCGCTGGCGAGTCAGCGGGCGGCGGCCGCGCGCGCGAACGCTGAGCGCTTGGAGCGGGAGAGGTCGCCACATCCCAAGTTACGGACGGTGGTATTGCCGCAGGCGACTCTACCAAGGTTTTTGGCGATTGCGAGTGCGAATAGTGCAAGGAATTTGGAAACGTGTGGGTTGCTGCTTGGGAGGGAGGTTGTGAGGAGTGGAGTGAGTGGCGTCTTATCTTTTTCTCTTATCTTTTTCCTCTTCTCCTTCTCGCGCAGCTCCCGCTCCTCTCCCATTCTCTTCCTACCTTCCCCGCTGCCCGCTTCTTCCCTCTTGTTCCCCGCGCCCACCTTTTTCTTCCTGCCCCATTACACACCCAATACCAACGCCCTCCCAGGCCCCGCCCGAAAGACGCGCTGCGTCGTCGAGACGCTGCTTATCCCGAAGTAGTACGCGACGAGCGATACGTGTATGATGGACGACGAGGAGGGGGTGCTGAGGTTTACGTAGGAGAAGGGGTTGATTACGTTTGGATCGGTGATAGGGAGTGGGGAGGGTGGTCGACGGGTACCCTTCTTCGGAGGCGGCGGTGGCGAGGAGCGAGGATGGCTGGGATGGGGATGCTCTGGGTGTGCGTCGGCCGAGGGGAGGAGCTTGCTTCTGTTGCGTGCTCGTCTTAGATGCAAGCGAACAGCGCGGGATGTGGATCCAGTGGGGTTGCGTATACTAGTGTGATGGCCTGCGGGGCGTAGCACGTCATACGCCCTGGGATGAGTGTATCTGGGCCGAAGCGGATTGGGCGAGCGCGCGTCACTTGCGTCCTGGCGCGTCTTGGGCGTCGCAGGAGATGCAGTCGTCACGCTGATAACGCTGTGACTAAGACGTGACTCAATGAGAAGTGGCGATATCTGGGCTGCTACTGATTTTGAATCCCATCTTATTCGTACGGTCTATTCTCCATGCTCTCGAATTTAAAGTCATGGAACTACCGAAGAAAATCTCTCAGACTTGCTGGCTATATCTCCTGTTGAACATACCCGCGTTGAACTTGAATCCGACTTTGTTTTCGTTTCCCCCAGGCATTTTCGAAAGCGTCCGTCCTATTGCGCATGTCAATGAAACCTCATGATCCCACACGGGTCATTTTGAGCGAGTCCGCGCGTCATGGGAAGTGTACGTTGAGTTCTATCAGTAGTACTATGTGATCGACGAGCACCGCAAGACCAACCATGTCCGAATCCGCCTCCCTCACATTCGCCCACAAAGACCTCCTGCAGTCCCCCCTCGTGGATCCCCCCGGCGTGCTGCATTACACAACCACCACCACCAGCGGCCTCCGCGGGCGCATATGTGGCAGCGAAGCAAGGTATGGAGAAGGTACTGGTCGTTGCCAAATTTCTCCTCGCTTTTATAAACAGTAACAAGGTGAACATCCCACTCCAGTGTTCTCGCCGGAACTAGTGGGTGGAGGTCGTTACGTAGGAGAATGGTGATCGGCAGTTTATTATCAGCACGTTGTAAGTGGCGCTTGGAGCGAATTGGACTGCGTGCAGGCCACTAGAATCCACCGTCATCCCCATGGATGTGTCGCCACTCAGCGTTGAACCCATTTCAAGTGCAGTAATCTCACTTGAAGGAGAGAATTAGTTTTTCGAGTTTTCTCAATATTTTATTCAGCCGAAGTCACTTCTGCGCCGGTTCCTCGAACCACTAATGCCTGGGTTGTGGGTCTCGCACCCTAATTTCCATCCGTTGTCACGAGAACCGAAAAGGCAGGGTCAAATCTGGCAGCCAGTGGGTCTAACTGCTATGGTTCGAAGAGGGACGTTGGTTCGGAAATACATCAAATCCGGTTGACGGCCAAGTCTATCACCGAAGTTCAATTTAGCTTACACCTACTTCGCCAGCTGTTCCGCGCTCCAACGATGAAAAACACCTAAACGGTACCTAGTAATTTGTCCTAAGATCCCCATAAATGATGTTTACATGCCATGCCCTGCGAATTTGAGTAGAAATGAGCGCAGGGCGGCTCTTCTAGCGCAAATGTACCAAAAACAGAAAAAAACGGGCCGCACCTTAAGTTCTGCAAAGAGCTGAAACATGTAAAAACGTCCTCAGCTTTCATCCCCATTCACCCTTATCTCTTTCCTCTCAGCCCTCTGTTCCCACTATCACTTCGTGCAGCAGGTGTTCATCTGTGGACTGTTGCCCTATGCACAGTCCTGTAGCTTTGCCCCTATATGATCGCCTTCCTCGCACTGTGCCCATATTCTTCATGCATCTGAGTTGCGGGGCTGTCAAATTTGAGACCCAGGTGAAGAGACCGGTCCTGCGGCATAATAGCATTATGTACTATGCTGTTGAAATATTCCAGAACTGGAAACGAAGTGCTCACTGCGCCTGAGGACGACACGTCGTTGAACTGCGGCCGCATAGTGACTCTATAGAAGATAAAAAGACAAACCACGATATCCATTTTCTTCAGATTCCTCGCCCTGTCTGCCAGGTCTCCTCACTATGTCCCAGCGTGCTGCAAGTTCTCATTTCATGCATTAAAGTCTTGGCTCTTCAGATCTATCCGTCAATCTTCCAGCTGCCTCATGTGGGTCCATCCGAGTCGTCTCAATGTCTGCTCACGGGCCACTGGACTGCTTCTTGACATCGTCCTGCGGGATCTGAAATCTGCTTTGCCGGCCTTTTCTTAGCCCCAAATTTCGCCCTGGGATATCAATCCTTCCATCGGTTTGTTTAAACCATCTCATTCACGAGTAAGGCAAGGATTACCAAAATATCTAGGATGGCCACTGGTTGCTCTGCTCTTATCAACGCGATGGCGATGGAGCTTTCTTTTCACCGGTACCACAATGGACACATGTGTGTTTATAATTCATTTCTTATACGCTGACCTATCCGTTGTTTCACAAGAAATTTTTTCAAAGCTTTCGAGACTTCTTCGAGACCTTTGTCCAAATGCCGAAGCGGAGCGCCAGCATGTCTTGTGTAACCCAAAATTTGTCGGATGTCGCCAGACCGGCTACGACGCATGGTTCCATATTTTGGAGCTGGATTGACATCCAGGGCACCAAAATAAGCATTTTGCCAGCCAGTTCCTTCACACGCACGGCGAAACCTGCATGCCGAATTTTGATGGCCCGGCGCATGACAAAGGTGTTTCGTTTCTGTGGTGCGAAAATGAAGGAGGGGATTTCGAGAGACAAATCCCTTGAAGATGAATATACAATTCATTTGGCTTCTTAAGCGAGGCAGTTAGAAGTCCCGAATGGTCCTGGCCCAAACTCTGAAGTTTATGTAATAACGTTGACTTCCAATCAACCAGCACGGATTTGAATTACAGGCTAGCTGTACGAGGTGATGCCAAGCCCGCCTCACACCCAAGGGTAGTTGCCTACCCGACGCCCGCCAGTCCGCCGAAATGCCTCTGCCGGAGCTCTGGAGAGCTGTGGGCCTGACGTAGCCACATGTGGATCATGCCCTCTGAACACAGGGACTATGAAAGTTGAGCAGGAAACTGGGGTCACCTGGCCGCAGCGGGTTCAGTTCTGCGGATCCTCACATGGCAAACATCAGATGATAGAACAGACCGACTGTGTGAATCTAATTATAATGTAGAGTAGATGTGTGAATCTAATTATAATGCAGAGTAGATGTCTGAGGCCGGAACACGGAAGCTGCAACTGGGGTACATATATAATCCATGTTCTTTTACATCTCACTGTCGTATTACTCCTCACCTCTTGATCCAGTGATCAGTACTGAGACATTCTCCCTCCTCACAGGTTTGCACATTCCTTTGATCTATCTGCCTTGTCAGCCACCAGCCCATATAACCCAGTTGTAACTAACACTATGAATAGGTAGAAACCATCAAAGAGAGCTTCAGGATGTCTGATTCAAGGAATGTCAATGAGGCCATTGAAAACCAGAGAGAGGCCCTGGCCCATCATCCAGCACCACACCCCGAGCGTGCCAAATCTCTGATGGCTCTGGCAATTGCTGTGCATACCAGATTTGAACAGCATGGTGATCCAGCAGACATCAATGAGGTCATTGAACTCCACAGAGAGGGGCTGGCCCTTCATCCACCATCTCATGTAAACCGGGGAGGCTCCCTCAACAATCTGGCAATTGCACTCAAAGTCAGGTTTGACCAGAGCGGTGATCCATTGGACATCAATGAGGTCATTCAACTCCACAGAGAGGCCCTGGCTCTGCGTGCACCACCTCATCCTAGTCACAGCATGTCCCTCAATAATCTTGGAGAGGCACTACGGACCAGATTTGACCATGGAGGGGAGACAAAGGATGTAGAAGAGGCCATTGAACTCCTTAGAAATGCCCTCACTCTCCATTCACCACCTCATCCTAGGCATGGAATGTCTCTCAATAATCTGGCAGAGGCAATACGATCTTCTGTGGACCAAGGGGGGTCCAAGGACATAGATGAGGTCATTGAACTCCATCGAGAGGCACTGGCTCTCCATGTCGCCCCTCATCCAAGTCATGGTGGCTCTCTTACCAATCTGGCAAATGCACTCCAAACCAGGTTCAAGCAGCAGCCAGATCCAAGGGATCTCAATGAGGCCATTGAACTCCACAGACATGTACTGGCCCTTCACACACCACCTCATCCAAAACATAGCATGGCTCTTTACAACCTGGCAAATGCAGTCAGGACTAGGTTTGAGGAGCATGGGAATCCTGATGATATTGATGAGGCCATCAAACTCCACAGGGAGACACTAGCTGTTTCTGCATCTCCTCATCTGGAGCGAGTAATGTCTCTCAACAACCTGGCAGAGGCACTCGGAACCAGGTTTAAACAACAGGGACATCTGGTTGATATTAATCAAGCTATTGGACTCTACAGAGAGGCACTTGCTCTTCATACCCAACCTCATTCAAAATGTGGCATTTCTCTTAACAATTTGGTAGCTGCACTCTACACCAGATTCAGGCAGCAGCAGGATTTGAGTGATATCAATGAGGCCGTTGCACTTGGCCGAGAGGCATTGAACCTTCATCCACTACATCATCCACAGCGGAGCAGCTCACTTAACAATCTGGCAAATGTCCTCAAAACTAGATTTGACCATGAAGGGAATGCAGTGGACCTTGATGAGGCCATAGAGCTCCACCTGGAGGCCTTGGCTCTGCGAAAACCTTCTCATCCAGATCATAGCATGTCTCTTAATAACCTTGCAGAGGCGGTTCGAACAAGGTTTAAACAGACAGGGAATTCAAAGGACCTTGATAATACTGTTGAACTCCACAGAGAGGCACTAGCTCTTCGTCCTGCACCACATCCCAATCGCGACAGCTCCCTCAAAAATCTGGCAGAAGCTGTCCAAGACAGATTTAAACAGCAGGGGGATTTACTGGATCTGCAAGAGGCTATTGGACTCTATAAGCAGGCACTAGACCTTCATGCACCACCTCATCCAGACCATGCCATGTCTATCAAAAATCTGGCAAATGCAATGCAATCCTGGTTTGAAGAACATGGTAATCTAGAAGATATCAACAAAGCTATTGAGCTCCACACAGAGGGCCTGGGTATGTATCCACCTCAAACTGGATCACAGCATTTTGTTCACCGTGGATGTGGCAAATGCAGCCTGAACAGGGTTTCATTCAAGCCCGGTTTTGCTTTTGAATACCAAGGTTGACATCTCCATTCCAGTCTAGATTTGTTGCTGACAAAGAACTCTGAGAATGGCTATTTTGAGGATGTGGTTTGGTGTGGATTGGGTGTTTTTAAAAGCTTTAGCTTACTTCTGCTCTGTGTATTTGCCTCTTTCTTGTAACCTGAAACCATACCTTCCTGGTTTCAAGTTATTTGATTTTGACCCTGTCAGAGGATCTCAATGCCACACAATACACTGGTTGAACATTTCAAGTTTTTCAGTGAAAAAACTAGTGAAAAAAGTTTTGAATTTTACAGCAATTTTTCAGTGAAAAATCAAGTGAAAAACTTGAAACTTCTTCATGAATTTTTTGAACTTCAAAACTTTTTCAGCACTTTTTCAGAAAGTTTTCACAAGGTTCAAAAAAGTCACCAAAATGTTTCAAGTTTTTCACCTACTTTTGTGGTAAAAAATTGCTGTAAAATCCAAAACATTTTTCACCAAAATTTTCAATGCAAAACTTGAAATGTTCAACCAGTGATATGATGCCTTTCTACCCATATTCTATCTTCGAAGGTACCATTTCATGAGACCTACCAAGGTCCCAGGAGCTCATTAAGTTTTATCCTTGACTCATTGCCAGTTCCTATTGTTTTTTTGGCTGTGTTGTCATTTCTCCCATTTGCTGTGTGATGAAGATAGTAAATAGGATTGATGCCCTGCCAGCTGTGAGAACGTCAAAGTGAATCCACAAATGTATTTGTGTTGTGGTCACTAAGCTCATTAGCTAGGGCATGTATACCAAGTTATCAACTTTGTTGACCTCTAGTGGACTCTCAACAGGAACAGAGGAACAGAGACCCTGGTTGCTGTGTTGGATCCCATCACTAACAGTAACCCTCGAAGCCAGATTATGTGCCTCAGCAGCATCTTAGGTGTTAGATTGTGGTTGGGCTCAACATGCAAATCACATGGGCTGTGACCATAATCCATTTTTCAATGTCTGCCCATTGCTCAGGCAGAGATCTTGCACACAGAAGACCTCTGCATCCCAGATGCTGAAACAAATACCTCTCTCGGTGCAGGTGGGATGCAGGAACATGCTCAGCAACAGAGTGGTACAAAATCACGCTTGCTGCCAGCGCAATTGGTGCCAAAGCCATATATGCTGAATGAGTGGGGATGGAACAGGAGAATGGCAATTTTCAGATGAAGTAAATTATAATAGAATTGGTTGGAGTTGTAGTCGGCCTAAAGTAAAGATTTAATAAAATAATGACACCTGTCGCATCCTAAATGTCCAACATGCATGATCCAACAACTTGAGGTGAATTCATACTTTCAGGAGCCATGATAATGTAATGGAAGCTCCAGGCCACATCCAAATATAGCAAGGTAGAAACTTGCCCAACTCTAAAAAGTCTTGAAAGGTACATCAACAATCAGATTGTTGCAGGGGTCCATACTTTCTGAGCTATTCAGCAGGAGGGACAAGACTGAAGATGCAGCCCCAGTCTCCTGAAAGTGCATCGGGGCAGCACACACACATCAACGTGAAGAGCAACAAGCATCAATGACTCGGATATGTATTATTCATGGTTAGTGTTGTGTTGGGCTCAGGCTCAAGCCCAAGCCCAACTCAAGCCTGGGCTTTTGAGCCCAACCCAGGCCTGACCTGATGTCAGGCCCTGCAGGACTCAGGCTCAGGCTCAAGATTTTGAAAAAGCCCATGACCCAGGTTTGAGCCCAGATCTTTGCACATGCCCCACTCTATCAAATTTTAGTGAGTAAATTTTGTTTCCATGCTAACTTTGAACACAAAAAACCCAAGAATGCTGTTTTACAACTGCTCAGAACTTCTTCCAGCCTTGTGTTTGGGGCTGAGTGCATGGCATGGAAGATCCCACTCAGTGATGGACCTCTGCATCCATGATGACTTCAAGAAATGGTATATAACAGAATAAAAATTCATTGATTCTTACTGGAGGTGAGCCACAGCTTACAGCTCTTTGCAGAACTTAGGGCGCGACTCGGTTTTTTCCCTTTTTGGTACTTTTTTGATGGTTTGGACCAGGACAGGTGCCCTGGCCTCAAATATGGACCGTTTTCCTTGGGAATATGCTCAATCGATTCGCATCCTGAATATGCAGTCACCCATCTCAGAAATTTTATATGACACCGAGAACTGCTTTGTGAGCAGCGAAAGCAATTACTTTTGATCATTTTTGATCATTTTTCAGCAGGACAGCTGTTCTACCCTCAGTTCACAGTCTTTTTCTTTGGGAATAGGCTCAATTGATTTGTATTTCAAATGCACAGTCAACTGCCTCCTCAGATTTATGACCCAACTTCCAATACGGCTTCCTTGTAGATGAAATCCCCGGTTGGTCATCACTTTTGATCACCAGTCGGCAGAACAGCTACTGTGGCCAAAAGTGATGACCTACCAGGGATTTTGTCTACCAGGAAGCTGTATTGGAAGTCAGGTCATAAATCTGAGGAGGCAGTTGATTGTGCATTTGAAATACAAATTGATTGAGCCTATTCCCAAAGAAAAAGACTGAGAACTGAGGATAGAACAGCTGTCCTGCTGAAAAATGATAAAAATGATCAAAAGTAATTGCTTTCGCCGCTCACAAAGCAGTTCTCGGTGTCATATAAAATTTCTGAGGAGATGGGTGACTGCATATTCGGGATGAGAATTGATTGAGCATATTCCTGAGGCGAACAGCCCATATTTGAGGCCAGGGCACCTGTCCTGTCCTGGTCCAAACCATCAAAAAAGTGCCAAAAAAGAGGGGAAAATTGAGTTGTGCCCTAAGTTCTGCAAAGAGCTGTAAATATTGCATTTACTGCAGACTTGCCTCTCTGCAGTTATCCAAAAATACAACGAAGCCCAGGCCTGAGCCCAACCCTTGAGGTAGGGTTGGGCTCATAATTTTCTCAAGCTCAAGCCCTCTCTGACCCAACCCAATGAAATGGTGCACTTGAGTGTAGCCTATGCTAGAATGGATCTAGAGAGGTTCTATGAACACAAAACCAACCAACCAGCACATGTACAACACACAATGTGGACTTGAGTTCAGGTCTACACCAAAATATATGATGTGAACTGTCTATACATGCCAACTCAGCAACACTGCAATTGCCTTGTTTAGGACAAGACATGTGGACCACCAAGTACATGCAAACTTCACACACATCATGAGTCTGCGACATCCTACTGACCACTTGTTGAGTTCACAGGTACCAAAATAAAGAAAAAGTAAAGGTAATGCATACTGGTCATCAATGTCATTTAGATTCCTTATAGAAAGCTTGGATATGTTGTACAGATGGTCACTGTATGGAACACCAGACAGCAGACAGAGTAAAGAAAATGGCTCTAAAGAGTGTGTTGTATTTGCGACCAACTCCAGTTGAAAGCTGATTTGAGCCACAGCTAAGCCATTACAAAGTTGGCTCAAACCGTAGCCAAGCTGTCTAGAGCTGCCCATTGATTAGCTGACTGCAGTTGGCTTTTTTTAGCTTAGCTACCAAGCTGAGCTGAGCTGCGGCAACACTAGTGTTGCCCTCTAGAATTGAATATCCCACACATGTGTGAATATTTTTCAACCATTTAAATGGTTTGTTTACTATTTGTTTACCATTTGCCGGGGTTCTCAAACTAAATGGAAATGAAAATGGTTTAAACTGGGTAAAAATGTTTATACACAGAAACGGTTGGAGCCAGGAATGTATAGAATGTTGTAAGTAGAGACTAAATCAAGTTAGAACACCTCAGAGTTGATTGTAGAGTCAACATCTGAGGTGTTTCAAAAAGTCCGGTGTGTATATATACTAAGCAGGATTGTATCTACAGCTATCTACTTCAGTCAAACAATGAGAAACAAAAATAGTGAAGTAGGAAACCCATCGTCCAGGAATAAAGCTGTAATACAGGAACTAGAACAGAATAGCATGGACTTGATGAAGGTCCAAGTGCATAGAAACCACTGGCAAGCTGGTCATACCAGGTTACCTGCTTGGTGTTGGCTTTACAAGGGTAAGGGACAGAGGAAGCTACAATCCATAATGCACAAATGGCACCCAGCGTTTGAAGGGAGTATTTGGCTGTGCCCGTAGCATGGCAATACTGAGATGAAGGGCTTCGGCTGCTCTTGCCAGATCGGGGAGAACTGGAGGATTGGCCGTTGGATCACAATCTTTAAAGAGATGTTCATAGAAAGCTTCTGCCACCTTGGGACCATCACGATCATCCATGGTCCTTGTATAATGGGATTACATTCCATGTAACAGAAAAACCGATGGACTCACCACATTGTTGCCACTACTCCGCGGAACCCAGTGAACAGCAGGGTTGCTGCAAGATGCATGGCTTCATCTGGTACAGTGTTATCACCCTTTGCTGTCTGGCATGCGCTGAGGAATGCCAAACACTTGGGCTTTTTTGAGCCCAATTTAGCATTATTTTCCAGCCTCTGCATGATCTCTGACACCGTTAGGCGACCATCAGCCAGAATAAGACCACTCTCAAGTGGTGATTCTAAATCTTGAACTCCATGACATGCAAAATGCACTATCGATGATCCCTGCAGGTGAAGGAGTGCATTCTTTACTGTCACAGGATCCCTTAGGGAAGTGAGCCATTGGGATGGGACCTTATCCACAATATTTTTCAATTCCTGATTTGTACCTGGCAGCAGTGAACAATCTGGTGCATCTGCCTGGATGATTGCTGTCATTTTGAATGCAGGGTCTATTGTGGATGGTGGATCAAGCAAAGCAGTGATTGTGGGTGTATAAGATGAAATGACATAATTTGCAACACACTCTGTGTGATCTGCTCCATATATCCCAGCTGCATGGATGGGAAGGAAGGCAAAGGGACCAGTGGGACACCACCATAATCTAGAAGGACTAGATGATCTCTATATAGGAATTTTTAGATTCAACCAAGGATATGATAAAACTTGAATTCTCACTTTGAAGTGTATTGCATCGAATATTGGGATCACCATCCAATTCCACAGAAGTCCCAAGATGCCACCAAATATTCTGTTTGCACTGACACGGGCTTGACCCTCTTTCTGACCAAGCAGACGAGTGAAAAATGATAGACTCTCAGAATGTTCCATGATACGCTGATGATTTTCAAGGAACTCATCAATGTTTATGAATGTAGAACTAGATGCTGCAGCAAGGATGTCTGCAAGGAATTGCACCACATCTCGATGGAGATTTGGCAGTGACACACATTCAACTGTGCCTTCAGTTCTCATCACTAGTGCATTGGATGAGTCAGAGCCACAGTGGAGGACTACTATTGGGCCCTGTAGTGCAGCCTCTTTCAATTTCATCATTGTTTTGGGTCGCATGAAATCCTCGAAACCTGACAACATTTGTATAGACTTTATGGTCTGATGCCACTCCTCACTGAGATGGTGGTACCAAACTGCTTCTGCCTCAAGTGACATGACTTTCTGTTGATTGGCATCAGTTAAGGGATTCCTCAAGGTGTTTCGGAAGGATGCCTTCTTCAATTGATCTGCTAATTCCTTGAGTTTGCCAGAAAGCTCAGGGCAGACAATTGTAAGATCAGCAAAGGGTGTTTGGAGATGTAATGCTTGGGACCAAAATATGGAACGACTAGCCTCAAGAAATTCCACAGCTATATTGTACTGATGCAGACCCACAGCACAGGTTGCAGCATCAGAAGCAAGCTTGGTGGCATCAGCAGTGACTAACATTTGTTGGTGTGAAGGAAGATCCAGATCCAGTGCTGCCACTTCTGGGAGAAGCTCAATTGCAGCACTGTAGGCAGCCAAGGATGAGGGATGACTGTACTTGGTTGCCATCACAGCCCAAAGAAATGCATCACGCAGGCGGGTAAGAGGGGAGGATGACAAGTATGCTGTGGCCTCTTGAAAGATTGTACAAGCATCATTGAGATCATTTATATTTTTTGTGTGGGCATGCAGGATGGCAAGGGAGGTGCCAAGTGCCATGAGACATGGGCCACGATTTGGATGAGGTGAGGCATGACGAGCCAGTGCCTCTCTATGCAGTTCAACAGCCTCCTGTACGTCCTTTGGCTCTCCCTGCTGCTTAAACCTGGTTCGGACTGCAACTCCTAGATTGTAGAGACAGTTGCTATGATCTTGATGAGTTAACAAACATAGAGACAGCACCTCACGGTAGATTTCAATGGCTTCATTGATGTCTCGAGGATTCCCATGCTGCTCAAACATGGTTTGAACCATATTTGCCAGATTGTAGAGAGACTCAATATGTCTTGGATGTGAGGGTGGGAAAAGTACTAATGCTTGTCGTTGTAGGTCAATGGCCTCCTCAATGTCCTCCATATTCCTGGCTTGCTCAAATCGATGGTGTAAAGCAATAGCGAGATTGTTAAGAGATATGCCATGATCTGGACTTTGTGATGTGTGAAGTGCTAAAGCCTCTCTGTGGAGTAAAATGGCTTCATCGATATCCTGTGGTTCACCACGCTCCAGTGACCTGGTTATGATTGAATTTGCCAAATTGTTGAGGGAGATTCTCCGATATAGATGGCCCAGTGGACGAAGAGCTAGGCCCTCTCTGTGGAATTTGATGGCCTCATCCATGTCCTTTGGATTGCCTTGGTGGGCAAATCTGGTGTGAATGGCAACTGCTAGGCGGTTCAGAGAGATGGCATGGGCCGAATGTGATGATGAACGGTGGAGCAATGCCTCCCTATAGAGGTCAATAGCCCTGTTTAGGTCTCCAAGATGGCCATGTTTTTGAAATCTCACTTCCAACAGATTTCCCAAATTGTTGAGATAGATGTCATGATCTGAATAAGGTGGGGCATCCAGTGCCAATGCCTCACTGAGGAGGTTGATGGCCTCATTGATATCGTCAGAATTACCCTGCTTCTTGAACTGGGTGTATAGATGATTGGTCAGATTGTTAAGAGATATGACAGAGTCTGGTGATGCACCCAGAACCTGATGATCTCTGAGAGGCTCAATGACCTGGTTGTCTGGTAAATTGCTGAGTTGCCAGAATCTGGTTTGGAGCACATTTGCCAAATTGTTGAGGGTGGTTCCACGATTGGGATGACCAGATGGACGACAAGCCAGTGCCTTCCGGTGTAGCTCAATGGCCTTGATTAGATCCTCCGAATCCCCAGACTGGTCATACCTATGATGGAAGGCATTAGCCAGATTGTTAAGGGACATTCCATGATCAGGATGTGAGGATGGATAAAGAGCTAAAGCCTGTCTGTGAAGTCCTATGGCCTCATCAATGTCCTGTGGATCACGATGCTGCTGCCAACGGGTATTGATCAGATTTGCAAGGTTGTTGAGGGTGGTGCCACGATCTGGATGACCCTGTGGACAAAGAGCTAGGCCCTCTCGGTATAATTTGATGGCATCATCCATGTCCTTTGTATCCTTCTTGTGCTCAAATCTCATCCGGACCATGTGTGCCAGATTCTGGAGGGACATAGCATGTTTTGGATGAGGTGGTGTGCGAAGGACTAGTGCATGTCTGTAGAGTTCAATGGCCTCATCAAGATCTTTTGGATCCTGCTGGTGCTTGAACCTGGTTTGGAGTGCATTTGCCAGATTGGTTAGAGAACCACCACAACTTGGATGAGGGGCAGCATGGAGAGCCAGTGCCTCTCGATGGAGTTCAATGACTTCATCTAGGTCTTTTGACCCCCCTTGTTCCACAGAAGATTGTATTGCCTCTGCCAGATTATTGAGAGACATTCCACGCCTAGGATGAGGTGGTGAATGGAGAGTGAGGGCATTTCTAAGGAGTTCAATGGCCTCTTCTACATCCTTTGTCTCCCCTCCATGGTCAAATCTGGTCCGTAGTGCCTCTCCAAGATTATTGAGGGACATGCTGTGACTAGGATGAGGTGTTGCACGCAGATCCAGGGCCTCTCTGTGGAGTTGAATGACCTCATTGATGTCCAATGGATCACCGCTCTGGTCAAACCTGACCTTGAGTGCAATTGCCAGATTGTTGAGGGAGCTTCCCCGGTTTACATGAGATGGTGGATGAAGAGCTAGCCCCTCTCTGTGGAGTTCAATGACCTCATTGATGTCTGCTGGATCACCATGCTGTTCAAATCTGGTATGCACAGCAATTGCCAGAGCCATCAGAGATTTGGCACGCTCGGGGTGTGGTGCTGGATGATGGGCCAGGGCCTCTCTCTGGTTTTCAATGGCCTCATTGACATTCCTTGAATCAGACATCCTGAAGCTCTCTTTGATGGTTTCTACCTATTCATAGTGTTAGTCATAACTGGGTTGTATATGGGCTGGTGGCTGACAATTCCAAGGCAGGCAGAATTCAGTAGCAATGAGGAATAATTTCTTGAGACCCTGAGTGCTGGTAGCGGATACCACAGGGAAGGGGAGGGTTGTGTTATATAAGGCTGATCCAAGGCCCCTTAAGCCCCAATAGTTCTACCAGCGCTAGAAAATGCACTATAATCTAAAGTGCAATCAGCGGACATTAGTGGTCTATCATCCTCTTACCAAATGTCCGATGTTCTAAACCTCTGATATTCCAAAGTGTCGGCACTGATGAGCCAAAAGGCGGAATTAACAAACCTCATGCATGCCTAACCTTTCCCACAGTATACATCAATATAGCTCCCATGCTACAGCCTCCATATGCTCATCAAGTGAGAGCCCATTATATCTCTTGTCAAGTCCCATCATGGTGCTAAGTACCACATTATACTTAGACTCATAATCAGCTGACATTCACGGGCCCTCTTGCACTGTCTCATGTTTTGATTTAAGGGACTATTCTATTTCTTGTGCTACAGCTCCGTTCATGGTGCTAAACAACACATTATACTTAGACTCACAAAGCCGACATTCACGGTCCTCTTCCCGTGTCTGATTGATGCAAGGGACTATTATAGCTGCTAGGCGCCCATCTCAGTCATGGCACTAACACCACAGGCAGACGCCGTGGCACCTAAAATTAGGTGCCAAGTGGAAGGTGCACCAGCCCTCCACAGGCAGGTACAGGCAGCTGGCCTGGCAGTAGTGCTGCAGCCATGCAAAAGCTGCATGTTTGATCGGGATGTGCTCTGGCCCATCCCGGGAGCAACAATTTGAGGGGTGCCTACATAGGCGCCGAGTACGGCAACGGTGCCGACATCTGACTTGGATGTCTTCTATTTGTTTGCCAGGTGCCACGGTGACTGCCAGTGATGTTGCTGGCACACCTTCGATGCACCTTCCACTTAGTGTTGAAATAATCCCAGGTAGGATTCTGTTCGGGACCAGGAGAGTACGACCAAGGATATTGTGTTTGGCTGAGCTCTGCAAACACTTAAGGATACAAGCGGAGTTACGCTACTTATATATCCTCGATGATTAGCTAATCACTGCGTATCGGACAAAACTAGGCTCAGTGAGTTTAGATCTTCCAGGATACCTAGACAGACCTATTCGTAGCCCTCTCCAGATATCACCTTTTTCAATGCTAGTGGAGGCTTGCCAAGCCGAGTAGGCGTACCTCGGCTGATGGTTTGTCAAGATAAGCACGCTTACATCTGTCGAGGTTTGTGCAGGTTAGGTTCCAACGCCTAAGCTGATGTCAGCTTGTCCTTGGCATTTTCAAAAAATTTCCTCGCTAACGCGCAACTAACGCAGCATCTACTTGACATTCGCCAACCTCACGCACTCTTTGATGGCGTCCACATCTGCGCGTGCCCCAGTTCGTCCTCTACAACTGCCCACATAGTCCAATTTTAATCGTCCATCTTCAGACGACCCATCGGCAGGCATTGATTCAATGTGATTGTTCTCAATGTGGTGTAGGTTCTACACCGATTCCACGCGCGACTCAAAAGATCCATATCAAACGTGATAATGAGCGCAAGCTCAAGCAAAATCAGCCATCGGGTCCATCTGTTTCTGCTGGCGAATTCATGGCCAACAAGCGCAAGAAGGCCGCCGCGGCCGACACTGATCTCGAGCCTCCCTCTACTGCTCCCAATTCACACTCTCTGAGGCTCCCAACGGGGAATATGCAGTACACGGTCATGCCCGGTGCTTTCCATCTGCCCGAGGTTGGTGTCGAGAATGTGGAGATGGAAATCCAGCCAGATGAGATTCCATTAGACAAGGACTCGGATATCACTGATTGTGAACCGCCATCCCCCCCTGCTCTGAATTCACATGATGTCCATATGACTGACCCCGCCGTCATTTCACTTGCTCCCGAGTTGCCCTCGTTACAGCCATCATCTATTCCCGTTGTGAGCGATTCAACGGTCGTTTCTGCTTCATCTGAACCGTCCTCACCCCCCTTGGAGCCTCGTGATTCCCTTGCGGAAGAATCCCCCTTCTGGTTTTGGCAACTCATCCTTATCACAACGGCGTGGCTGCATTTACATTATCATACGCCGCATCGAGCCTGCACTCTGCTCCTAAAAGTATTGCGGAATATTTTTCTTTGCCTCGGGCTCTTCGGAACCGAAGAGAATGTTCCTGTCACCCTCGCGACCACCTTTAAAAAGCTGGGCCTCAACGAAGACTTCGAAATTCGTGCCATTTGTCCCCAGTGCCGTCGCGCATACCCCGAGGACTCACCGGCTGACTTGATGTGCGAGCATTGCCATATCCCGCTATTTAATGCCGCACCCCCACCAACATCCTCCACGATTCCATTGTTAGCTTCCACTCGACCAAAATCAAAGGGAAAATCTCGACCGGTTCTCCAAGCACCTTACCTTCTTCCTTCGACGCAAATTGTCGAGTTTTTGAATCGTGAAGGCAACGAAGTTGCCTGTGAATCATACCTCAAGCGCACCCACATTCCGGGAAAGATGCAAGACATCCAGGACGGGAACATCTGCCAGTCGTTGAAGGCTCCAGATGGTCGTAAGTTCTTTGATACGGCACCCGATCGGCCAGATCCCGATGAACTTCGTATCGGGCTCTGTTTTGGAGAGGATGGGCAAGTCGTTCTCCGCGGCATTCTTTTATTATTGACCCAACCTCAGCTTCTCATTCACTCGAAGTAAAAATGCGGGCACTCATACTTCGGGAGCAGCCTCATTCTGTGTCACAGGTCTTCCACATCATACAAGGTTTGTTATATTGCCTTCGTCATATCACTCTATTGATTCTGGTAGATACCGCCCTCGCAATCTCCTACTTACAAGTATAGGACCTGGGCCTCACGAAGAAACTGCGGACGAGCTTCAACGGTCATTTGCAGCGACGGTCACAGATCTCCTCATGCTGTATGATGAAGGGATTTTTGTGCGAACACCCAAGTACCCTAATGGTATGTTCTTTGAACTATGATCGGTTTACCATCGTGCTAATCCACTTGAAGGACGTCGTGTTCGGGTTATTCTTGTGGCGGTTTGTTGTGATCATCCCGCTATGTGTAAAGTTGGGGGATTTTTCCGACCACAAATCCAATAATTTTCCGTGCCCTCGATGCAAGATCATGCACAAGGACACCCAGACAGCAGCCGGCCTCAAGGTTGACGGTTGGTGTCCGATTGATCGTAAATCCGCTTGCATTTACGTGTCCGAATAGCCTTTCCTCGTCGTGATGGCGAACAGCATAGAACAGAATCTGGTCAATATGCAGAGATCTCTGAAGACGACAAAAAAGCGCGAGATGCGTTTGCGGCGGCACATGGAACACGCTATTTCGAATTGTCCCGACTGAGGCCGGGGCCGACTCCCATACTTTGATCCAGTGCGTCAAATAATCATTGACCCGATGCATTGTATATTTCTTGGTATGTTTCCGCTCTTGTTCTCTGGTCTAAATTACATGTTGTAAAGGAATCGTCAAGACACAATGGCTTGATGCCTGGATTAAAGACCCGCCAGCACTGCGCAAACGCACGGAGACGAGGGCTCGAGAGATTGATCAAATCCACGATTATTTGAACGCTGTATGTTATCCTGCTCTCATATATTTATATCGAATGCTCTGACATGGAATTTACACAAAGATGGAAATGCCGTCCTGGGTGGCGAGGCTTCCGAGCCAAGTTGGCTATCCTGCTGGCGGAAACTTGACCGCCGATGAATGGAAGGGAATGTTGTTGGTGTTTTGTCCTCTAATCGTAAGCCGTGCTCCCCGACTGAATAACACTGATGCCGCTACAGCTACCACATGTATGGGATGAATGGTACCCGATTGCTGCAGCCGACCACGAAAAAGCGAAGAAAAATTGGAAAAAGAAAGAGATTGCACGTTCAAATCGCATAGCAACCGGCACCGACACCGCTGCTGATCGCAAGGGCCCGCCCGCTCAACCAAAACCAATAAGAAATTAGAATGTTTGAAAACGATCCAGATCTTCTATTAAAATTCTCGGCATGCTGCAAAATCTTACTCGCCGGCACCATCGATCTCGATACTTTACCGCGAGCCCAGCAGTTGCTCGAGGACTATCTCGCCGGGTTCTTGAAGGTTTTCCGTCTCCATGATAATCTGTTTTTGAACTAATTTCGTCTTAAGAATCACCCCAATCTCGTTAAACCTAACTTTCATTATGTCACCCACATTTTCCAAATTATTCGGGACTTTGGACCAGTCTACGGCTTTTGGACGTTCTTATTTGAACGATTGAACAAACTGCTCAAAAGTTATGATACCAACAATCACGGTGACGGAGAGCTTGAGGTGACGTTCTTCCGTGAATTTCACCGAGACGCTATTCTGCGGGAAGTGGCAAGTATTCTCCTGGTGGAACTGGCTCTCCCACTTACAAAATTTGAGTAGATACAGAAACTCGCCAAAAAAGATGGTGTTGAAGGGATTACGGCGGAAGAGCAGTGCGTTGCGGAAAGTGCACGTATGATACTCGCAACTGATGGAGACGTGCGTGGGACTGTGGCCTTCATGACAGCCGAAATCGAGGAGCTTTCAGCAGATCGTATGTATAACAACTTTATTCAAGTCCAAAATTCACCGTATTTTTAGTCGGCACAAGTTTTTCGTTGGGCTTAGCCGTCTCGAAGGATCTCCCGCCTGCTCTCCAGCGCGATATTCTGGAATATTACAACACTACATATCCCAATATTGCGATCGTTGCCCGTGCAGCTGAAACGGGGAACAGCCTGAATCACTTCTTTCTTCATGCATCAGCCCAGATTCATGGCCACTTTATCTTGGATGGACGTCGTATCACCAGTTCCACATCATTCAGTAATGCCTCTAGCTCCCTCGTCCAGCTCGACGCCGACGGCACACGATATGTTGGACAAATTTATAATATTATCACGCATCGACAACCCGGCATAGATCAGCCGCATTTTCTCCTTGATATGCGGTGGATGCGACGTGCAGTGGATTTTGACATGTCTCCCTGGGATCCGTAGTAAGTCTAATATATATTTGCTCTTAGACTCCTCCCATGACCCGTGCCGTGTCCAGTCCAGAACTCGAAATATTTTCATGGGAGCACGGGCAGTTTCTTGGACGTACAGATCCCGGTCCAAGACGAATTGTCCCGATTAATTCCATCCTTTCGCAAGCATGTCGGCTCACTGTTGACCTCAAAACCCAAATTGCGGATTCTGAATCTGAAGACGATGATGACTCCGATGTGGACCAGGAGGCTGAAACATCAGATGGGCCCACACGCAAAATTTGGTTTACAGCAGGCTTGACGCGGGTGAGTGCTGAATCAACGGATTCAGGCATATATTCATCTCTGTTCATCGACAGGATGTAGTTGTGGTTTAATACCACTTGCATATATTTAGATTAGATCTCTGTTGGAGTGTTTTAAACTCGAGTTAAACATGTGCATTCAACTACTCGGAGTGGTAGTTTTCAAACGAAAACAGTTTGACAGACAACAATGAAAGTAGACAGCAACAGTCGACAACATGACACTTATCTCTACTCGTTCTCACCAAAGCCCTCGGGGTCCTCCTTATACATCTGCATCTCGGCTTCGAGCTCCTCCTTTCCCTCAATGTTCGTGTCGTACCAGTCTTGAGAGACCATGAACGGCCAGATGGTGCCAGTAGGGAGGCGAAGGTGGGTATTGCCGAGGTCCACACGTCGAACGCGTGCACGGACACGCTTCTTGCGGGCTTTATTTTTCGCTTTTATGATTGCGTCGAGGTCATCTTTAATTTGTATAAACTGCCGGAGTTGAGTCAGGTTTTCTTTACTAATAATAGAAATTGAGATATACTTCAATAGACTGAAAGCCCGGGCGGACGCGTTCCCAGATAGCTTCATCTTGATGTTCAGGAGCTAAACGTAACGTCTGGATGAGACGATGCCGATGAGCTTTCTTCTTGTCTTCGTCATCAGTGTCGGGGCCAGAAAGTTCGTCACTCATCCAATCGGTTTCCAGTACGAAGACAGGGTCACGCTTGTTCTTTTTCTTGTATTCAGGGATTGCTTTCAGTCGGTTTTCCTTCAGCTAGCGGCCATGGACGAGTTAAATATCAGGTTCTTTTCCGAAGGATTTTACCACTTACTTCTTTCCTCCGCATATCCTGTCGCCCTTTTGATTCCGTTCGTGCTTGCTTTCGGGCGAGTTCAGGATCGTTTTCTGCCTTCCAATTCTTTTTCCAACTGCGAAAATTTGTCTTGCCGAATTCAGTCAGATCGTCGCGGGTAAACTTGACATCAGCGTGGGGGAGGGAAAATGTATCGCTCTTAGGATCCTATTACAGTACGTACATCAGCCAGCAAGTCGATAGTTGACAGCAGATGACTTACATGCTGCTCGGTCCAAACCAAGGTGACCGCACGCTCGAGGATTTTTACATTCGTCGGATGGTCGACATTAGCAGTGAAGTCGAAAGCAAGATCAGTGCGAGACGTGCGAGGTGCAGGAGCATCAGAGTCATCGGAATTGGAGGCCGATTCGTCGTTATTTGAATTTCCAGTCAGCTGCCTCAGCTCCGACTTGATTTTTCTCTGCAACGATGCATTGTCGTGCCGGACAGACTTGCAAGGGCTGTGTGAACATACCATGAGTAGCCTTCTAACATCGGTCTGCTTGGAAGACAGATTCTTAGGATTCTTCAAGAGGTACGGAGAGGGCTTGGCGCCTTTGCGGCGCTTTGAGGTGGATGTATCGGTGTTGCTCGTGGAATTGCTCCATTTGAGGTCGTTGATTTCGCGTTCAAGGGCTTGGATTCGCTGCTCAGTACTGAGCTCATCTGGAGACTGAAGACTAGGGTCGATTACAGGGCTCGGAAGGGGCAGGTGAGGCGGTCTTGGAGGTGTTATGATGGGGATCTGCATTTGGTATTGGAAGTGCTGGACGGCCATGGCGTACTGTTCTGGGCTGAGCTGAGGCATCGGGGCGTGACTGGGTCCAGCGGCAGGAGGAAACTGGCCGTAAAATGCCATGAAGACGTGGTACAGGTGAAGGAAAGCGCGGAGCGCGTTGTGATGTGATGCTTGGCTTTGTATCTAACTGACATCTGATAAGGTCTGCGCATAACACCTACACATACCTCGGCAGACCTTCAGCCGAGATCGTCTGACCTGGATCGTCCTAGGTCAGTAAACATACAATCCACAGAGCTTTTTCAACCCTTCCCAGCCTATCTTCGCTGACATTTGTGTAGGTGTTCTAGGATATCTCCACAGATCTTTACAGGCTCGGGCTAGATTTGTCTGATACACAGTGAATGATTCCAGAACATTCACCCAAGATTGAATATTCCTCACACTTAGGCACCTAAAAGTTAGGTGCCACAGAGTCTGCCTGCAGTGTACATAAGCACCACATTAAGTATACTTGGACTCACAATCCAATCACAATCAGCCGACATTCACGGTTTGTTTCGCTGAGCTTATGTTTTGATGTGTTGGTGGTTATGACCCAAAGGAGAATCTCAAAACATATTGACCAGGCCATCAGGAAAACCGTAGCTATGAACACTAGGGACACGCTATGCAGCACTGTATAGTGCTGCATAGTGCCCCCTAGTGCCCCTAGCTACATTACAGCCACATTCTGCTGCCTAGTGCTGGACAGTGTCATTCAGTTTTCCTGATGAGAGCTAGTATGGCAGGTGGGTAGGTGGCATTATGGAAAGCCAGAGCACCACGGTTTGAAACATGTGATGGGATCAACTGCCGAGTGATAGACGTGCCTCAACCCAAATCGGGCACTGGTTGAGCATTTCAAAATTTTCAGTGGAAATATTGGTGAAAAACTTCCTTTATTTTTTACTCTTTTTTTCACTGAAAACTAAGTGAAATTTTTTAATTATTTTCACTACTTTCTTGAAAAGTATGTGAAAAAATTGAAGGTCTTGAAAAAGTAGTGAAGATAATTTAAATTTTTCACATATTTTTCAGTGAAAAAAGTGTGAAAAATAAAAGAAGTTTTTCACCAATATTTCTGCTGAAAAACTTGAAATCCTCAACCAGTGGGGTGTAAGATGCAAATGCACGTATTCTTGATAATTAATCTCGTCCACGACGTTATTAATATAGGGCAGTTCGCTGCGCTCGTAGACAGGAGCAGTACCATTGGCCCGGTCGGAATGATCTGAGACAGATTCTTGATGAGTGAAGTTTGTAGTGTCTGTTTGACTAGGTCGTGTTTCGAATTCAGGTTAGGTCATGTGGCGGCTGCTATCCTTTTTCTTGTGTTACGAAAGATTCCACCCGAGCATGGGTGCGTATCCTGATCGAACAGACCCGAGACTTCGTCCGTGCGCGTGAACGGTGATGTCTTGAACCTTGCTGCCGAGGTGAAATCCTGATCTCTTATAAACAGACGCTACAAACTTGATGCTCGTACTACATGTTTGCAATGAAATCCCGGGCTGAGATAAGTAGTACATGATTCAATATCTTCGAGAGTTTATTATCCCTCCCCCCCCCCCCCCGACAAACCCTCGCTTGGTGTACCCCGAGTGTATTAATAGGGCTCTGTTTATAATTCCCCAGCCAATTATAAACAGTTTTTAATTTTTTGGTTCATAAACAGGCTGTTTATAAACATTCACCCAAATCAGCCAGGAAGCGAGAATTTGGCAGAAGTCTGAGTGGTTTTCGTGCGTCTCAGCTTTCGGAAGACTCAAATCCTCCAGGGAAATTTGCTGTTCACCCGTTCCGGGCAAGATAACTGCCGATCCGTGTATAAGGGGCTATATATGAACAACTTCAGGTATCTTGACCTCTATTTCGGCTGTATTCCTGGTCTACCTGGCAAATATTCAGTTATAGACGTCAGAAGACATATGGAAGCAACACAGAAGAACATGAATTCGTCCAAATTTTGTTCAACTTGGCCTGGCCGAGCACTGCCACATTGAATTAAAAACAGGGGGTTCGGGCTCCAGCATATAAAAACCGGTATATAAACACCAGTTTATAAACATGTTTACAAACGGGCATTAAAAACAGAGCTCTAGAGTATATAAAATGTTGGCAATACGACTCCGAGTATCATTTTCTACCATGTCCCCTTGAATCGTGGCGGGTTTTGGCGTGAACGGGTTCCAAGGTCTCAAGCCTAAATACATTACCCCCGCTGCTCACGATTTCTCTGGTCGTCGGTGCATTCTCAAAGGACAAAAATGCATCTGAGGCAGCGCTGAAGCTAACTTGAAGAACGGGGGTTGTGTTTTCCTATCTAGTGTTGTGTCTTCTGACCCACCAGCTACGAGCGAACGTCAGCTTCCGGTGTGACTCGATTTCCCGGGGACACGCCCTGGACCCAAGTCTCTCGTAGATACTGACTCGTAGACAGACATTTCAACGCATGTATGACGCTCGTAGCCTCGTACCAGAGCTGCCGAGACTTTGTTGCTAGGTGCCAGGCAAGCTTTCAGTTCTACACTTACGCATTATCGTTCTTGGTGTTAAAATTATTTCCCGTGATGAACGCCAGTTTATAGACGGTCGACTTCTCAGCCTGGAACTAGCCCCCACTGTTGATAATGTTCGGCGTTCGTTGCATTCGTTGTTCGTCCGTTGGGAGCCCGGCTTGAATAAAGAATGCAGCGGATCATCAGAGAGCACATTCGATTATGAGTACAGATTCGACGCATCGTTCTGTCTACGGGACGCGGAAAACCGCAAGTTTATACACGTTTTGTCAAACTTTTCACAGGCCTTACATAGTACCTGGAAACGATTTGGACGCGCTGCGTAAGCTCAGAGACACAAAAAGATAAGAAATTCGGGCAGGCCGCGCTGTTATAATCAAGTGTACGCGATTACAAACAAAGTGAAAACGACCAAAGAATCCACGCCCCCCCAATAATTCATACATCGAGTACAAACGAAAGAAGAGCGGGTCCCAGTCCCAGGAACAGTCGAAAATCCTCCGTACACAAGACGAATTTTGGAACTTATCCCCTCAATTCTCATGCCAAGATACCAGCACGAGCTGCGCGCGCCGCGCGGGAGCCCTAGGAAAAAAGAAAAAGAAAGATGAGAAGGGGCGGAGGTGAGAAGGAAGGACACGTACGACAGCGCGCTTGGAGGCGGCAGCAGCAGCAGCGGGTGCGGGGGGTGCAGCGGCGGGTGCGGGGGGTGCGGCGGCGGGTGCAGCGGCGGCAGCGGCGGGTGCAGCTGCTGCGGCGGCGGGTGCGGCAGCAGTTCCAGCAGCAGCAGCGGCCTTCGCAGCCTTTGCAGCCTTCTTGGCGGCTTTGGCGGCGGCGGTGCCCTTGGCGGCCTTAACCTTCTTGACCTTCTTGGCACCAGCTGCGGCAACGGCGGCGGTACCAGCAGCAGCGGCGGCGGCGGGGGGTGGGGGTGCAGCGGCGGCGGCAGTTGCGTTACCAGCGGCGGCGGCGGCGGGTGCGGCAGCAGCAGTTGCGTTGCCGGCGGCGGCAGCAGTTGCGTTACCGGCAGCAGCCGCACCAGCAGTAGCGGCACCCTGGGACACGACTACGCAGTTCTGGAATCCTGCGGAGGTCTTGAATGCCTGAATGGTGGGGTGAGCTACGAGGACGATGACGGGCAACGGGTGAGACTTACGACGAGGCAAAGGTTGCCTGCTGCACCACCGGAGCACTTGGTACCGGCGGGGAGCGCGGCCACGATGGGCTGCGTCGACGCCGCCGAGGTTTGGACCTGGCGAGTATTGGGTATTGAGCGTAAGTGCGAGATGAGATACGACCACAACTTACAGCATTGCCGTTCGTGGTGACGTCCACAGTTCCAGTGAAGGCCGTGCCGCTACCGGTGGGGTCAACGAGCGCGGTGACCGAGGTGGAACCATCGGATCCGCTGAAGTACAATCTCAGTATCAAGGTAAGGCTGGAATTGTGGTGACGTACGCGTCGAAGCTGGTGCCGGTGACGGCGAAGCTGCCATTGGCGTCGGCGGGGACGGCGGTCGAGGTGTCGATGGTGGAGGCGACATCGGTCGATCCACAGTCGGACCCGGCTACCACGCGCTGAACGTCAGCCCTGACAAAGGCGCCAGTAACACCGAGAGCCGGCGCGACACCTGGAATATTGGTTAGCCCACGGATACGGAGGGGTGATTAGGAATGGGACATACCAGCATGCGCGGAGACGCGGGCGGTCATAGAAAGAGCCATCAAGACCACAGTGGACAACATCTTTGCGGAGAACATTGTTAAAAGAAGATGAGGATGGTTGAACGGTTCAAGTGAGCGTCGAGCGTGTAAAGTTGAAGGAGGGAGGTGCGGTGAAAAGGGAGCCTGTCCTGGGCTTTGTGAAAAATGGGAGTGGGAACGAAGTTCTGAGGATTCATCCCACCCGTCGTGATTCTTATACTGGGGGAGTTCATTACGCGAGATCAGAATCTATTTTTAGTCGTAAGTTCACATCAGGAGCATTTTAAACATTTGCACCCGCTGCATGGCTAACGCGAGGCCTCTTGTCGTTGTACTGTCTGAATGCTTCTAAAAGGCCCGAGATACGGGAAATCCGTGGCACTTGGCATTCAACGTGGTCAACTCGCAATAAGAACGACTTTTCTTTACAAAAAAAAAGACGACAGGCATACTCCCAAAGGGGCCTGACCACGGCTAATTTTACCCTGGTTGCCAGAAGCTTGGGAACGATTACCGTTCCCATGGTTGTGGGACCAATCATCTGCATCCATCGCGAGGAAGTGATGGCCGGCTACGGAACATTTTCCACAACTACGGTTCGTGCCTCCAGCACCCTCTGAGACTCTCCTCAGCACCTACGCCTCCTCCCCGCCTCCCCCCCGCGGTCGGGAAGCCCGCAGAGCTCAGAAAAGAGGCTTGAACAGACCTTGAATCAGAAAGGAGATACCCGTAGCTATGGAGCCCATCTTCTTACCATCTCTCCGGATATTGACATCGCAAACACCTGATGTAGATGCATTTGACAGACGCGGGCTCCCAGCCTCTCACAATGTTGCACATGCTCCATGGATTCTGATGTAGAGAACAAGGGTGGTCACGAGGCGGGTTTATTAGGGTTATTAATGGGCTGCTTGCCGTCGCGACTTGAATGGTTACCTGTCGTACATCATTGATACTTGTGGCGCAGGTTGGAGTGGAAAAAAATCGACACGTCGTCCTCGTTACGCGGTGAGCCCACCGCACAACGCCGGCACGAGTTCTTGACGAGTTCAGACAAGTTCCGACTGGTATGTGCTATGCAGTTGAAATACTGTGTGCAAATATTCCGAAATGTATTCACTCTTCTACCGCTGTGATGCTGATATCACCCCATTGTTTGCCGGTCTCAAACTTGATTCCAGCAGAACGCCCCCCCCGTGATTTCCCTTGACCGCGATTCGTCGATATTCATCACTGATCGGGAAGCCCTAGGTCCGACGTCAAGCAAAAACTGCGATTGGTTAGGAGTAAGCGAAACTGCGATTCGCTAGGAGTTAAGCAGGTTAAAATGACTCGACCACCATATTGAAGTCTTACCCTGAGTCCTCCTGCTCCAATGTCGACTGGCTGAACAAATTGCGCACGTAGAATACCGGAGAAAAATCGAAAAATTGTCCTGGCGCCAGAGACGGATGGTTATGGATGACGCGACCGTGACGATCCCCACGCGACGTCGCTAATCACCGCGAGACCGCGTACACCGGGAGCCTGCCACGCAATTGAGTAGGCATTTATTATCATGAGGGTTACTATTACAAGGTTCCGAGTCAGGACAAATTAGTAGCTCGCGAGCTGCAACCTAATTGATTCGAACGGAGACCACAAATCAGACCCAACGCAAGGAAGGCCGCCTATGCGCCATGATTCAACCGGGCGTAATACTTGCATAGTGACTCCGTCCAGGCGTTGGCACGGTCCATACGGCTCACTCGACGATTCCTCGGAGCAGTAATTGACATCTGAGCTTCGAAGTTCGCGCATGGCTGAGAAAATAACCGCATGTCCATCGCGCTGCGTCGGGCTGTCAAGTTCAAGTTAATAGATGAGTGAGCGAGTAGGTGCTTGTAAGTTACGCTCTGTAACGAAACAAGGTCCCGCTAAAATACTTGGATTTGGACGGTATCAGGTTATTGGGAGGCTGAATGTGAACAGCAGTGGTCTATTCCAGCGCGGTGCCACGAAGTTGCGCCCTGCCGAGTAGGAGAAGGAAATCCAGTTAGCTAATATATGAGATTCATCCACAGCGGGAATGTCCACCGCGCGTCTGGTTTATATTCATATTTGTTCAACGAAAACGAGTATCTTGGGAAAGACATCCCTAAATTCGTGATTCAATATCGTCCAGGGCTTATGAAGAGAAGAAGCAGAGTGATGTTGGACCAGTGGGTCGAGGTGAAAGAAAGTGGTGACAAGACCTGCGCAGCTCACGCGATGGGCCGTTGGTCGAGCTCCGCGATGAATCTCCCTAGTTCGATCATAGAGGGGAAGCTCCCGATTCGCCATTCACCTTGGGAGTTTCCCCAACGAAGACGCAAGTGAAAGGAAAGTTGACCCAGATACTGGAGAATTTCGGGGCATTGGAGATGGCTCCAGAATGAAAGCTAGTATTGGCAAATATGTACTCACTTGATGTATGTACAGTCAACTCTGTTCTAACCCGCACCCCTCGGTGGACCCAAAAGCTATAGGTGACTGCGAGTTATGGGTTATCTTTGCCAAAATTTGGCAAAAATCTGTCGAAAAAGTATGTGGTACCGCAGAATACTGTACCATTTCAACCAAATTTCAGGTGACGGAGGGTCGTGAACTGAACAAAGTTCACCCAGGTGACGGTGACGGATGGTTTTGGGGGTCGGCATTCGCCGGCTTACCATTTACGGTAATTTTCCTATGATTGCCGAGGAAGGAACATTGAAATCCAGTGAACAATTGAGGTGACGGGTGACATATCGTACCTTTGGTCAAAATGGTACAGTATGGGTTAAAACAGAGTCGACTGTACTGCCCGAGCTGGTCAAAATTTGTTGACGCGCATTTGTACGTGATGGGAATTCGGATCAACGCCGAGGCTCAAGCGCTTCCTTTTCTTCCTGCCACCACTTTTTTCGAGCCCTCGACCGGTTCTGCCCACAACGACATATGAGTCGCTGAAATGCATCGCGCCTTGAAGACCCTCGAATTGGTGGAGTTGATCTGTGCGCAGCTGGACCCAGAAGAACTCGGCAAGTACACCTCGGCGGCCTCGCACGCTGATCTCTCGCGGCTTGCTAGAACGTCCACGATCTTTCTGCACCCTGCTCTGAACGTCCTGTGGAGGCACCAGGGTACCATTATAAACCTCCTCAGATGTATGCCGAGCGATCTATGGGAGATTACAGAGACTCAAATCAGCGATGAAGATGGTGAACCAATATTAATGGAGCTTAAAATCGTGAGATCCAAGTGTCCTTTTTTGTTGTATAACTGATCCTTATATCCATAGACTCTGCGACGACCCGTAATCTTCGTCGATTGGCAGCGTTTCCTCTTTTACTCCCACCGCGTGAAGTCGTTTGACATCAACGAAGACGCCTCCCTTGAGAGTCTGGAGGTCTACGACACCCTCAGTTTGTGTTTCCCCGAGGAGTACCTATTTCCCAATCTGCAGAAGCTCCGATATTGGCTTCTCGATACAGCCGACTCTTTCCATCATATCGGCTTGTTTCTTACTCCCGGACTCACGAATCTCGACATCACTGTCGAAAACATCTCGCACGTACCGATATTCTCGACGCTGGCTCCCAAATGCACGGGTCTGACGCATTTCAGCCTCGGAAGTCCCGGCCTTCCCATCGCGGCCGCCCTACCAGCCATATCCAGATTCGTATGCACGCTGCGCCACATCGAATCACTTGTTGTGGCCCGCCTGGATCAGGCAGCCATTTCCCACATATCCCGACTTCCTGGCCTCCGGTCGCTGTGGCTTATGTGCTCTGATACACCCATCCCTTTCTCTCAGATTCCACCAAAATTTCTTCATTTTCCTGCTCTCACAGCGCTCAAGTGCGAGACGATGGAGCATGCCCCTGCACTCCTTGAAACTCTAAGAAAATGCTCTTTGGAGGAGTTCACGCTCATCTCAAGAGGTCGTAGCGTCCCGGCCTTAAAGACGACCACCCAGCAATTCTATTCCGCTCTCGCCACAAATTGCTCACACTCGTCGCTTCAAAAATTAAGGATAGATGGGCGTTTTTGGAATCCCAGTGTCAATCAACTTGACATATATTCGGTTGAAGGAGAGATCCTCAAACCTGTGTTTTCTTTCGGCAATCTTGTTAAGGTGTCGCTCTCACACCCGGCCGGCTTTGATCTAGACGACATTTGGGTCCAGGACATGGCTTGTGCATGGCCTCTTATCGAATCACTATTGCTCTCATCCGACCGCTCTCATCGCATCACCTCCCGGGTAACCCTCGAGGGCATCTATGCTTTCGCAAAGCACTGCCCTCGTCTGCAGGTACTGCGCATGACTTTCGACGCCACCGTTGTCCCTAAAATCAAACTCAACGCGAGGAAGAGAGTGTCCCAAAACAGTTTAGACCGCCTCCATGTCGGATACTCCCTCATCAGCAAACCACGCCCCATCGCTAAATTCTTGTCCGCTATATTTCCTCATTTGAACACCATCGATACCTTGTGCGAAGACCTTCCGGCGCACATGGCCGACACGCTGGTTGTCGCCTCCCACGAGGGCTGGAAGAAAGTTGAATTAACACTTTAGTAATTCTAGGGCGCCTCCGCACTTCCTGCGCCCAACTCACATATGGTTTCCGTTTGCAGATCAGCTTTTCTTGTAGCCCCACCGACTGGTACGTCATTGCGGCCTGCATTTCCATCTCCCCGTCTCACACCCGCTCACAGATTCCTTGCGTTAATTTCACGCAGTCCATCTTGCTCAAACTGCATCCTGCCCGCTTACCATTTGTTCCTCGCAACTCCGTCTTATTCGCCCGCAATGTAGTAGCACTTGTTCGCCGCTCTCGCACCGCAAAACGAGTGAGTGAGGTTATACTCAAAATACATGGTAGAGCACACAGCCAAGAAAGTCGAAGCAGCTCTTTGGGATTTATAGACCGGCTCCCCACTCCCTGCTCCCAACTCTACTAACATCGAGCTTACCGTTTGTCCGACCTGTGTTTCTTGCCAATTTAGTCATACTTGTTCACTCCTCTCCCCACTAAAGAAAGAGCGAATTGCACTTCTGCTCAAAACACATATCGGTCGCAAATGTTTCACGCACCTCGAAAGTGCCCCTGTAGCTTTGCGCCGCTGCAAAATTTCGCATTGCCGCGGTACTGGTTGAATTTCATCGAGGCCCCGATTTCGGTCACCATGAAATCAACGTAACGAAGGTAATAACATCCAAGGTCTTGAACAAACGAGGAGCAAATCAGTACGAAAAAAGACGTAGCGGAAGGTATCCCGCCGACCAATATTGAGGGTGTTTTATGGAAGCTTTGCACGGAAGTTCCTGGTTCGGACCAGCTGAGACACGGTCATGTCCATATAGCCGTCCTTCGCTTTTCTTCCGTTTTTTAGTGGGGATCGAAATTGGCCTCGCAATCCTTCCTGCATAATACAAGGACTCATTCAGTAAGAATGCGTCCTGGTGGCGGAATGTATCACGCCCTCAAACAACTAGGAGCCACGTCTCTTCTTGATAGCGGGAGGCCTTGGTTCGAATCCAGGCCAGGCTGTTCCCTTAGCGCCTTTTGTTTTGTTTTGTTTTTGGTATTCTTACGAAGAAAATAGAGAGTGGGAGCTTGTTGATGGAACGAATAAGTTTAGGGTTGGGTTCGCGTGCCGTTGGATTCTGCTGCAAAATCAAAATCGCGTGAGGGGCGAAATTGAGTCCGAATTATCCGGAAAGCGCTCTCGAATCACTTGCGGTCTTCATTTGCGGTCTGAGTCATGCACAGGAAGGAGAAGAAAATATGTTGACGCATGCCGTTGGGCAAAGCGCGGCGCGCGAGGGTGCACGCTCGGGTGCAAGTTGGCCGAAATCAAACTCGACCGCGTCATGGCTAGAAGAAAACAATCAAGTTCATTCTGCCTTGGTGGAATCGAGGTCAATCGTCGTCTCTAACAAAATAAAACGATTAATATATATGTATTCTAACAACAAACTTCTAATAATGATAACGACCACGAACTTCAAACCGACAAGCAGAAGGGCGTCGTAAGCGGATCCAAAATGGTCCACAGAATCGGCATCCCCTGGCTCAAGCCCTCAGCGTCGAAGGTACGACCGCTGACGACCTTGCTGAACGCCTGCATCGCACTCTTGAATACCCCAGCGGCCTTCTGCGTCGGCGCATTCAAGCGGCTCAGCAGCGTCGGCTCGCTGAACATCTCGTCCAGAGTGACGTACGTCTTGTTCGCGATGAAGTTGGGGCGGTTGAACGCGCCGCCGAGCAGGATCTGCCCGACAGCCGAATCGAGCGCGGGGAGGAACGGTGCGAGGTCCTGGACGCCTTTGGTCTGCGGGAGGGGCGCGTAGATCGCGACGGGGTGGTAGGGCAGCACCAGCTGGGCGCGGACGACCTCGTTGCTGTTCATCACGCTGTGCAACACGCTGACCAGGTACGCGAAATGGGTCATGATGTCGACGAGGCCGCTGTTCGTGGTCAGGGACGTAGGGAAGTCGAAGATCTCGGCCGGGACAGCCTCCGCGATGAAGTTCTGGAGTTCTTGGTCGGCGCGGACCATACCCGGGTTGGGGTAGTACGCGTTGACGGTGGTGGTCATGAAGGTCCTGATCGCGTCGGTGACGACGGAAGCGTCCTCGAAGAAGGGGAAGGACTTGAGGGCGGGGCCGAACTTGCTATTGATAAGACCGCGCGCGGCGAGGTGCGTGGTGAAGTAGTTGGACTGCCATTTGCCGGCGGTTTCGTAATAGAGCGTGTCGGAGAAGTTGGAAGCAGTCGATCCACGCCTGTTTTCGACGCGATTAGTATTTGCCAAATGCCAAAAGCTAATGCAATGCATCGCTTACCATGAGAATAACTCGTCGACGGGACCTCCATCGTTCACGAGCGTTTTGATGGCGGAGACACGGAACGCCCAGGTTTGGTAGGCCACTAGGGAAAATCAGCAAGTGCGCGAGAATATTATATGACGAAGTCTTACATCGGCCCATTAGAGCGAGTATGGGGTGGTCGGTGCTGAGGGTACGGTACGCAGCCGCGTATACGAGATCAATGACTTCGTGCGTCGCGACGAGGTGGTACCACTCGCCCCACCAAATATCGTTCTGTGCGAACAGCATCTTGGCCAACTGCCAGTCGTTGGCGGTATCGAGCGGCGTGTAGATCAAGGGGCTGCCGTTATTGGCCCTGATAGCGAGGGGAAGGAAATCGTCAGAGATCGGATGAAGAAAAAAAAAGGCATCAGCGGCCGCGGCGTAGCGACCTTCGATTAATGGCTGTTCCGCAAGGCGGCGGTAGTCGATATAAAAGAGGCGACCGGCTTTCTGGAGCGCCGCATGGGTCAAGGTGGTCAAGTTTTTGGCAGTGGCGTCATCGACGGTGAAGGACAGTGTCTCCGAGGCATTGATGCGGCGTATGCTGTACGGCTGGATAGACAACCTCTCCATAGCGAAGAGGAGGTCTGAGCTTCCATTCGTAAGCGCACCGGATACCACACCCGAAGGCATGGTCGACTCCCAGTTGCCCGAGTTGTAGAGCTTTTTGTAGTCGTCGAAGGTGTTGAGTCCACCGGCCTTTACAATCGTCCAATCAATACAACCTGCGCGCGCGCCAAATCTCATGGGGAACTCACCGCGACAACGTTTTGCGCTGCAGTTCCAGCATCTGAGGTGACGGCGGCTGTCCAGGGAAGCTGCAGACCGAAGAAGTCGTCGGTCATGGCTTGTGTGACTTCGTCGCCCAGAGGACCTGTAGGGTAAAAGGGCCCATTGCCGGCGATGTCTGGACCGTAAGTGAAGTTGACACGAGTCGCGGAGATGGCTTCCGCGCGAGCAGCGCTGGCGGCGGCTCCCAGAGGGATGGTATATGGGCTGACGGTTTGGCGAGGGAAAACCGCGGCTTGGACCGCGTAACTGGTCGAAATGAAGACGAAGGACTGTAGAAGCATGGTGCGAATTTTGCGCTCGTAAAAAGAGTGTGTGAGCGCGAGGGAAAGGAAACAAATGCAGGACACGCGGGAGAACCTACCTCATGATGGACGGTGCCGCTTTATGTTCGAGCGCTGAAACCTACCGTCGAGCGGATCGAGGGAGAAAGACTGTCCATCAGTTTTGATCGAACGCTGAAACCCAGAATTTGTGATGATAAACCCGATAGCGTTGGAAGAATGGTATCCCCAGATTCCGGTTCTTGCGCCATTGCATCGCGAGTTATCTTGCGAGGCTGCTAAAGTACCAGCTGCAAACGAGCACAGTTAACAACATCGTGCACGAAGGGAACAGTGCAGGCCGTCGTGGGGAACGTTGTCGGAGCCAATTCAAGCTTCATCGTAGCGGGCGCATTCGGAGAAGATTAGGTGGAATTTCACATGCCCTGACCAGCTCCCGTGGCGACGTGGTTTTTTGTTGCGGGCCCGTCCCTTGGTATTCAGATGCGCCCGAATGCCAATTGATGCAACCGGGTTATTTTTTCAGTCCAATGTGCTTCGGGAGAGTTTCCGCCGGTGAGTCTTAACAACGCACACGGAGATTCGCGCAGTGACAATTATGCGTCGTTCACCAAACATTTTTGCCGATGTTTGTTGGATGTTTGATTGATTTTCACAGATCCTCGTCGCCCAGGCCCGAAGGCCAAGGGCCGGAGCAACTTTTTGCGGATGATTGCCGTGTCGAATCCTCCGAGTTGGTCATCACTGAAGCTTGCCTGTCCAGACTCCAGTGGAGCTCTCTGCGGTATGTAACGCAGAGACTCCGCGGTGTAAATTGGGCTGCAAATTGTTGGTGAGCAGTGACTGAGGCGCGTTAAGGATGTACAGGCGATTCAGATTCACCTTCTTCCACCTTAATTGGTCGAGGTCAATATCTTGTGAATATCCCAGCTTTTTGAAATTTGATTCCGCTGGACCAACTGGAGCGCGTTTCGGTCTGGAGAGGGAGTGATACATTGTAGCTCGTCGGCCGCCGTCTGTTGGTAGGTAGGTAGGTAGGTAGGATTACACGGCCGGTCCAACTCATGAACGCCGGTTCCAGGAATTTTCCCGGTGTACACGCACTATTTACACCTTCGTCCCTGGGCCTTCCTATATCCATCAAGCCGAGCTCACGGACGCAGTTAGACTCGCCGCGGTAGAACTAAACGAATATAAAAAAGCGAAAAATATCAGCACATCAACGGGTTAGCCTCTCAAGCATCTAAACGGAACACCGGAACAGCGTAAAACACCTCAAGGACATCAAAAGCATACTTAGCAACGAGTGCGATAGTCGATCTCGGATAAATAATGGCTTTGAGGAACTCAGTGTTTGAGAGTTCCGCCATTCGGTGTCCCAGGTTTGGCAAATCAGAGCAGAGTTTCCCAAGAAGCACAGCTCTAAGATCAGTCAATGCAGTCGAGGACTCGCATGAGATCAAGGCGTGTTCGGGGGTCTCAACCTCCGATTTACAAAACCTACACAACCGCTCCGATCGAGGCACAGGTTGATGCGCATGATCGACATAACGCAAGACTTCCACGGCTAACAGGTGAGTAGAGAGCAGAACAGAGGTTATAGCCTCTCGGTGCTTCTGAGTTTTCACCAGAGTTAGGTAGTGCCGTATACAAGAAGTTATTTGTGTTGGTGCCTTGTCCTTTTGGGGTTCACAACGGCCGTGCAGCAGATAGAGCTTGTCAGATGAGTCAATTTCCTCTTGCAACCATCCCGACATGAGTCGCTGCACAAGTTTAGCATAGTTCTCGATGTCTACAATAGATGTAGAGTGCGACAGAACCAAAACAGGGCAGTGGAATGGAAGTCTCCTCGCAGCTTTGATGAGATCTTTGGCCTATGATTTTCCCCCTGGCTAGAAAGTTCAATTGAACTATTCAGAGCAGCGCGGGCATATGCATCATCGTGAAGACCAAGAAAATACACCAAGTGGCTAAGAATGAGAAGAAGGTGTCGGACTCGGAGAGGCAATAACCCAGTTTCTGTGAACAAGGGCGCAATCATGGAGCGGCTATGGAGATTGAGCATTTGACATATGAGGCTAACTTGAACTTTCATTAAGAGCTTGATGTGCACGTCTTCACTGTCCGGAGCAATCTCGCATCCGTGGATCAAGTGACAATCGGCGCGTGCCGTATAAAGCTGCCTGAGTTCCTTTGGCGTTAGACGTCCCGTCATGTCTTCAATGACCATAATTCGATGTCCACAATAGCGCGCGGTGCGTGCCATGGCTTTATAGTGGTCTTCAAATATATTCTGTTTGTCTGTTCGGATGTGGATGCCTATGTATTTCTCGTCCGTTTTTATGGTGAGCTGTGTGGTGCCAAGATGGAGAGTGGGAGGCAGCGAGAGCATCGGTCGAAACATCAAAATGATCATTTTGATCAAGTGGACGAGGATCAAGTTCGTGGCACACCAGTGTTCCAAGGTAGACAATTTCACGTGCAGATCACGGACAGAGAGGGATACCAGGAGTAGGTCATCCCCTTGAGCCCAGATCAGAGGAAAATGCAAGAATATAGATCGTTGCACCCTCTGGCCCATTCCTTGAGGCAGGTAATGTAACAGTCTCGGTTGCCAGCCAGAATATTAAGGAATGGCGCTCGGCAAAATTGAGTCCAGCGTTGGCAGTGCGTGCTGACGCAATCAGTCCGCAAAAGGCAGCGACCAGGAGCGCATTGCGGACAACAACGACGAGCACTAGGACTTATGGGACAAAATGCTATCCATTAGATATATCTTACTCGTCGGACAAAACCTGGAGCAGGACAAGGCTCTGGGAGCAAAAATGAGCTGGATGCTCGACTATTAAGGTGGATGTAGTTTTTATGGCTCTCGATCTTTGCTCCATAGCAGCATCCGTCCAGATGGGAAGGGCTCGTATAGATGACTCTGAGGACTGCTGTGGCACTTTTGGCAGACAGAGTAGCTCAGAGGGCTAACGGCGAACTTCGGCATCGGAGATGATGGTGGTAGGAAATTGGAAGGTGGAAAAACAGCGAGGCGGGCGAGAACACATGGATTACGTGCTGATCCCACGACATCGATGACAGCGTGATCTACAGTTCGAACTCCGCAAGTAGTCCAGGCTCCCGGTCACTACCTTTGATGACGGTCGGTGATGGGGTAAATCAACGCTCCAAAATGGCCCTACCTCCGGCCGCCCAATAGGGTAAAACAGCTTTCGAACGGGCACGGTCTGGGATAGGGTAACGGAGTGCGAGACTTTTTTTTTTGAAACAGTATACCTCAGATCATCTTTCACGATGATTTTGAGAGATTTGGCCTGATAATAACAGGGTCAAGGGGGCACGCGGGCAGCCATAAAGCGCCAAGAGCGAAAATTTGGACCAGGGAGAGAAAAAAATGACATTTTTGAGGAATCCTTGGTCGGATATAGGGTAAAACAGCCCTCCTGGGCCAAAATTCCTAGGGTAAATCAGCGTCAAAGTTCTGAAAAAATCCGACCGACATCCAAGGTAGTGACCGGGGGCCTAGTAGTCCCCACCTCTGCAAGGCATTTTTGATGGCACTTATTTAGCCTCAGTAGACGTCCTGGTAGCTTCGGCTTTTGTGGGCAGTATTTCCAACATAGTGAAATTGGGAATCCAAGTCGGTTCAATTTTTGCGGCCAAAATGAAACCACAGGGAAGTCACTGAAGTGCAGCATCTACCTAATTGGGAATTTTACACGGAAGTGCAAGACGATTGAAATGTGATTTTTGGTGGCCTCACATCCTCTGTGGTCGTTGGAGTTGGTATCTAGGTATTGAGACTCCCGTAGGACCACATTATTATTATTTTGCACGAGAATTGACCCAGAACCTATGGCGGTCAAAGTGCACATTTAATGTTTTGACGTTTTTTTTCCCAGTTTACTCACTTTTTTCAGCTATTTGAGCCATTTCACACAGTTTTCTTGAGTGTTCGGCAAGTAGCTCTTATTAAAAAAAATGTGGCTGCCACCGACCTCGATAGTTTTCAACATCAATCTTGAGTAAACATTTTTTTAGGTATTCTCATCTTCAACATTTTTTTTTTGGGAGGATGCTTTTTTTGTTTGTTTTGAGATGGATATTTTTTTTTGAGATGGATGTTTTTTTTTTGAAATGGACAATTTTTTTTCCATGTCGGCAGAGTCGCGTCGAATTTTCTGAAGGGCCTCTTCGTTTTTTTTTGGTTGGACCTTAACCTTAGTTTAGGGTCGATCAAGCTTAGACATGTTCCGAGGACGGTGCCCACGGTGGAGGTGCCTGCGAGCGGCAGGAGGCCCTTGAATGTGATGTCTCTGTATAGATATAGATACAATACACATCACCGACCATCTGGGACAAGGGTAACCACGCATCCTCCACCGCCTGCACCTGTGAGCTTTGTACTGAGCCCGTACGGCAGTGCAGCTGTCGTGGCGCGGATGGTCTCCAGTGACAGATGGGATACACCCAGCATGACGAGGTACTCATGGTTCTCATTGATCAGCGCTGAGGTTCTCGCTTGATCGACCCTAAACTAAGGTTAAGGTCCAAGCAAAAAAAAAAAGCAAAGAGGCCCTTCCAAAAATTCAACGCGACTCTGCCAACATGTAAAAAAAATTGTCCATCTCAAAAAAAAAAAACATCCATCTCAAAAAAAAAACATCCATCTCAAAAAAAAAAAACATCCTCCCAAAAAAAAACGTTGAAGATGAGAATATCTAAAAAAAATGTTCACTCAAGATTGATGTCGAAAACTACTGAGGTCGGTGGCAGCCACATTTAAAAAAAAAGAACTACTTGCCAAACACTCAAAAAACTGTGTGAAATGGCTCAAATAGCTGAAAAAAGTGAGTAAACTGGGGAAAAAAATGGCAAAACATTAAATGTGCACTTTGACCGCCATAAGAACCAAGGTCAAAAAACACAATCTTGCAGAGGTCGATTTTACAGAGGTGGGTGATCGATAGTAATGTTCTGCGTCGCTGAAAAATAGCACACATCATTCCTGCATCAGTGGCAATGTTGACATGAGATAAGTATTTGCACATACACAAAGAACCAAAAATCAGTTTCGAGCTAATCTCTTCAAAGCGGGGAACACCTTTGCGATCTCGTCCTTTGGGGAACCGTACGCGTATTTCGATTACAATGGTCGTAGATCCGACGCACGGACTACGACCTGAATTGGTTCAGGGTAATTTCTCTCGTTCGAGGACGGATCGCTCCATGTCTCATAAATCTTCACAGAGACTCGCTAGCATGTCATGCCATCTGTCCGTCGTTACATTGTCACTGTTTTCAATGTGCATCTCATCACTTCCAGCCCCAGCCAGTTTGGATGCGGGATATCCTGGAACAGGGACGAACAGATCCAGGAACGCAAACAATGAACTCACGCGCACAAAGAAGAAGTACGCAGGCCACAGATCAGAGTCTGATTTAGATCCAATACAACTTGAACGGTTGTGTACAGTATTTAACCGGGAAGCGAAACACTACGTAGAAGCGAAACACCGGCTTTTTCCTGGATCCCAGGCATCCAACGGGCCCCAGTTTTTGTGAGAGGATAGTTAGCCATGAGAAATGGCTCATATTAAAAGGAATTGCGCAAAAAGACTCTGTAGAACCTGTGGCAGATCGCTTTGTGTTTGCTATTTTTTGGCCTATTTTGTTGGATATAATCCGTCAGAGGCACGGTATTTCGGGCGCGCAATTCCTCCTGCAAACGTGTGAACTGGGAGTTTTCAAGGTCGTAGAACACGAATATAAACACCTCTTGGGCTGGATTGCAACGAACGGCGGCCCACAGGTTATTTTGCAGTGTTTCGCTTCCACGTGATTCTGCAAAATCGGATGTTTGTAGAAGAATGGTCTCATTCTCAATCAAAACACAACATTTCCCTATAAAACTATATATTGCCAGGTAGCCCTGACACATCTCTATCGATCTATGAAGACATCCCCAACAACTTTATGCAATCTCGGCCCGGGAATTGCGAATTCGCTTGAGCATTTCGCTTCCCGGTTAATTACTGTATGGGTAATCCAGAAACATGATAAACAACCTACCTGTGCGGAGATGCATCCGAATGAGGCACAGAATCCATGATAGAATTTCGGTATTGTGTTCGCGAGATTCAATTGATTGATTTGACATTTCAGCAGAATATTACATCAAGGAAACCAAACAGCCCTCGCATTTCTTTCGATGCTACCTCGGCTAAAAAAGAAAATTCAGGTTAGGCAAATCTCTCATGAGCTCTGAACGCACGTCGGAGTTAAGCATCATCCGAGGGCAGGCACTGCTGGTAGAACTCGCACAAGACGACGCAGGTACTCCCGTCCGTACAGCAGAGAGGGCTGGTCCACCCTTGTCCTCCGCATTGGCCCCATAGGGCAGTGCACTGGACCGGGAAGAATGAGGCAACAGCTCCAGCCGAAGCAGGAAACTTACCGTGGTGTCGTCAGCACTCCTCACGAGGAGGCCGCCGGTGTTGCTGAGGAGGGCGGACACGCCGACGATAGTGACTGTGACAAAGAGGGACAGCAGAACGCGAAAGTAGACCATGTTGTGGCGGCTTACTAGTCGACGTCGATTAGGATTTCACCTTATATGGCCGTGGCTGTGCCTGTTTATGTGGGTAAACGGAGGACTGTATCTGGGCTCAGGAAATTTCAGGGTGAGTCCATTGAATTGATATGTTGCTGAACTGAGGGACCGACACCCTGAGCCCGTTAACCCAAGACATCAGGATGTTAGTCAATGCCTCGTGCTTGTTATTCCCTGCCGTGAGAAAAATATTCCCAGGTTGACGAGCAAGAGAAGCGTCGGAAGAGCGCACTTAACCTAATGGGATGTCGGGAATGATCCATCACATGTCCTCCAAGTAAGATCGGAACTATTAAAAACTCAAGTGTAACTTTCCCCACCACCATCCATCCATAATTTTTTCCAGGCCGGGAATGAGTTGAGGGGAATCTTGATCTGTTGCTTGGCGATGATAAATCGCAGTAATCAGGAAACTTTGCACTGAGCTGGGGGTTGAAGGGAGGTGGAGGGATTGAGCGGCCATGGGAAATCTCCAGATATCTTCCGGGTCAGGGAAAAGCCACGGAATGTGTGAGAAGAGCCTCTACAGCCCGTAATACGTATATAAGTTGCCCAATGCCTGGCAGTGTCAGTTGCTTGACACCCTCTTCGGCCAGTCAAAGATCAAGGATACAACCGGCAATTGATACATGTGAAGCGGAGCCCAAATCCTGTTATGACAAGGCCATCCAACAGAAAAATAATGTTCAGACATCTATGGAAGTGTGCATATTTGATGGGTTTTCTTAGGGAGTTTGGGTGAGAATCCAAGATAATAATTTAGTGGTTGGCTGAGCTCTGCAAACACTTGAGCAATACATAGAATCTGAGGCTGCCGCTACTTATATACTAAACTGTTAAATGTAATTAGAATGTTCCATAATCTTCTCCTGTGTTCTCCTGTGTTCTACTGACTCTCATCCTGACTTGTTCTGACTCGGTACAACTTGTTACCTTGGCCATGATGCTGGGTTCTCTTTGACCCCAATAATATTCCAACACTTCATTGATCCCTCGGAAATTGGGTAACCTACCGAACCGTTCGTTAGCCAAAGGAACAGGTCTTAGTGGCGACAGATATGTCTGCGACATCTGAGTTGGAATGTAGATAAGTGCTCTGTGGATAAAATCCTGGTTCAAATCCAGGCTAGGTCATGCAGCAATCCAGTTAATTTTCCTTCTTTTTTGCTTGAAAAATTGCAGGCCACTCTTCACCATAAATGGTGCTGAGGTCGCACTGTGGCATTGATGGGCTGAGTACACTCGGAGTTGGTGAGCCTCCTTTTATTCCCAGACTATGTCCCAGGACTTGTGGAGGAAATGCAGCATGACACGAGGTCTTGCTGGATGGAAACAAGGCCCAGCGGCGAAATGTATCACGTCCGTAACATCTTAGAGGACAAAATGGCAGCCTGTGAAATTCCCTGGTTCGAATCCAGGCTAGGTCATGCGTCTGTGATCTTTGTCTTTTTTTTGGCCCATTTATCTACCTTAAATCAAGGAGACCATAGGCTACAGCGCTGATCTTTCGCGTCGAGTCTCATCAATAATACGGTCCCGACGAAATCCCAATTTATATACAGTGCCTTGGTGCGGTTTTTTGGTATGACCAGGACCTCTACTAGTATAAGCTGGCGGTAGGGCCAGGGCTAGGTCATGATTTAACATCATTTTTGTTGATCTGAGGATGCTTCATGGCACCACACGCCACGCAGGCTCATCCAGTGGGTAGGTAGGTAGGAAGGTAGCATTACATGGCACGGTCCAAATAACAAACACCGGTTCTCACACCCAAGAAAGAAAAATCTCGACCTAGGTCAAAAGTTAAGCTGAATTTATAACAATCAGTACACAAACCAATTTTTTTGAAAGCACAAAAATATGTTGTACCTAAATTGGAACGGAAAGAACTGCAATCAGCGGCTCTTTCAAAACTTGAAGCTTGAGTCATTGTCAGTAAGATATGAAAGCCTCACTGCAAGGAGTTCTTTCAGTTGTGCTTCCTAACCATACTGAAAAAAGAACTTTCAGTCTAACAATCCAAAATTTCCTTTGTTCTAACAAAGAGATTTTTTATTGTTACCCTGAAAGTCCTTCTTTCAGGAATGCCTGAAAGCGCTGCTAAATGAACTTCTTTTGGTGTGGCTTTCATAACTCACTGACAATGAATAAATCTCTGCCTTTTGAAAGAGCTGCTGATTGCAGCTCTTTCCATTTCAGTTTCCGCATCAAATGAAAGAACAAATTTCTACAAGTTCAGATTTGCTCACTTATTGGCACACTTTCAGTTTACATCTTGACCTAGGTCGAGATATATCTTTATATGGTGTGTCTCAGGGATTATCCTGGTGTACAAAGCAAGTAAAATACACCATCGCCCCTGTACTTCTCTCCGCCAATCCAAGCCCCAGCTTGCAGACCCCACAGGTTTCCCCCATGCCCCACTGTAGACCCCAGACGACGGAAGGAGTTGAAAATGACCTAGAACAATTCAGCCTCATCAATCCCTCAGACGCTACTCGGACGATACATAGGAACGGCATAAAATTCCTCAAGGACTTCATACACAAATTTACCAACCAAAACGATAGTTGTGCGCTCGTAGATCATGGCTTTCAGGAACTCAACACTATTAAGTTCAGCCAATTACTCTTGCAGTTTAGGCACAGTGTGGAAGAGTTTTCCAGAAACTTAGTGCGTAGCTCGAGGACATCCGGTGATGCCCGGCATTCCAATAATGTGTGTTCAGGACTTTCAAACAGCTGTGCAGAAACGACAGAGGCACTGGTCACGGGGAGGTGGTTGGTGTGTATGATCAAAATACCGCAACTTTTCCAAGGCAAGTGAATGGGTCGACATCATAATGGAGGTAAGTGACTCTGGGTGGCTTTGTGTCTTCACCATAGAGAGATAGTACCTTAGATATCAAGTCTTTTGCACGGCAGATTTGTTCTTTTGTGGCTCGCGTCGTCCATGTAGCAAATAGAGTTTGTCTGAGGTGTTGACTTCCTGCTGTAACCATTCAAGTGCACATGTTTCGACTGATTTTTGGTAGGCCTCAATACTTTGTTCGGTTGCGCTACTGAAATCAAGAGGTGGACACTCAAATGGGAATTTCTTTGTGGCGTTTAGCACATCTCGAGCCCAAGACTTTTTCCCTGCCGCTGCAAGCTCAATAGAACTGTTGAAACTTGCGCGAGCCAAATGGGATGGTTTCAGCGACAGGAGATACTGCAAATACACCAGAAGCAGCAGAAAACGGCGGATTCGAAGCGGCATTATTCCAGTCTCAGTAAAGAGGGGTACGAGCATAGACTGAGAGTGAACATTCAGTATTTGCTGGAGGAAGTCGACTTGAACCTCGCAAAGTTCTTTCACATGAATATCTTCACTGTCAGGAGCAACCTCGCATCCATGGCTTAGATGACAGTCTACGCGTGCCATGTAAAGATCTTTGAACTCCTTGGGTGTCAACCTGCCGGCCGAATCTTCGACTCCCATGATCCTATGCGCGCAGTACCTCGCTGTACTTGCTTTCACCTTATAGTGATCTTCAAACATATTTCTGGTGTCTGTTCTGAAGTTCATGCCCACATATTCATCTTGGACCTTTATAGTCAGAACATTGCGTTGCCAAAAATCATAATAGTAGTCTTGATCATGCTGACTACGATGAAATTTTTGGAGCAAGAATAAACTAGTGTATTGAGTCTTCGCTGCAATCCCGCGGCCGATAAGGAGATGAGCAGAATGACATCTGCCTGAGCCAGTATAGCTATCCGAACGTTGGAAAGAATTGGATCATCAGGATCTTCTAGCATGGCGAGGTCGGCCATGAAGAGATTCCAGAGCACAGGAGATGCGGGGTCGCCGGTGAGTAGGCCAATGAATGTCTTGAATTTGGCTGAATCTTGATGTCCATGCCTGACATAATATTCCATTCGCTCGTATAGCAAGCGCAGCCAGTCAAAAATCGCACCTCCCATTCCCATACGTATGAGCTTTAGCCATAATGAGGCCTGGTGGCGGCGTCCGCATGCTATTATAGTTCTGGTTGCCAGGTTTCAGCGGAAGGTCCTGGTTCGAATCCAGGCTGGGTCATATGGTGAATGTAACCCATTTTGAAGTCGAGTACCTTGCGAATACCAACAGTTCTTTTTACAAGATGTATAGCCTCTCAGGACCTCAATTCTCGTGCCTTACACCTCGGCTAGACAGCGGCGGTTGAGACAAGGCGTTCTCATCGCCCGCCTGGTCACGACGAATTCACAATCGATTTTGAGCAAGCTTGCTACTATAGGTGTAACAACTGGAATCTCTAGTTACATTGAGGCATGACAAGGGAGAGCAATAAGACTCGAGCACTTACTAGATTAAGTGCTGGCCCGGGGTTGCTCTTCCTCCTCCCCCCCACCGACGAGTCCTCCCCCCTCTCCGACGATCCTCCCCCTCCTCCGACCAGTACTCCGCCTCCCCTCGTAGATGTCATCGTCTCCTTCAAGCAGTGGTTCTGCCTCCATCCATTCCTCTACACAGAATGTGAATCAAAGCAACCACAGTCGGGTCAAACTCACCTATGGCCTCCTTATTTACTTCACACCAAGCGTCGAATTCTTCCCGAGCTGGACGCAACGCAGCTTCGTGGGCCAAAAAATAGTCTTCTTTGACCGCATTCGGGTCCTACACAGAGAGTAAAATTTAGTTGCGTTAGAGCATCTGGTTATTTAGACGTATCGCGTACACTTGAAAACCACCCTGGAGGATAAACGAAAAGGATTGCGTCCCGAATCGCCTGAAGCCGAGTGAGGTGAGATATGTGTACCGCCGTTGGTTTACAAACCTTTCTTCTGTAATATTCAGTTGCGATTGGATAGGACTCCTCATAGGAGGTGTTGCTGAGAACGTCCGAGCCGACGGTCGAGCTGCCAGAGAAGTCCGAGACGCTTCGCTCCGTGTCACAAGAGGACGTCGAGGGATCGAAGTAGTCGGCGGAGCTGCTGGGTGGGCCCTTCGCGATTTGAGACATGGGCAACGAGTCAGAGGGAGGTGGACAAATCCACCTCAACACTGGATGTACCCCTATTAGCGATTCATCCGCCGATTAATGCTTTCGCCAACCGCTCCACAAAGCGTGCAGGGATCTCGGATTCTTCGGACCACTACATTTCTCCCCCCTTCTCACCCACCCAAAGTTGCTTTCGAGCATGGCAAAGTTCATTGAAGACACGGAACGGTTCGCGCGGCCTAGCCCCCCACCCGGACCCCCATCTTCGGACCCCTAGTTGTGGTGTTTCGGTTTCCTTTTTTCATCTCTCTCTTTCTCTTTCTCTCAACCTACATTATGCCGCCCTAATATCTTCCCTAAACCGTCCAACCACTGACTCGGAATCTTCCCAAACCCCGCCCGCGCCTCCCATTGCTCGAATCGAATCGCTACGCAAATATTTCCCCATCTTATGATTACTCCCTCTCTTTCCTCTCTCTCTTGCACCGCCCAACCCCACCACGTTTACCGTACAACCTCACTTACCATACTGCTGTCTTCGTCTAACTGGCTACATACAGTAACCCTAATGAATCTCAATCAATCAATCAATCAAGCCGATTAATGCGCGGATTCAAGTTCAGCTAGAACGGATTTATTTTGCGACATTCATGTTCAGAGAATGATCTTTGGCTAGGCAAATTGCCAGAGCAGAGCCCCGACTTTTTTCTCTGAGCATGTATCTGACAAAATAAAAATTGCCAGAGCAGACCTCTGGCTTTTTCTCATGGCCATCCTCGCATGGCCCGCAAACAACGAGTTCGAACTATATGAAGCGCGATTCAGTGGGCACAAGGCCTGATGGCGGAATATATTGCGATTAATTGATGGTGTTTTTTCAGCAGAAGGAATCCAGGCTTGTTCATCTTGTGAATGTAATTTTGAACATGAACTGGAAGTCAAAAGTTTTTTTAACACGAATTAATGCCTCCCAGATAGATAACCGTCGCTTCATTTGTCAGACCCTACAAGGGCTGTCCAGCGATCCAACGATTCACCATCTCCAGCGATTCTTTCGGCTTATCGTACGGCACCTGAAATATTGAGGGTGAGGGGGACAGAAATACGCGACGAATAAGTTCAACGCACCATATGGCCTGCAGCATGGACGGTGGCGAACGTCAACCCCTTGGCATTTCGCGTCTTCCCCGCCGGCTTGCCGTCGACGGTCCACTCCCGCAAGGACTGCGCCCCGAACTCCGCCTGGCCGCTCCATTCTAAGGCCAGCGTCCAGGCCTCGTTCCCGACCCAGTTGCACACCCAGTCGTACGTGCCGACATAGATAAGCACCAGCACGTCACGCTCGAGGAGCGCGCCGACGTACTCCGTGGCGCCTTTCATCATGTCAAGCGTCCCGCTGAAGTCGAACCCGACAGGATGCGAGCATGCGTTATACGTGGACACTTCCACGCCGAGCAGGTCTTGCACGTCCTTCTGGTTGAGGTATTTTATGATTTCGCTGTAACCCGTCAGCGACCATCGCGCAGAGTAACCTGAAAGGGATGAGGCGTACTCGATCTCGTCGTAGCATAAGCCAGAGTCACCGCCCCCGCATTTCTTGGAGAGGTCGTACTGGTTCAGGCCTGTCGATGATGAGCATAAGTAAATGTCAAGATGCAGAAAGGTAACACGCACCCGTGGCGAAGTATGGTACCATAATTGAAAGATCGCAGAATTCGAGGGCCGCTTCGCAATTGATAAGATCGAACACGTCCTGGCATGATTCTTTGACCCATTTTGTGCATCGTGGGAGCTACGAGCGACGGATCAGCCCGTTATCATTCTGTTAGCGAAGCACATACTCGCGCTTTCATTTGAACACATGTTCTGCATCAGGGTAAGTAACGACGGGTGGTAAATGCCACAAGTATACTGACTGGATATCTTGAATAGGCGGGAGAGATGCTGGGGAGCACTGCATTTCATACCTGGGAGAATTACTGCATGGAATTTCTGGGTTATACTCTGAAGCTCACCAGGATGGAATCATAGTGGGTACATCTGTCATTCCGTTTCCTAGACCGAGGTGTAAAAGACAACCAATCATCACTTGACGAAGGCATACCAATCATGACGGATGTGAGGTTGATCGGTGGCAGACCCGCTTTCACGAGGCGCGGGTTTTGGTCGTACACCGCAGCAGCAAAGAGAGGAAGATATCGGCCCTGGAAAAGACGTAAATTTAGCCACCTAATATATTTCCTCATTGAGGCCTGAGAACGCACGCCGTACGATTCACCCGCCATGTGGAACCCGCGTCCTTGGAACTTGGTAAAGTGCGCGAAGAAAATGGCTACAAAAGCAGCGATGTCCTTCGCGGCTTCCTCCGTAGTACTCTGGAAAATTTAGAGTTCCATCTAAACTTCTTCGACGTAGAATACGCACTACAGTCTCGCCATATTCAGCATACGAGAACCCAACGCCGATGGGCTGATCAATGAAGAATATGTTGGCGTTCGAGTTCCACGATTCGGGATGGAAAACTGTCCCGTTGTCCGCGTTGACCACTCGGCAAGGTCCTGGTCAGAGTGATTGTCAAAATGAGAATGCATCAAGCCGAGCAATTCGCACCTAGCTCCATGAACAATCCGACCCCAGAAGAGCATCCCGGTCCTGCGAGAGTGCATGAGCGAGTTGTAAGTAATTGCGGAAGATATGCGCAAACCTCCGTTAGTCCAGAATATCACGTCGTCCTTATCTGGGTCACTCCTGCTCTCGAAAAAGTAGAAGAACAAGTGGCGGGCCTGGATGTCGATATATCCTGTGTAGGCGCTGTATCTCGAGTCAGCCGTCTCATCGCATCGCTGCCCGGGTGTCCGTACTTCACGCTCTCATCGCAAAACTTGCTTTTCTTGATACGCACACCGTACTGAGGAAATTCGGGATGTGCGAGCGCCGTGAATGAGGTCTCGGAGAGGATGTCGAGTGTTCCCGTGGGAGCAAAGGCCTGGTCGCCCGTAATACCGTTGGGGCTGCTGAAGACGGTCTGCGAGGCGTGGGTAGGAGATCCAACGAGAAATATCGCGACGAACGCCAAAAATCGGAGAGACATCGGTGTGTGGGGAAAGCACAAGGAAAGCTGCGCCGCAGCGACATCACGACAAGAATCAGATATCTTGACATCTTGCTCCATATGGGCCAAGAGCGGCTCGGCTTGGCTTGTTGGCTCTCACGGTCCAAATGTTCAACAGTTTTATAATGGCATTGGGTAGCTAGCATACGAGCCAGCGTATATCAAACGCATATCGCAGAATATTGGATCTTGCGATTCAAAACTCGGGGAATAATCGTAGAGTCCTCTTCGCCGACGTGAGAGAATACTCAATAGTACATCGATTTCTCTTAGCTCTGACTCAAGTGGACGGGCGGAAGTATTCAGTTTCAAGATATATATACAGCGGCAAAACGAGACGATTCCCTTTTCTGGACGTCACAGAATATTAGTACGCCAATTCGGCAGGCCCTCTGGGAGTATCATGAGGGCGTATTTCACTTCTGAGCAAGGGAATATTTGTACCGTTTTTCGATGCCCTGATGAGAAGTCACGGTAAATAATAAAAACACGGAAAGATCGATACTCGTGTACTTACATTCTCGGTCCAAGCAATTTGTGCCTTCAATTCGGTCAGCCCGAAGGAGAGAACTATGTCAATTTCAAGGCAATAGTACAGTCCGAGCGAGCCCGTCTGCCGCTTCAGACTCTGGGCGATCTGGGACGTATCTGCGCGGACTGTGCAGAGCACGGAGTACCTGTCTAAACTGTTCATGAGCGTCTGCTTCGTTCAACATATGTATAAAGAACTCACCAGGGTCAATATCCGCCCACATGGGATCTTCATCCTGGCCAAGGTAACGCCATATTGGTAACTGCACGGTCCGCAGACCGACGAGGTCTTTTGAAAGCCGCACATAGCTCTTCCGAAATTCCCTAGTCTCAAACACGCGGATATTCTGTCGAATTGAGATCATTTGCACGTACTGAAGGATTCGAGATTTACCTTCTTTAAGATCGCGGAAAACCTCTTCGGAACACGCAGTCGTCCGTCCGCATCCCTTTCAATGGATCTCGAACGAGAGCAATGTTCCGCATTATTCGCCTCGTAAACAACCGAACATTTTACCCCATCGGTGTGCTTCGAGATCCTCGCAGACACAAAATGGTCCAGATAGAAGGAAACGGCCCCGTCTGCGACGGCTTTATTCCTGCGCCAGACGATGAGTACACATATAAAGCGATGTGGGCTGGGCGGGTACGTACACATGAGAATCAGGTCGAGACAGCTCCAGGCCGAGCAATTTCATTCTTTTCTTGAGCTCCGTATACAACCACTCACTCGCCCCGAATCCACCGACGAGGAGGACGGACTAAAGTGTGAAGCCCATATGAGACGGCAAATTCCCTTCACAAACGCGGGTACTTACCGATATCGGAACCAAGGCGGTGTTCACTTGATTTTCGATAGCGGACACAATGGCCTCCAGTGAAGGTTTGAAGAATCCGGCGACGACGGCACTGTTAAAACATTTAGACATCTTCGCACAAACGACAAGTTCGACAAAAGACGTACCTCGATAGCTTCAACTGACCCTTAGATATGTTCAATGCTTCGTCCTTATCGCGAGGACGACCGAATCTGATGTAAGACCATTCATCCGTGCTACGAAATCTTAGTTTAGTTGTTTTGTCGAAACAATCCGCAATGTGTTTGACGTCGTCCGCATATTTGGAGCCTTGCAATTTTGATATAGAAATATTATTATTAGGGAAAGAAAGTTATGTATGCTGCGCACCTTGGAGGTGCTCGCGGGCGCGGTCACTCACGAATATTGATCCCTTGAAGAGGCCTTGAAGCGGCAAAAATAAATCAGAGGGCGGAGGGAAGGGGAGGGGAAGGAGGCAGCGGCTTACACTGCGGAGGTGCGATCTCTTCAAAGGACTCGCCTTTGAGCGTCTTCAGTTTGCGGTATGCGCTAATATCGATCGTGCCACCGCCGGCGTCGACGATAACGACACCTTTGCCGAGCTGAGGGTCGTTGATCAGTATTCAATGTTCATTCCAATTACGAAGCCACTACCCGCAGAGGGTCCGTCGCAAGTCCGTTCGTGATACAAAAATGCAAGCTCGCCTCGCCTTCAGTGACGAAATGGATGCGTTCGCGTCCGTCACTGGTGTTTGGAACGAGTCCAGCTATGATGGCGGCTTTGCGCATATTCGATTGTTGCTCGGAGGACGAAGGCTGGCAGAAGTCCGAGTGGTAAGTAACCCTGCCGCACTGAAGCTGTCGCAGAACCTTGACGATGATCTCATAAGCTGCACCTCCGTCCTAGCAAGGCGACCTCGATGCGTGCCCCAAACTTCATCCCTCAGCTTCCTCCCAATAAACATGCTCTCGACGTCCTAGCCGATTTCTTGCGATACTTGTTTCAATGCGCCAAACAATATATCGGGGAGCATTACCCGAGCGGCAGTGCGCTGTGGATTTCTCTCGAAGACACGATGGAATTCGTCCTCACGCATCCGAATGGTTGGGAGGGCCTGCTCCACGATGCTTTCTGGCAGAGTCTCCGCCCCCAATGCTCTGGGCCTCCCCGATTGATCGTAGTAGATTGCAGAAGGCACCTTTGAGTCCCCTCCAACATGGTCTTGGGCGGGGAAGCTAAAAGAATCGGTGGCTTAGATAACACACTCCTTAACTGGGTATAAACTCACCGTGTTACCGGTAAGATAGTTGGAATCTTGCCGGGCTCCAGGAGACTGTAATCGTTTCAGTAAAACCATAGAGAACCACGCAGGCGCATACCAGTAGGATATTCCAGCATATGTCGTCCCGATATCGATACCTAGAACAAGTTTGCGAGCCAAGCCAGCGAATGCTTTCCTGGGTGCCATGGTAGATGGAGGTCAAGAGTCAAGGAACAACGAGACGCTCGTTCAGAGCAGACGTAAAAACCAGGTCCCATCGAGAAGGAGGCCATGAGGGCAGTGGAAGCGGTGAGGGGTGTTCAGCGGCGGTGGGCTAAGCGCCCGGATTCGACCTATCGGAGTTTCAGCATGCAGCTCTTGCGCCAGGGTATCGCGATATCCCGCTGGGACAAACATTCGGAATCACAGCGAATTCGACATCGATCGCAGATGTTCGCGGTAGGATGGAGGTTTTGGACGCCGAGATTTTTCAAACTGCCGCCGCGTTGTCTGAGTTTGACTTCCGTGGTCGATCGACGAAGACGCACGCATTGGGGCGCCCAGGGCTTGACTCCGACTTGTACAACCGCATGACTCGCGTGTTGGGAGTCGAACTGGTAGACTTGTTCCCCAGGAATAGAGGATCCAACATAGCGCCGGCGATTCTGGTGCAGGTCGCTTTGCAGGCCGCGATGTCGACTTGGAGTCACGCGAAACTTTGCTCCTGGGTGCTGAACAAAACAGATGATGTGAACGGATTTTTGACGGATTTGTACGCAGAAATTCGTCACTCCGGTGAGTGAGACATGTGTCGTGTATCCCTTTCGTCGCTAACGTGCCGCAGAGGAGTCGAAAGATGCAGCAAGATAGCGAAGCATGACGCAAAAGTAACTCATCAAACGCGCCTCCCCATCCGACCTCCGAAACTCCCTGATTCACCACATCGTTAGATGTCTTCATCCTTACCAGGTCGTAGAACAACGAGCCTCCGAACCAGAGAATGATCGAAGCAGAATTCGGGGACAGGATCTCAACCGTTGCTCGATTAGTCGTGGATTTGAACAGAGACATCGGCACACACATAGTTTCTGAGGACCTCGAGACCATCCTTGTCAATCCTGGGGCAAAGTTCGAGCACAACGCGATGGAGAAGATGTGGCCAGATGGTGCTCGGGGATCATCAGAGTCTGTCGTGTGCGCTACGGGCTTGGGACTGCTAAAGAAGGCACAAAATGGGAGAACCGTAATGATGGTGATGAAGCCCAATGTGCTTGTCCGTTCAGATTTGAGCCAGCTCATGGAATGAAGTGTAGCTTGATAAAGGTCTTGTGCGAGTCGTAAATCTTGTGAAAATTTAATAATTAAAACAATGGGCTCCCAGTTGAAATAAAAGCGAAACTGGTGATTAAGAACAAGGTGCTTGTTTAAATCTGAGTCGACCATGGGCTGAAGCAAGAAGAGACTGCAATGTTGACTGTCGTGGTGGAGGGTTGATAGCATCAATTGGTATCGCGTGACGTCCGCGTCCTACGTGTCGAGCCCAAACACGGACACACTCCACACTGCAATCCTTTCTTGATCCTTTCGATGTCTCCTCAGCGTCAACAACACCACAATACACGCTAATCTGTCTCGGCTTGCTGGAACGTCCACAATCTTTCTCAATCCTGCGCTGAACATCCTGTGGAGGCACCAGGGTACCATTGTGAATCTCCTCAGATGCATGCCGAACGATCTATGGGAGATCACGGAGACTCAAATCAGCGATGCAGATGATGATGAACCAATATTAATGGAGCTTAAAATTGTGAGGTCCAAGGTGTCGTTTTTTTGAGTATAACTAATCTCTACTATAGACTCTGCAGCGACCCGTAACCATCGTCGACTGGCAGCGTTTCCTCTTTTACTCCCACCGCGTGAAGTCCTTTGACGTCAACGAAGACGCCTCCCTTGAGAGTCTGGAGGTCTATGACACCCTCAATTGGTGCTTTCCCGAGGAGTACCTATTTCCCAATCTTCAGAAACTCGAATATTCGCTTCCCGATACAGCCGACTCTTTCCATCATATCCGCTTTTTTCTTACCCCCAGACCTCCCCAGACTGACAGATTTCGGCATCAGAATCGAAAACATCTCGCACCTGCCCATCTTTTTGACGCTAGCGCCCAAATGTTCCGGTCTGACGCATTCCAACCTCGGAAGTCCCGGCCTTCCCGCTGCAGAGGCCCTACCAGCCATATCCAGATTTGTATGCACGCTGCACCACATCGAATCACTTGTTGTGGCCCGCCTGGATCAGGCAGCCATTTCCCACATAGCCCGACTTCCTGGTCTCCGGTCGCTGTGGCTTGTGTGCTCTGATATACCCATCCCTTTCTCTCAGATTCCGCCAAAATCCCTTCATTTTCCTGCTCTTACAGCGCTCGAGTGCGAGACGATGCCCCCCCCCCGGCCCGGCTCCTCAACGCCCCCTTGGAGGAGTTCACGCTTATCTCAAGACGTCGTAGCGTCCTGGCCTTAAAGACGACTACCTAGCAATTCTATTCCGCTCTCGCCACAAATTGCTCGCACTCGTCGCTTCAAAAATTAAGGGTAGATGGGCGCTTTTGGAATCCCAGTGTGAATCAACTTGACATATATTCGGTTGAAGGAGAGATCCTCAAACCTGTGTTTTCTTTCGGCAATCTTGTTAAGGTGTCGCTCTCACACCCGGCCGGCTTTGATCTAGACGACACTCGGGTCCAGGACATGGCTTTTGCATGGCCTCGCATCGAATCACTATTGCTCTCATCTGGCCGCTCTCATCGCATCACCTCCCGGGTAACCCTCGAGGGCATCTATGCTTTCGCAAAGCACTGCCCTCGTCTGCACCTACTCTGCATGACTTTCGACGCCACCGTTGTCCCTAAAATCAAAATCAACGCGCAGAAGAGAGTGTCCCAAAGCAGTTTGGACCGGCTCGGTGTCGAATACTCGCACATTAGTAAACCACGCCCCGTCGCTAAATTCTTGACCACTATATTTCCTCACTTGGACATCATTGATACGTTGTACGAAGAGCTTCCGAACTACATGGCCGACGTGCAGGTTGTCGCCTCCCACCAGGTTTGGAAGAAAGCCGAAACAGCCCTTGAGAGTTCTGGAGCGGTTGAACCCAACTCTCATATAGGTTCCGTTCGCAAATCAACTTTCTCGCAGCCCCATTGAGGGTATGTTGTTGTTCCGTCTCCCGTCTCAAACCCACTCACAGCTTTTCCCCATTTTTCCCGTTAGTTTAACGCAGTCCATCTCGCTCAAAATGCATCCTATGTGCTAACTTGGAGCATACGGTTTGTTCCTCACAACCTGTAGCCGTCCTTGTTTCCAACCCTCGTACCCAAGAACGAGCGAGTGGGTTTACAAAATACATATCGGTGGCTAACGTTTAGCCTATCCCAATCTTCTTCGACACCCTAGAAATGCTCGTCTCTTGGCAAGATGTATCATTTTTATCTGATGGCACTAAGTTCGTCTTTTTCTGTGCATCCCCTCTGGAAATATCGTCGCGAAATATCCGCTAGGTAGGTGCGTGCTCCCGTTGACAGTTATCTCGACTCATGTGAGCATGTTTTGTTGGTGAAGCGCACGATGGACCGGGATCCATTATCAGTGGCATAAAACCAGGTCAGGTATTTCACAGCTGGCCAGAGCAAATTTAAACGAGGTACACAGAATGTTTCCACTTCATCGTCGTCGAAATATTACACATGCCCATACTGTAAGTTGAACCGCAACTTACATCGCGTTAACTCATCAATATCATGTGAATGTCCCTGGAAATTCATTCGGAGGAAGGAAACCATAAACTTTAAGGGGTTTCTGGACTATAACCATATCAAAAGATCCTCTCCAAATTTTGTCAGATGTATTTATATCGGAGAAGACTTGAAGGCGCTTGAAAATTATTCTTCGGGTATGAATGTGTCCTAAATTAAAATATGAGCAAGCACCAGGAAATAAAATGATTACGCCCTAGGACGACTCGAAAAGGAGTAAAAACATTAGACGGTTACGTGGTTAGTCGGCTATCACCGTCCAGTGGTGCTGATGCCATCTTTTATGCATGTCTCTAATGCCACCAGTTCCGAGTCCGCTGCCAGCAAGTTTACGCGCAGACAAACTGTCGCGCCTCCCGACTTCTATTAAGGTCAGTGTGTCGCAGCCTCCTGGATGATTACTGATCTCCTCCAGATCATCGCGATAAGTGCCGCAAATGGCTGTCTTGCCGACCTCAAGCTCTTGCAGGAGGCAGTATATCATCGCACTAGCCTATTTGCGGGAGCCCTCCCCGCATTCTACGCAAATCTCGATCCTGCAGACATCCCGACTTCGGAAAAAATGGATGCCCTTGATCCTGCGGCCGGTGACACGCTATACAGAGCGCTCATCTCTGTCCAGGCTCTATACCGCGGGTTCACAAGTATTCCGTCCGAACTGCTGTCACATCTTTGGCCGCGCGTTTGGCCCTGGTTACAATTCCTCGACACGTACGCTTATTTCCTTGTGGGTGCTCCCGTGGCAGCAACCAACTGTGTCCAGTCCCTTCTGCAAATCCGGCAATTCCAGGAGGATCCGCATACCGCCGCCCTCATTGACCTCACCCCTGGGGTCTGCATCCTGGTAGCGAGGGCCTGGGCATTCCTCTTGCGCGCCCCGATCCCAAACGATGATGCTCTTGCTGCATTATGCGACCTCATTGGGAGGCCTCGACAATCCCGGCCTCTGGATGATGACATTCTCCAGCTGCACATTGACGAGCTGATCGAAGGAGCTGGTGGTAGTCCAACTGATTTGGCCGAGCTAGTAGTAACACACATTCGGCTTGCTTTCTCCGAACCTCAGAGATCCTTCTCCTCTAGGAATGCCTTTATCCTTGAAGGTGTCATGCTCTTCATCCAAAATTCACAGTACCGCCCGCATCTCCCGGCGGAGGCGTTCTTGTCATGCGGTATACTGCGTGCAATTATCCAAACGGTGTGCGACCTCAACGCAGCCGGCATCGATGGCATGGATCGTATTTTGGACAACTGCTTCTCGACCATCCACTGGCTGCTGGAAACCGCGCCATCCTTCCTTCCATCGGTCACAGAAGCCGTGAAAGTAGGCCTTCTGCGAGCCATAGTCTCATGCGGTAGTGGGCCTGCCGCGAAAGTCGCGCTACCTCATTTGAAACGCATGTTCTCCCATCTCGCGTCATCCAGCATTCATTATCGTCCTCTGTGCCTCATGCGTGACGCAATACCCGATACCGAAGCTCTTGTTCGAACCAGACGTTTTGCAGCGTCCTACATATCCGATAGTTGGTCGGTTTTCCTCAAGGTACTGGACCGGCGTTTCAAATTACTTGAGTTCTTCCAATCGGACCGATACTATTCTGTTCGGGCGTGTGACAACCTGGCGGTGAGTCTCCCTATCGAATGTCTATAGTTATTTCAAACATTTACTCCAGTGCGGTGAAATTGTCAAGAGACCCGACTTCAAACGCTGCGGCGGCTGTCGGAGCCGCTATTATTGTTCCGAAACTTGTCAGCGTGCCGACTGGCGCAGGGGTGGCCACCGCAATACTTGTCGTGCTTTATTAACCGCATCTCGGCGTGAGTTTCCGCAGCATCCGCCATCACCTGCTTTCTGAGTGTTTGGTAGGATTCCTGGACCCCCTCAGCATGCGGGAACTTAACTTTCTTCGGGCTGTGCTGCACCAAGACTACTTGAGCTCGAAATTCGACATCCTCCTGCAGCAAATCGAGTTCATGACCCACCGTCCTGGCGTGGCCTTCTACACCTCGTTGGATTACACATCCGGCACCGGGAATCCCACCACAGAAATCCATCCCCATTCAGCACACGATGAGTCATCCGACCCCGCGGAACGCGACCTCATCGTACGAGCGGCGAAGAGTGGTGGGCTGATGGAGTTGCATCGCATGTGTCTCCCCATGGGCTCGAGAGCACTGATGATATGGATTCCCATGCGCGCAACCAGTCCGCGGCTGCACGATGGTGTTCGGGAGATCGCCAAGGAATTGTGCGGTCGAGGGAATCTCTCTGATATCCGGCCGCAAATACTGCGGTGGATCCAGGAGTTGGACATGGAGGCGGAGGACGAGTTGCTCGAGGTTCATTGACACATGGTGTAGACGAACGCATGGGGTATGGCAATATTCCAACCCTCATAATTGGCTGAATATGTTACCCGGATAAATCAGAACCAATTCAGTCGGAACGAGTTCTTGTAACCCGCCTGCTATATCAACCTGATTGTATGCGCATACTTTGGTCTACCTGGGTCTACCTCTGCTAACCGGCCATACATCAGCAAGCTTAGATACTAATAAACCAGTGTCCGTCCGGTTCTTTCCCGCCGGCGCGCACATAAGTATGCAATTTACCCTGTTCTGTATTTCATTATATTCGTTTTGGTTAGTCCAGGCACGGTGCTTGTCTAGTATAATTGTGCCGCCTGAGTGGCCTTTCGTGAGCTGTCCTCTACTTGTTCGGTTTCTCGTTCTGACTTGCCCTCGCGCACTTGTAAGTGCGAACTTAACAAACAGCCTGAACGGACCAATCAGCCGTCCATGCCCTCAAACCTCCTTCAAGTCGACATGCGCGCTTCCCTTTTGACACTGATCTTCGGGGTAGCAGCTCTCATCTACTACTTCTACGAGCCTTGAAGATATCCGCCTGGTCCTCGCGCTTGGCCTATCATCGGAAACCTCCTTCACATGCCAAAGGAGCGCGAATGGAAAATATTCGCACAATGGGCGAAGGATTATGGTGCGTTTACATAAATCTTGCTGGATGTCGCCGAATGAGAAATTGTCGAATTTATCAGGGGATTGGTTTAACCGGGGCTTTGCCCTGATGCCTTATTTCCCCCGCTTTCACAGTCTCCGACGCCTGATTCACAAAGAATTAACTGGGATTATGCTGCAGAAATATTGGCCATTGCACGAGGACGAGAGTCGTACATTGGTGAAGAAGGTGCTGCAAGATCCCGACGCCTTTTCGGATTCTATCCGCCAGTACGTGTTTCTCAATTCTAGTGTATACCACCTCACACAAAAAAGCTATTCGGGCTCCGTCATCCTTCGTGTCACGTACGGATACCAGACGGCGCCTCAAAACGACAAGTTCCTGGTTCTGGCGGAAGAAGCGATAGCCGCGTTTGCTGAGACATTCCAGTCCGGTCCATGGGCAGTAGATGTTTTTCCGTGGCGTACGACTCTTGCCTTTCAAGACGTGTCGCATCGCTGATTTACTTTCTCTTCTCAGTCCGCCATCTCCCTTCATGGGTTCCGGGAATGAAGTTCAAGCAGACCGCGGCGGCCTGGCACAAAATCAGCATGGAATTCGCGGAGGGTCCTTTCGAGTGGGCACTCGCTAACCAGGTTGGCTGCTCCGAATCAAAATATTTCAAGGAACTAATTACGCAATGCAATTGCGAAGGATTCATCGCTTCTGGTTCGGCCGAATTTTGTTTCAACAGTTCTCTCCAAGTCGTCCGATACACTCTCGGAGGAAAACCGAGACCTCCTCATATAGGGCTTCCGCATCGTTATTTGGAGGTGCGCACTAGGTTTTGATCATGCTGATTGCGCCTTCAAGTTGACACATCGTAGGTGGAGTGGATACTGTACCTATACACTGACGTCCACTCTGCATATATTGATCTACTTCCTATAGACGGTGGCCGCCCTATCATCCTTCTTTCTGGCGATGGCCCTGTATCCCGAGGTTCAGGTATATCGATTGTCTCATGTGAGAAGTTCTACGCTGGAAGCCAATTGGACCTCTGGGTACGCGATGCACTGGATCATCCTCGTCCTCTGACACATCGTAGGCATACCGCATTTACTGACCAAGGACGACATCTACAGAGATTATCAGCTCCCTGCTGGTTCAATCGTTATGGCGAACGTCTGGTGGGTGCCGATATTAGATTTCAGCCACAGTAAAGCTAATGGTGATACCCTAGGTCCATTCTGCGGGATCCGCTTGTGTTCCCAGACCCGGACGAGTTCAGACTCGAACGCTTATGGACGACAAAGAGCGCTCGACGTGGTGACTTACATTTTTGGATTCGGGAGACGGCAGTTGATCCTCACTCATAAGGGATTAGAATTGAAATGCGCTCTTTCTGGGCTTGTACGGGCGTTCACTTCGCTGAGGCCTCGATGTTCATAGCAATAGCAACGGCACTATCCCAGTGCAACATTCGCGATCCTATCAATTCTCGCGGGGAGCACATACGCAAGGATGTCGAGTACCAGACCGGCACACTAAGGTATTCACGTCATTTATAGACCTGCAGGGTACTGACATCGGAGAAACCGTCCCGAAGAATTCCGCTGCAGTATTACCCCCCGGAAAAAACTCTCAGTGGAATAAATATTTCTTATCGTGCTCGGCGGGAAGTTATTCGATTCCTACGCTGTCGATCTGTAGTTTGTTAGCTTCAGAATTTGACAGAAGATATGGAGTTTTACAGGAGGAAACTTCAGTCCAATCAAGGCCAGATCCTTCAGCATTTTATTCTCAAGACCTGGCGAAGGCGAGACATCATCCATCCACGAGGAGTAGATATTGACGATGCACCAGCCCACCCAAACGAGACCCAGTAGCGAGGGTGTCGCGTTCGCCGCTATTGTCTTCCTCAAATGCTTTACGTGGAAGTTCCTTGTTCGAACCAAGGCTAGACCATAGCCAGGTAGAAGGTTCGTTTTTATTTATTCATTGAACACCGGAGGTCGAATGCAATGAATAGGGTAAGTGGGCACCCGCCATCGTTGCGCAGAACAAATTTGGATTCATGGAGGCGCTACATAGTTCGAATCCAGTTCGTTGTGGGCTTTCTTTTGGAACCCCAGTGGAGCCGAGAAATTGTAGAGGGAAGAAGCGGCAGGGGCCGCGTCTTGGACACAAAAAACTTGGGCGTGCGCGCGGTGAGGGGTGGGAGACTGCGGTTCAACGATTGAGCGGGTGGTGGGTAGTATGTACGGTTGCTTCGCAGTATTTCCACCCCGTACGCACATGTCCACCAGCTCAGCAGAGACCACGGAGGCCGTACCACCTGAGAAACACCCTTGGATGACAGACCTGATGACTCGCTGCAGGAGAGACGAGGCGGCACGCCATTTGGCCCGCATCGATTTAGGCGCTTTTTTTGATGTTGCTCGGCGGTTCAGGTGCGAGGCGCGTATGTTTTGGTTCGCCCTGCTGATGAGGAACGCGTGCAGGTGGCGACGATGACGTATGTGAAGAAGCACACGTCGAGACCTGCAGAATCCGGTGGGGGCAGGGTGCGCGCGCACGATGTGGATTATGGGACAAGACTGACTACGAGGACAGATTTGCAGCCTAGACACGCTCGTGTGGGATGGGTACTGCCCAGAGGACGGAACTGCTGGTCCGGCGGCTCTCCTCGAGCGCCAACCGCTCATTCTCCGCTGCGCATCCAGCCAGAGGAGGTGGGTATTTCGCGAGCCCCGCACGGCCGTGGACGTCTGTAACCGGGTGTCTGGCGGCGGCAGTGTGCTCTACGCTGGACGTGCTCAGAGAGGAGGAGGAGCTGGACGTCGAGCTCGTGAGGTGATGGGAGCTCGCGCTGCAAGGGCCCAGGTCGCTGCCGCAGGGTCCTGAACCAACGTTTGCGCTGTTCCACGATGAGGTCCGCCTGGGCCACATCCTGGTGTTTCCCGGCTGCTGGCCTGAGAAGGGACTTGTGTCCGCCCGTCGCAGAGATCCCCATGGACATCGCGTACGATGGCAGGTGCGCCACGCAGCAGCAGGAAGCGGCAGAAATGCTGCGCGTATACAGGGAAACACTCGGGGGCGACCTCGGATATTTACTGGGGGGGCGGAGATTCAACTTGTGCGTCCTGAACTGGCTGATGCTACCGGGCGACTACCCGCACCGGGACGCCGACTTTTTAGAATGGTTGGACGATACCTCTCAAGCTGTTGGCGCTCGGGAAGAAGCGAAACAGGCTGGGGATGATACGGTTCAAAATAGCGCAATAGTATGTTTGTGATCTTGTGTTCAAACTCTCCCTTTTTTCCCCCTTCCTCCTTCCTTGGTTGCAGTGCAGCCTCATGGCAAAGCTAGGCATCACCGGCGAGGTAATTTAGAAAAGTCCCGGGACCGCTGCAAAATTCGAAACGAAGAAAAGTTCAACATTGAAAAAAGAAATCGAACGCAGAACGAAGCCACGAGCCATGATAGGCCCGATGAGGTTTGACCTTGCTTAAGATTGAACAACGGTAGCAGCAACCTGCCTATGTAGCTCTACAGCATCTCTAAATCAGACCTGATATTTAGCTCGTACAAAGTACCTGTCGATCTCGCCCCTGGGCTCCAAAGACTGCGCGCTCGGGGGCTACACATGGAACTCATCGGCATCGCTGTCGCCCTCCTTTCGATCGCGAATCTTTGCCCACAGGAGTTCGTCATCGAGTGCGACGATCCCGATCAGGCAGTGACCACAGCTAAGTCTGCGGAGGATGTTGATGATGAAATTTGTGCTGAGGGACTGTATTTACTAGTGGACCTGGACCCCACAGTGAATGCGTGCGATGAATTTATGATCGTGCGCATACGTGCACCCGCGGCGTGGAACGTCCCGATTTCGCTCCCTCTGTACCGTGCAGCTGGGAAGCTGTGACTGAATAGAGGCACGCATTATGTTGCGAACAATGTTTTCACCGCAGTATTGATAAAACCTTCCCTTCGAAAGTGGATAATTTTAGTGTCGTTCGCGTAGAGTATTTGGCCGCGCTTGGTTCTTTTTGCGTAACGCGACTGTCACGTGGTTCTCCTTCCACTGCCTCGATCCTCGAGCTAGGCCTCAAGGCCTCAAGGTTGGCTAGATCTTCGGATCATTGCTCTCACAGTTTCCTGAGCTCCATTTCTCGTTTTTCCCGCAACAGCTTTCGACTCCAGTACTCCTAGCTTACTCGTCGCTGACACGCCCCCGCACAAATCGGTGGATATCACTCACTCTTAGTACGCCGATCATTTCTCAGAACACGCCGCCCGCTGGAATCTAGACTGCATTGTTTCGCGAACTCGACTTCATTATGGCACGTAAACAGTTCCAAGGATTTGTTTAGTAATCCCGACCGCGTTTGATTCATGCAACGTTGTTTTCAGCGTATATTCTCGTTATCATACTTGGAATGCAGTCTGCATCCGTGGTTACCGCAACATAAATTTGGTAGCAGAAAGGACGTGCGTGGGAGATGTATGCTGCCAATGTCACCTACATTTTTGTTCCTTGCTTTCCGCCTCCATCTCTTTCGCATATCTTCCAACGAGAATGCCGGACTAGTACTGCGCTGATAACGAGAGGTATAGCTTATTTCGGGACAACTCCGAATCGAGAACACTGACCTGGATGGGCTAGACTGATTGCTGCACTCCAGTCGTGCTTTTCGGACCTGATTCAGAAACAGGAGGAACGAGCGGACAAGTATTCCATTCTTCTGATTTTATGGATCAATCTAAACAGCCGCAAGGATTCAAAAAGCACTCGAAGCGCTCAAGCCCCAGGCACCTACCACTGACCGCAAGACGGCATTCTGGAACTCGTACATGAAACTCGCCGACGAGCATGATAAGGAGTTCAGCAAAAATATAGCACGGATCTCGACACGGCTCTGATCTTTGTGGGTAGTGTTGGAATTTCTTGAGTTACATTTCCAACTAATGGCTTAGGCTGGTCTTTTCTCGGCCGTTGGCTCTGCCTTCATCATCCTAATACAGCCGCAAATCATACTAACGGAGAGCGTCCCGATCCCGGCTATCCTTGTGGTTGTTTAGAGCTTGCTGTATAATCACACTGCTAGCGGCCTTGCTTGCGGTTCTGGGAAAAAAATGAGTCCTTTACTACCAGGCTGCCGGGAGCAGGGGGACAATCGAGGAGCACGGCCACGAGCGGCAACACAAACTCGACGGTTTGCGCCACTGGAAATTCAACCTTGTTCTGTAGATGTTCCCTTTGCTCCAGCAGCTTGCATTGCTGCTCTTTTCAGTTGCTTTGTCGGTTTATTTGTGGATCATCCATCACTCCATCGCGATAATCGTCTTGTCCTTGACATCGCTCGGCTTCATTTCATGCATTTCCCTACTCGGATCTACCTTATTCTCTCCTGATTCTCCTTTCCAAACACCACTTGCGCCGTTCATTGTTCAAGTCATCCCGACTTTACGCGTCGCCAGACGGACGATCACCAACCTTGTTCGATTTTGCAGACACATCTGCTCATCATCGTCTCGTCTTCTTACTGGGGGAGACATGACTTACCTCGTTTCGCATCACATAAACCGGCCTCGGAAGAGTTCGGTGGCTACCCGTGGTATTTTTCACCAAGTCGTCTGAGCTACCCGCCGTTGTCTAGATCTTGGAGACCTCGGCCGATCCCACAATGGTCAGTGTTGCGGCCGAAATGGCCCTCGATTTCCAATGGCCACTGGATATGGATCTCACATCTCCAATGACTCGTCTTCTTGACACCTTCGATTCCTGTTTCCGGTCTACCTCGGAAGCCGGGAAGATTACCCACCAAGTTCGAGCGGGTATGGCAGATCGTGCAATAACTTGTGGCAGGGCGTATTGTTCGCTCAGGCTCATTGCACTTATCTGAACATGATTGATAGTCTAACTCTAAGCGGACGTGGATTCATTCAGATCGACAACGATGAGCTAGTTGAGTTGTCGAACCTTCGCTCGCAATGTGGTTAGGATCGCCCAAGAGTCACTTGACTTGCTACTTGCCAATCGGGAAGACCCGTTGGCTATCGGATAGGAAATACATACCATTCCCTCTCTTCGTCCAATGATATCCAACGACTATCCACTGCAGAACAAGTTGGAAGAATTTCTGTCCTATCTCACGGCTGACAACATACCGGGCCTCGATCATCAGGTCTTCACCAATTACCTGTGCTGCGTAAATTCCTTTCTAGTCCCATGAATCCAAGAATCATTGCCCAGGTAGATAAACGGTAAGGAAAAGGAAAATTCTCAGCTAGGAGTCGTGTTCAATGATATCCTCCACAGCCCTTTCCACATCATTCTGATGTCCCAGCTTTTCAAGACATTCCAAGTTGTTCCAATCGACACTGCCGCAACCACGAGAATTATGAGAGAGTCCTACAGGCACTATCAAGAACTCGCTCTCCTAGCCCTGCATGTGAGTCAAACCTGGCTCACCGATTCCGATTTGACGCCGGGGATGCAGAAATCGATGTGGCTGGACCACTGGACCTTAGACGGGTGGCGCTTAAATATCCGCCAATATCTCGAAATAGGGAATAACATTGCAAATATATCCGGACCTCCCCACGTGGATCACATTCTGCGGCGATAAATGAGGAATACAATTGGATTATACGGAGATCTTCAGCTCTGTTATCCGTAATGTATGGGTTTCGGATTTCGAGGATTACAGTTTCACGGTTGCAACGAAGGAACCTTGGGTTGCATCGGAGGAAACTTGGGCTTTAGCTCTAATGGCACTGTCTAAGGTTTGATGGGAAATCTTTGACTTCAGCATCGCACCCGGCCTTCGAGAGTTTTGCGACTGATCCAGTGCACAGTATCGACACCTCTCCAAGTCTATTATATTTTCCGGGATGAAAAATCCCCCAGTACTTTACGGAACAATTCCCCTCCAATCTCAGGGCCACCTTCTCTTCTCAACTTGGCAAATCTCACTCGGGCAGCGAAGAACACCAGAAATGCGATTTAAGAAGATGTGGATACTTCGGCATCAGATCGGATTTACCCTGCAGAACGAATTGGCAATTTTGTGGGAGGACTGGGCGAAAAGATCGTTTAAAACAGGCAGTGGGGAAGTGCAGATTGGAGGATCAAAGAAGGAATATAACCACTGCAATGATCTTCGGAAGCATTCTGAAGCAGAGATATGCGTCCTGGAGGAATTATCGGGGTTCGGCAGCGAAAACATAACACTCAATTTATCTGTTTAATTCCTGCTCTACGTTTGGTGTATGTTACTGACTTTCTTCGACCAAAGTCTTATTTGAATCCTTGCCCTAGGCCACAATTTTCTTCTCAGCCTTACCCATGTCACGAAACCGTGCCGCGAAGTTCAATATGCCGGTTTTACAGGGATTGTGATATAGAGACAACTGATGCATGTCAATGAGGTCCCTGTATATTGGAAATCCTTTCTTTTTTTGGACTGTGAACAGATATATAAATCTTATAAGCCATGCGCAGTGGAGTAAAGATGAGGTACTGATCAGGCACAGTTTCTCAGAAGTGCGGTGTTTTCAGCCCATAGTTGAACTAAGTATAATTCGCTCACAAGTCCGAGTCTGATGAAAATATATTAATCCAGGTCCCAGGGCGAGACTTGCCGATTCTGAGATTCTCTGGATCTAAAAGCGGGAGAACGTGTTCCCAAGGGGCTATGTAGTGCGTATGGACATCGGCGTTCATGAGTTGGACCGTGCTGTGTAATGGAACCACCACCTAACTTCCTAATGACACGGTTCCTGAGCCGGAGCGAGGTAATCTTGATGAACAGCACGAAAACACACGCAGAATATTCCTGTCAAACCTCCAACTGTCCAACAAAGTATTCAGGAACTAAAGTGTCAGGGACAAAATTCATTATGACAGTCCCATGTATAAGCCTGGCCGCCTATCTACTACGAAATGTAGACTACTGTGGCATTTCTCACACCAATGTCACCCGTCACCTAAGATGTCATTTCCCGGCAATCATCCTGACACTTCCATATATGGTAATTCTGCGAATGCCGGCATTTTGAGCTTATTAAAATGTCGTCGTCACCGTCACCTACACCGAAATTGTCCAGTTCACCCTCCGTCACCTGAACATCCGTCGAAATAGTACAGTAGTGGGAGCGTAAAACACATTTTCAAGACCAGTGAAGACAAATCAGCTAGATGCTTGAAAAAATCGGAACATGGAGATCCTAAATCTCCGGAATCTTTTTCCGCACTTCCAGGAGATTTTCGTTTCGTTTTCGGAGATTAATTCCCGACTTGTTAAGCGTTGTGCCGTGACTGCCGTCATCCCGACCGGCCATGCGGTGTGCCGGTTGCCGACGGCGCTCACTAGCGCTCACCCACTCACGGCTGAAGTTCTCTCAATCAGAGTACTTCAGCGGTACCTGATACGCATCTCTCGGTTTACATTCCGCCAGCTTTTCTCTGATCTTCTCGCGCGACCATGTCATCGCAAGGAACATGATATCCCCTTATTCTGACCACTAAGTTATAAAATGTGGACGCCTCAGAACTCGGAGATCCATAAACCAAAGCTACCTCAATGGCCTGTCCTCAAGGATGGCTTTGGAGCTTGGCGTTGGCATTACCTGTGCGTCTTCCATTTGAATGGTCCTGCATGTATAATTGACTCCATGCGGCAGTTGTTGCCGTTCTCCCATGCTCTTTCCAGTCACCAGCGTCGTCAATCCGTTCCTACCACACTTCCCGGAAATTGGTCGTCCATAGGGTGCTACACGTCTGTTAAATTTTGTACAGGCTTGTGCTTGGAGTCTTATTTTGTTCCGCTTTCACAGTGACGGCACTACACGTACTCTAACGGGGGCGTCGACTACTGATCTAGTCAACATGACAGTAGAGGTACGTGCAGAAGCACCTGGTATGGGCTATTCATCACTCCCCTTTCTCAGAACTGCATCGCCTTCTGCGACTCTAAACAGTTCATCTTTGCTGGAGTTGAATTCATGGTTGGTTCTGTTGCCTGTCGTGCGCCTCGATGATTGACACCAGTTCTACCATCCGCAAGCAAGAATGCTGTATGTGCTACAATATTGTGATTTTTCGCAGCTCAAGAAGACTGTCCAGATTGCGATGACTTCATCGAGAACTCCGCTGTCAGTGCGCCCATTACCGATTGCAACCTGCCCTGCACGGGGGATTCTGCGGAGTCTTGTGGTGGCCCAAATCGTTTAAATATATTTTGGAGTGGCGCCAAACCACCTCCGCCTCCATCAATCCCTCTTTCTATCGGAAAGTGGGAATCCCTCGGATGTTACAGGTATTTTATTCTGAACACGAGCTAGGATGATCATGTAACGAAACCCAGTGACAACGTCGACGGTCAAGGACGGACGCTCGTTAATTCACCCAATGTAATAGGCCAAGTTTCCCTCGAGACTTGCACCTCGGCGTGCTTCGAGGCTGGCATGCGTTTCTCGGGTAATTATCACACTGTTTAATTCGGCTTTGACCCTCTCTGAAAGGGCTTTCAGGTACTGAATTTGCAGATCAATGCTGTAAGTTCTTTCGGAACAGTGTAGCGCTGAGTCAAAACCCCACTTGACAGTTTGCGGGACGTCCATCATGAACGGGGGTGCTCCTGAACCGCTTTCCGACTGTAATATGCCATGCGTGGGGAACATATCAGAATTGTATGTTGATCCCAGCTCATCGGCTGACCGCCTACTGATCTTGGATGTCAAGCTGCGGCGGCCCCAATAGACTGACGGTTTATAATTACACTGGTACCGATCTGCCTCCACCCCCTGTAGGAGGTGGTGGAGGTCCGGCAGGCGGAGTAACGGCGATTGCAACCGATCTTCCTAGCCCTTGGGCATACGTTGGCTGCTTCGTGTAAGTCAATCCTGATATGCGGTTCTCCTTCCCACATCAGTTTTCAGCGACGGTGCCACTGGCCGGGTTCTCACCACCGAGATGGACAATACAAATTTGACCATGGAGAATTGTGTTGCCAGCTGTATTGCACAAAATTTCACCATTGCAGGAGGAGAATTTTCGGTCCGTCCATATTTTGCCCTCCTCGTTCAAGTTATTGACAAAATGCATGTGATTAGACTCAGTGCTGTACGAAACGAACAGCTCCAGTTACGCACCAATTAACATCACCTCTCGCATTTAGTTTGCGGCAATGACCTAATAGAGGGGGCAACTCCCGCAGCAGAATCCGATTGCAACATGCCGTGTGGAGGGAACTCAACGTACGTCTGACGATTTTAAATAAGGTTCCAACACTGAATAAGTGCGTGAGACAGTCAGGCGGTATGTAGAGAAACTCCCTTGATGCAGAAGGGTCAAGCCAATTTACACAACAGTGCGGCGCCGGAAGCCGATTGTCCATCTACTCGAGCTCGAAGAATATCACCACTCTCCCGGTTCCTATTCCGCAAAATTCAAGTATTCCGGGATCGTGGTCATACCAGGGCTGTTTGGCGTACGTGAATTTGTGAAGTAACGCATTCAAACAACACTGAAGGGTTCACCTCTACAGTGAGGCCAATGGCGGGCGTGTCTTTCCTTGGGAACTCGACAATACGAACAACAACTCAGCCCCTGCCTGCCTTGATCAATGTGCAGCATTCGGATACACCGCTGGTGGAATGGAATTCGGTAGGTGCAACTGCTTCGTGCTCGTCATTCAATAACGCCGTATCCATACCTAGGTTTCCAATGTTGTGAGTTTCTTGATTCCGGATTTACAACGTAATTCTGAGTGTTTTCAAGTCTGCGGTGATGTGTCAGATGTCACCGCGAGTGGGGTCACTTTGCAACCTGAAAGCGACTGCAATTTGCCGTGTAGCGGCGATCCAATCCATCTATGTGGCGGGGGGGATAGGATCCAGTACTACGTTTGGACAGGTCCTACTCATGTCTGGCACACGCCCGAAGTTATTGGTCGCTACGAGGTAAGAATTAGTTCCTAAGATTGTGTCTGAAACCAAATTTAAACGAACATCCCTTCGTTCTATCAAGTTTTTCGGTACGTTTTTTCAACTTTGACTGTGAGTCATTGTCTGAGGCATTTGTTGTAGTTCCAGGGTAAGTGGAATGTTCGTTTGCGCGACAATACAGTTATATCTCTTCAAGTGTCGTGGTACCTCTCATAGCAACGGTGGGGATCAACAACAAAGTAACTTTCCTCGAGAAGTCCCCGTCGCCACAGTAAATATTCTTGACATTCCTGTTGTTCTTTTTCACCATCGAAACTCTAGATTCACCAACTCTACTGGAGCTTACGAACTTGATCTCACCCTCGTGAGCAACTTCTCCGCAGCCTGGCGGACAATGCATGTCAAGTCAAATGTGTTCTGTTCTGGTGCTATCACCCTACCCGACAAAGCGGGCCGGCAGCTCAATGTCGGTGGCTGGTCAGGCGATGACACGAAGGGAGTTCGGCTTTATACCCCCGACGGGTCTCCGGGTGTGAATGGTACAAATGATTGGCAGGAAAACTTCGCGGAACTCCATTTGCAAAGGCAACGATGGTACCCGAGTATGTGCTCTCGCCTGCCTTCTAGCCGTTTTAAAAACTGAACTTCTCTTAGCTGCCGCGATGCTCCCCAATGGGACGGTCATGGTCATCGGAGGGGAAACGGGTTCCAATGCTCCCGCTGAGCCCAATGTCGAAATTTTGCCCACCCCCGAAGGAGGAGATACCGTCATATTTTTGGATTGGCTCAACCGCACGAATCCCAATAATCTCTATCCCTTCGTCTTCGTCCTACCGAGCGGTAACATTTTCGTTGGTATGTTGATTGCCCTTCTCAAATTCACTCGGAATTCAACTATCCCCCCAGTGTACTATAACGAAGCCAGAATCATCGACGCGGGCACATTCGATACGATACAGACGCTGCCCAACATTCCAGCTGCCGTCAACGATTGTACGTCCTTGTATTTGATCAGCTTCCCGTATCGTTTATACTGTGCCTCCAGTCTTGGGTGGGCGAACTTATCCGCTGGAGGGTGCCGCAGTCCTGTTCCCGCAGCATGCACCGTATACCGATCCATTGGAAGTCCTGGTTTGCGGTGGGAGCAGCCCCGGTGCTGGGGTCGCACTAGATAATTGCGTCTCCATCCAACCCGAAGTCAAAAATGCCACCTGGGCATTGGAGAGAATGGTGAGCTTCCGCCGGTTCTTTCATATCGTGCTCAACCTTTGCACAGCCGTCTTCGCGCGTAATGCCATGCATGGTCGGACTTCCGGACGGAACCTTCCTTATACTCAACGGAGCCGTTCAAGGGATGGCGGGTTTCGGTCTGGCGAACAACCCCAATCTCGGTGCCCTGTTGTATGACCCTACGATGCCGTTCAACCAGCGAATCTCCATCCTCAACACCACCATCGTTGCTCGCTTATACCATTCCGAGGCATGTTTTACATCACACAAAGATTCAATTAATGCTGAAATGTACCAGGCTATCCTTCTTCCCGACGGTCGTGTGCTTGTATCTGGATCCGACCCAGAAGATCCATTCAACCCGGAGGAGTTCAGAATCGAGGTATGCATTCTTTGAGGCCCATTACTCTGCTAACACGGGGCCGTATAGGTTTACATCCCACCGTATCTGGCGCAGGGTCTCACCCAGCCGTCATTCACCATTTCGGAGACCGATTGGGCGTATGGAAGTCAACATACTATTGATGTGACTCTTCACCACGGGGCAACATCCACGATGAAGGTTTCGCTCATTGCCGGTGAGTGCTATTGATAAATAACGAATTCTGTAATCTTAACGTGCCTCAGCAACTTCATCCACTCACGGCAACACAATGGGGAGCCGAACCCTCTTTCCTGAATTCAGCTGTGCCGGAAACACCTGCACTATCACTGCCCCTCCGAACGCATTTGTCTCTCCTCCGGGATGGCATCAGCTATTCATTCTGGATGGACCGACCCCATCCCACTCAGCGTGGGTCCGCATTGGTGGCGACCCTGCGGGAATTGGCAACTGGCCTGACTTGCCGGATTTTACTGTTCCAGGCGTCTGATGTAGCCGTACATTTCTCTGAGTGATAATTGCTTTTTGTTTCGAGTGGACAATTTACTGGACATTTCCTGCCATTTCAGAACATCTTTCTTTTAATTTATTTGTATGATACCTGTCTCTTTAGTGTCGGATTAAATAGGAATTCATCTTGGACTACGACGCGAAATGAAGTGTATGTCATTGTTTGTCTGATGAAGTCGCGTCGGTCCAGCACGTGCTGCGTCGCATTTTTCGATTTTCTTTCTCACGAGTCACTGTCATATCATTCCTGTCAGTTTCCCCACTGCGCACTGAACAAGTTGCGGGTAAGTGAAGCCCACCGGTCGCAGTCGGTGACTTGTGGGACTCATTGATGTCTAAAAGGTCGACGCTATGGCCACTTCGGATCCCCTTGCGCGAGCAGCCGCTCGCGATCGTATAAACGCATTGGATTCACAGATAACGGTTCTCAGAAACTCCATTCGTCGACTAACTTTGGAACGATACGATTTGAAATCCCTTCTTAATGCTTACATCTACCCCGTTTTAACCCTACCCAACGAACTCGTTTCCGAAATCTTCTTTCAAAGTCTTTCATCTGACACCCCATCCGACCGATCGCCTTCTGGCCCCAGGTCCCCGTTGTTTTTGGGCCACATCTGTCGTAAATGGCGAGAAATCGCGCTGTCGACTCCCTCGCTTTGGACCACAATAGAACTGCGATTGGACGACGCTGCCACACACGAACGGCAACTTCGTCTTCTCGAACTTTGGTTAAGTCGCTCCGGCGATTGTCCGTTATTCATATCCCTCTTCAATATCGTACCCGCCTTGCCCATTGGCATCACCCGTGCCTCCGTGCACGAGTTTGTCGACGCGGTCGTGCCGCATTTCAGGCGGTGCAGATCTCTCCAACTCATTATCCCATTTTGCGACATCCCCTTGCTCAAGGGTGAACACCCCTTACTCCGGATTCTGGCCCTTGGCGTCCCTGATCTGCCCGAAGATACCCATCCCCCCGATCCTTCTTGGCCACTGCAGTTATTCCACCAAGCACCGAAACTGGAGCTCGTGGTCGTCCCCCTCAGATTCAATCCCCAAATCGTCCTTCTTCCATGGGTTCAAATCACCCACGCCTCCATCCTAAGCGCGCCGTTCCACTCTCTCGCGGAAATCTTACGCTCCGCGGTGAACCTCGTGTACCTGAGGGCGGAAATCGACACCGGTACCACACACGATATCATGCCGAACGAAGCACCAGACATTCCACCGCTCGTCCATCTGTCGTCGTTGGATCTCACCGACAACTCCGAGGTCGGACAATGCACGCAGATCGTGCAGGTGTTGACGCTCCCGGCTCTCGTCCACTTGCGTATTCCAGAGCTCTGCTTCGTGCCGAGCCCGGTGCTCCCCATCCATGACCTGCTTTCGCGGTCCGGCTGCTCCCTGCCAGCGCTCCTGATCGAAATCACGGACGCCCAGTTGCCGAGGAGTTATTACCGGGCGTCGTGGCCATCCGTCGGTGACATCACAATGGAGGGCCCTGAGGGTGAGTCAGGCACTTCGCAGGTAGAAGACGAGAATGCTTCGGAGGAGGGTGGTAACAACGATTTATCCGACGAATTGGAAGCCTTTGCATAGTTAAGTATCGAGAAAACGGAATTCAATTGAATCAACCTCTCCCCACCTTTTCCAGATACATTTCTTTCGCAACTGGCTCACTATTGCGGTTTTTCTTTTCTTTGGTATCCCTTGTTTGCATACTCGATTTCCCCCGCTCGCGTCGACCATGCGTTAATTTCCGTGTCATGCGGTGCAAATTTGCGGTTCTTCGCTTGAAAAGTCCGTCTCCAGTGTCGTCTCCAGTGTCGTCGCGTACAAGCTCCACATACGATGACGAGCAAAGTCAAATAGAGAAAGTTCGTTTTCTTGTCCTTTGACGGCCTTTTCAAGTGCGAGCCCGACGGAAGCCGACGGAGCGGGTTGACTCATCATTATCCCGGCGTCCCAATTCTTTGCCGACTCTCTCTTTCCCCCCAACCCGCCAGTCCTCGCCAGCCATGGCGAGCGACACCATCTATATCAGGCAATACCGCCCCTCCGACTTCTCCCAAATCCGCGCCCTCCTCTTTGAGGGTTTCGTAACCAGCCGTGCGTCGCGAACCTCGAGTGCAGTTGGGTGCTGACCATCGCAGAGGGCAGCGTAACGCTCGTTGCCAAGCGTCGCTTCCTCTTCAAAGCGCCCTCGCTCATCGCGTACCTCCTGGGCGCCGCCGGACTCGGTCTCATCTCGCGGCCAGGAGAATGGAACTCACTGACTGCGGGCGCAGGTGCGCTCCTGTGCGCTGCGGGTGTCGCGCTGTTCGCCGTCGTCCAGCGAAGCATCCCGCGAGCCATGGTCAACTTATGCGAGAAGGCACTGGTGACGGACATGCGCGACATCTCGGCACACTATTGCGCCCCCGGTCGATTCTTTGTCGCCGCGGAGCCTCGCACGCCTGGGACGAAGGTGGGGGACCAGGATGAGGAAGAGGTGCTGGGCTACGTCGGACTCGGTGCGTCGGCTGTCTCGGTGTCGCATTAGTCATCCCGCATCCGAGTAAACTCATGCACCTCGGTCTTCCTGCCACAGAATATCTACCCGAGAAGGACGCGACGACGGCGGAGGTCCGGCGCATGGTTGTCGGCGCGAAGCACCGCCGCCGGGGCATCGGCGCGCGCCTCATGCGCGCCGTAATCGCGCATGGAGAGACCATTCCGGGACTCCAGTCGATTCACCTCGGCACCAGCGAGTTCCAGCCTGGTGCGCAGCGCCTTTACGAGCGGCTCGGGTGGGAAATCGAGTGGGTCGAGACCCTGTGGGGGGGCATCGTGAGTGCAACGATGCGGCATTACCGCCGCCCAGTCGGGAAGGCGTGAAAGAACGGTGAAGGTATGGCTCCAGTCGTATGGTTGAAGAGTCCACTAACACCACACAGTTATAGAGCACGCAAGGGCATAGAGTGGCTTGATTAAAGTATAGGTTAACATAATGAATAGCGGCAGACTATACCGCGATCTTTATAAACGCGCATTTTCGTTTGAACTCTACCGGTTTTCGCCCAGGCTCTGATCCCATTTCCGTTGAGCACTTGTTATTGCATTCCATCTTCCGCTGCGACATCCAAACTAGTGATCACAATCCTTTTACCTCGACATCCTGTCCATCGCTTCCACGCGAAAGCACGAATCACATCGAGACGCACGTCTGGACCGCAATTAACCACGAGGAGCGATGGACGATACAACAAGACTCACCCTAGACGCAGACGCGCCGGCCTTTAGGCACCGCAGGCCCGGGCAGCACACGACGTCTTCGCCCTCTTGGTAACCGCAGGGAGCATCCTCTGTTGCGCATTGCGCTGCGGACGTGGCAAAGATGCCGATAACGAGGACGAGGGTGAGGGGGATTCGAAATTGCATGTCCAGTTGGTCGGTGAGTGTTTGTGGTGGGTGGGCGGGGCGATGCTATCTTCCTCAAGGCTTATGCATGCTGAACCCGGGTATTTATGTACAGACGCATCCAGGACCCACGAAGGAAGGAGGGGTGAGGCTCGGGAGCTTCGACCCCGCGCTTGTTCCCGCGGCGTCCGATGGAAGGCAGCGCAGCCGCCAGCGTATACGCTGGCATCGTTCACTTGTCTCAGGAGTGGTATGTATAGGTATACGACCCAATGGCAAAACGAATCGCGCCCGCAGTTCATTACAGTTCATTACAAATCTAAAACATTCAGCGGCAGATCCTTGTTCCAACCAAGAGTTTCTTTGTTTGTACCCGATCGCATTTTCTCTTTTCTACTTCTTAGACCATGTGTGAACCCTCTGATACTACGCAATTCTCCTTATGCAGGGGAATAGGAGGGAGGTTTGATTTTTGCACCCGGTGGCATAACCCAACACGAGGAACGATTCAGTACGAATAAGATCTGGTGGCGGCGGTGTATCGCGCCCGCACGAGGTTATGATGTCGGAGTGTGCCGCACTTCAGCGGGAGGTTCTGGTTCGAATTCAGGTTCAGGTCGTTAATAAGCATTGGCAGTTCGGTGTTTTTTTTTTTTTGGCTGCAAGTCGACGTGGTAATATCTTACAGTCTTGAATGAACGAGACCTATTCAGATCCTATTCAGATAAATCCCACCCGACGTCTTGTGTTGTCGCAAGCTGCAGCCTAATTTTGGTGTCGAGTATGAATCTGAGACAAGTATAAGCACCCGAAATCCTGCCGATTGTCTTCGCCTCAAATTCGGCATAAAAAGACGAGGAACACTGTCGGCATTCAGCTGCGATATTCAGCACGATCAATCGGCCTGAAATATATGTTTGCCTCAGAAAAGGCAGCAGAGCTGTAAGACCGGTAAGCAAACCCACATAGGCGCCCGAGGAATCTCTGTTACCAAGATGAAGAAGCTGTACACTCTTACATCGGAAAAACGTACTGCCTCGTGCTGTCGTGCATGAGAACTCTGAAAAACCAGTTCTCAGTATCAGAAGGACGGGGGTTAAACGTTAAACACTTACTCAGCGCCCGGCGCTAAATATCGGAGAATGCCGCACTCAAGCTGCGCGCTTGCATTCACACATAAAAGTGCAACGTGAAAATAGAACAACCGTTAGCCCATCGTTCCGTCGAAACGGTGAGATATTTCGGGTAGCTAGGGTGGCGAGCTGACGCAAGGAGCCACGCATAAGTTCAGGGATTATCGAGCGTTGTTCAGCGGTGACAACCCGCGGGTATTGTTCCTGGCGCCTGTGCTGAGAGAAATAGAGCATGTACTCCACCCATATCAGAGCTTTCAGATCGATTGACGTGGCAAGATCTGTATACAGTATAAAACAGGGGAGGCGGAGCTGTTGACCTCTGACTCACCTGTAAGTCGGGCGTTAAGGCCCTTTCCTGTGGAGATTGGCATCATCACTGGCGGATATTGATGGAACATAGCTTTCAAGAAGATAAGAAGACTGTTCAGTGCTCGTCGGAGTCCAAGAGTCCCCGTTCGGCGGTGCACCGTTGCGAAGGGCCTTGGACGGAACCCTAAGATTCGGTCGTCTCATATCCCAGGATTTTCGCGTGTAGCGATGATGATTAACTCGAGACTTGCAGCCAGAAGAAAAAAAAGTTGAGAAAAATACTTTTGGATTCGTGTGTCCGCGGTCAATCCGCGGCCCGCAGCAGAAGCACTTCGTGGCAGAAGCACGCCGCCGGCCCGGTATTTGGACATGTTTGCCTACACCTTGTGGTACCTTTCCGCGACGCCACATTCACGACCGGGAGCCTGCACTATTGCCCTTCTTCTTCCGGCATCCGATATTTGAGTCTTTCTCTTTTTCCAATACAGTTTGGTATACTGAACTGTCGACAACGAAACGAGGGGCACCCCCAAGACGGGCTTTTGCGGTGGACCAGTGGTACGCAAGTGGTACGTCTGATGAACAACAATATGTGAATTATTTTCCCCTATAGGCATTCATAATTTCTCGGAAGATTAGTCGGCCCGAGCAGTGTTATTTACAGTTCAGAGATATAGCTCTCATACAGTGCACAACTTCACCCCTATCATCATATCTAGTGATCATCTGCCATGCCGGTACTGGTTTTGGGCTATTGATACACTACTCATTTCTCTCAGCGAGGCAATGATAGCATATCCAAACTAGGTGATTTGGACCCAGTCTCCGGGACGTGTTTGTGGGCTTCTGTGGACGTGTCATTTTTGAGAAGTTCTGTGAGTCGCATGACTCGCGCAGTTTTTGGCCTGAACTGGCAGTGAAAACCTCACTGACCTACCAACAGCTCCATGAAACCCTATACACGACACACGGATTGGGAGGGGTAATCCTTGATGATCGGAAGCGCTGCTGTAGGGCGCTTACAGCACCCTCATGCATTGCCACCGAAATGGCGTCTAGTATTAAGTTCCATTCGTTGTGGCGCCGGAAATTTCTTTTGTCTCCGTGATTCCCAGTATAAAGACGCCGCAAGAGGCCACGAGTGTGCATCCATCCCATATGCCAGCCAGTTTCTTCAAGCTATTCAAGCCCGAAGCTGCTGTGTTGCTGGATCCCGGACAACTCCCGTCGCTTCAGGACGATGTTCCAGAGAGTATCGGCTTGCTTTCTACACCCGAATTGGACACTGTCCTCGCCGAGTGTAGATCCCACGTCGCCCGGATTGCGACACAATGCAGAGCCAGAAATTCACGATATCGGTGCGTCGCATGATCCTCCCTTTCGCTGCTGCTGAAAGAAGAGCAGGGATATCGATTTCGACATTGAAAACGACCAAGATAGGTGTTTGAATGGATTAGTCGTCACAGACGTCTACAATCCGTCCGATGTACAGCGTGTCACAGAGCTGTTCGAGCACCCACAGTTCTTCGTGGGTAGCCCATATTCAAACGAGATTATCCAAGGCCAGAAGTGTTCGAACTGTTGGTTCATCAGTGCTCTTGCGTCCACGTCGACCGTCAAGGGGCTCGTACAAAAATATTGCGTTGCGGTGAGCAATTCGCTGTTTCGTACATTCCAGCTCCTGAACTCTTCCAGCGCGACGAACAAGTCGGAGTCTACGGCTTCGTTTTCTGGCGTGATATGCGATGGGTCAGTGTAATTGTAGATGAGCCAGTTCATTCCCCAATCGTTTGTGCGATCACCAATAACGTTTCGCTCTCTAGCCTCCTTTTTACCTCGGTGCCGAAATACGAAGAGCTTTCAATGGCTGAGAAAGCGCTGTTCCAAAACGACAAGGACAGGTATAACGCCTCAGCGCGAAAAGGAAGCAAGACTCTGTACTTTGCCAAGTCGGGCACGGTGGGAGAAACATGGGTCCCTCTGGTAGAAAAAGCTTACGCCAAGTTGCATGGGGATTACGGGTCTTTGTGCAGCGGCTATGTGCGTCAATGTCATTTCAATATATGGAATGTAACTAATTCATTTATTAGGCTAGCGAGGTACGTTGGGGAACTCTCTTTAGCCGACCGCCTCCTTATGCCTCCATACAGGGAGTCGAAGATTTGACAGGGTAATGCCCCCGCAACTCCAAGTGCCGGAGGTCCACTGATACGTCTTATCCACAGTGGCGTCTCAAGCTTCATTCAATGCAAAGTATGCTCGTTCATTTCGCTGTACCCATATAGCTTAATAGTTCATATCTCTGCACAGGATATCCTCGACACAGACAAATTCTGGAACGAGGAACTGCTGAAAGCAAATCGGGACCGCCTTTTTGCCTGTTCTTTTCAGGGCCTGAGTCCGACGAGAAATGGGAACTTCAACGCTACCATCAGCGGGCTGTGGGGAAACCATTCGTACTCGGTATTGCGTACTCTCGAGTGGATGGGGAAGCGATTCCTGGTGATACGTAACCCGTGCGGCCAAGCAGAGTGGAGCGGACCTTGGTCAGATGGATCGAAGGACTGGACGTCTGAATGGATGAATGCATTGCCCGCCTTGGGCCACGTCTTCGGGGATCCCGGCAAGTTCATCATGGAATGTGGGTGGATCCGTCCAGCGTCGAATATCCCACTTATTTGTGCACGCAGATAAAGATTTTCTGTCGTGCTTTGAACAAGTAGATCGAACAAGGTTTGTACGATCTCACCAGACCAAAAATTTATTTCAACTTCGCACACCTTGCGTAGATTATTTGATTCCTCGTGGACGATGAGATACGATGTGCTGCGTGTGCCTCCGCGCCCATTCCCCGGCTCTGGTTTTGGATACGGCGACCTCTGCTGTAAGCCTTATCACAGCTCGGATGATACACTTCCTTTCATTGACGGTTTTCTCTCATTCCAGTTTCCTTTTCTCTGTCCAAAACTACAACCGCCATCATCGTCGTCTCACAGCTGGATGTGAGATATTTCAAGGGTATCGCTCCTCCTTGTTATTGGAACTTTGATTTCGTCTTGTACAAGAGAGGGCAGAAGGAGCCCATCGACACCTCGTCTCACTCGCGTTTTACCTGTCGCAGTGTGAGTCTCGAGTTCCAGCCCTTGGAGGAAGGTGAATATATCGTTCATGTGAGTACCTTTATCGGTATTGGATGCTTTTTTTTTTGATACCACATCGAAGTGTCGCCTCGACAGAGTTCCATTTTCCGACAAGGTACGATTAATTAACTATTTCCGCGCGCATCCTATTTGAATCTCGTCTCCCAGACGCATACGGATGAATGGAGCCAGAGTAAACTCGCCCGTGTAATAAGTGAAAGAGCTACCAGCGAGTCTGTGGCGACAAGTGCGTCTGTTTTTCCCTCCCAACTATGCCTAACCGATAGTCGTCTTGTCAGATGTCGAAGCAGAGTAAGTATCCTTAATCTCACTTCAGTCTAAATTTTGACCACAAGCTCCCAAGTTTTCACGCGAAAAACCTGCCGATTCCATTGGACATCCTCGCCGGCCAAGACCTCGCAGATCTTAACCGAAAAGCACTGGATCTCAAAGCGAAGAAACGCGACACAAAACCCGATTCTAATAAGGACGAGGCGATGTCCAAAGAGGATGTGAAAGTTCCCTCGGGAGCTCCGCCCACGACTACCACAATAACCAGGACGACAACTGTTCGGAGCCCGTCGAAGATCACGACAAATACGAAAGAAACCGTCTTATTTGGTCCGCAACCCGCCGGCGCGCCCGACGATGAAACCGAAACCGTGCCCGGTGACGCTGAATCACCAGAAAATTCGCGGCCATCGAGTCCCGTGTCTTCGAGCTCGACACCACCAGTGCACGATGGCTCTCCTTTCCTCGGGTTGAAAGTGTACACACCCAAAGAAGTATCGGTGTCTATCAAAGGTCAATTGAGACACGACATGAAGGCGAGCTTCGAGGGGTTGACGGTCGCAGATTGGAATTCATTCTCTATTTGACTTGAATAGTGGTATCTGTCTGGCTGGATCCATAATTTACTTGTCCTCAAAATTTATTCTCGGCCTCATATGTACTCGAAGTGAAAGAAAATACGCGGGGGCGGCTGGGTGTATTTAGCACGTCGACTCGGAGTCAAAAAAAAAGAACACCGAACGAGCTTAGATTTTTTTCTCTCTCATCGTCCCACTGTCTTGCCTTCTGTCCCCTTTGTGGCGCTAGCGCTCCTTCGGCCACTCCCGCCTTTCCCCTCTGCTTCACTCCGCATGCAATCTCTGCATGTCACATCTCTCTCGTTCCTCCATGTCTCGTCCACATAGCCTCGCTCTCCTTTCTAACCGCTGTAACTGCTGTCCGCATACTCAAGCTAATTATAGTACACAGGTTACGTGTGGGTGCATCAAAACATAATTTGATCATGTTTCCAGCGGACAGATTTCGATGCTTTACACTGAATTGGCCCAGAACATTACACCCAGTCGAGGGCCTGGGTGGGCGAGACCCATATTTCTGCACGGTAAGTTACTCTGACCACACTAAACATTCGCGCTCCCTGCCCACGAGGTTCATTTACCTCTCGCCTTGCCTTCGCCACCAAAAAAATTAATGCCATACCGACGCGACGTGTGGCACTACTACTACCCTGCACTACATAGGTGTAGTGCATCAAAAATCTACACAAGGCAAAGCACCGCATTGAAATCAACCACATCATGTCACTCGCTCGCGTGAAGCTCCTCTGATGGTATCCAGCTTCGGTGATGACCCAGTGCGTGGGACCTCAAGACACCTCTGAGTATAAAGACGGTGAGATTCTGAACAAGCCTTCTAAGGTTGATTCCTCACTTCATTTCTATTCCTCGCTTTCCTCTTCTGAGCTCGACGCTATCTTCTTTCACTTTTCAACAACTTCATTCTTTCATTTGCAACCATGGTTAACGCATTCAACCTCCTTTTCGCTGCGGTCCTCGCTGGATCAGTTATCGCGCTCCCGGTCTACCGCCGCGATTCAGATGATTCTGGCTTTGATTTGTCCGGCTTGTTGGTGCGCACAGTCCTTCACAGCTCCGTGTGCGCTGTGTGCTAAGTCCTGCGCAGGGCCTCGCCGGCAACTCCACAGACGACCAGTCTGGCACCGGCATCCCACCCGGGTTTGGTGCCGACAACCAGAACGCCGCGCACGACGCGCAGGTCAGCGCGTTCGCCGCCGCTGCGACTGCGGCGGCAGCAGCCGAAGCGGTACGTCGTCTGTTTTTTTTTTGCATTGCTGCCATTGCTCATGGAATCTAGGCGGCGGGGATCGACATCACCGCCTCAATAGCTTCGGCGTCGTCCTCCGCGGCTGCGGTCGCTACCACCTTCGTCTCGAACCCAGCTGATCCGTTCAACCCGAACACGTTCGGTCTCAATCCCGAGCAGCTGGGCCAGCTTGCCGGTCTCAAGACGAAGCTCGCCATTGACACCCAGTTCAACGACTCCGGCGCTATCACCCAGGACTTCGAGGACATCAATGCTCTTGAATCCCTGAACGAAGGGTCCGGCTTCTGAGCGGATATCCCGCGCGCAGAATTAGGAATGTAATATATCGGGGTGCATTGTTATGATGAGGAAGTGCTGGATGAGGGTAGCTAGTTGAGGAAAGCACCGGTATGCCAAAAGGCCGGTCTGCGAGCGATTGCGCAGAACCATGAGCGACACTAGCTGCAGCTGTATCTTCGAAATAACATGGTTTCCCGGGGATTTATTTTTATTGGCGTAAGCTGCTCTGAGAATGATTTTACGGAGAATACAGTCAGAGCAGAGGAACGGCAACGCGATCAGGTATGCCATTCAATTAACGCTAGAATAATTTCAATGGGGGTGACGGAATTTCATGAGCGCCAGGGCATGTGCAAGTAGTCTGCGACGTCTCCACGCTTAACAGGTGCGGAGCACAATCGTCTTCCAGTGATTCCTGGTCTCCGAAATGGAGCTTTGTATGAAGGCCGTCATTGGACAAAAATCTTTTGTGTTTGATTTCATCACAGATCATAGCCCAGTGATTCACGACGTTTCATGAGCTTTCATTATGATTCATAGCCTTTCATAAGTCTTCATAGGTCTTCATAGTGAGTCTCATAGCAATTCATACGCATTCTTTGCCATTCCTAAGGATTCACAGGCTCTCCTGGCCGTCTTCATCTCAATAAATAAAATTAGATTGGGAGAAGATAAGATAAGATCAGCCGCCTTGAACCTCCACAGAGGCCGTCCTCTGTGAATTATGTTCTAGCCTGGGAGAAGGATGCTTGGATCTAATTAATTGACCATTTTTGCGTACTTTTTTGAGTAATTTCCCGCCATTTTCCAGCACTGAGAACTACGGAACCACTATCCTCAATTCCAGGCCAGAGAAGTATACAATAGTACCTTGATGAAAATATTAGGGTCAGGAGTAGTTTTGGTCCGAGATACAACACTTCCGAGGCTCTTTAAAAGTTGTCACCTGATCGCGTCATCAAATAGACGGCAGCGGAATCATTATCACAAGCTCATCCAACCTTGGGATGAGCAATGATTTGCTGTGAACAGTGTGGATTTGTTATGAATCATTCCGTATGAAAGGTGATGAAGATCATGAAACTAATGCGAATCAGTATTTTGTCCGAGACCGGCCACCAAAGCTTTGAGCATACGACGAGACCTCCGACGAGAGCAAGAGCGAGATGGGAGTGCACAAGCAGAATTGGCGATGCTATAATCGGAAAATGGCAGGTACAGAATGAGAACGGCTTCTCGGCCAGCACCGAAATAATTCAATTCGATTAATCCAACGTCACCTACAGGATTCTTGTCGCTTTGATCGACGGCAATGCTTCATGGTATGCGGAGTCCGGCAGGGAAGAACCCTGCACGCGGAAGTCCTTCAGCGCGCATTTCGACCGCGCAACGAACTCCCTCAACGAATCGACCGTGCCTGCGGCGATGCATGATTCCGGGATCTGCAGCGTGCGCAGTGCGGGCAGCGTCACATTTTCGAGAATCGTGGTGCAGTCCTCGTCGCAAGAGAGCCGGGGGAGTAAGACCAAGTCGCGCAGGTGTGCATGCGCAGGCGCAGCGAGGATGGCGAGGTTGTTGAGCTCAGGTGGGCCGCAGACGTGGAATGTACAGTGAACAAGATGATTCGCGTAAGTCAGAATCTCCGTGCATTCCCGTGCGTAGAGACAAAGGCCCTCGACTCGAGTTAACTGGGCCCACGGGAGGCGCATGAGGGACGGGACGAAGGAGTCCGCGAGGATGACATGTGTCAGCAGCGGGGCGTGCTCGAACAATATCACTGGCGTTTCCTCATCGGCCGGCAGCTCGCTCGGGCCAACTGACAAGCGCCGCAGCAGCGGCATGTCCCCCTGAATCAAGTGCGAGTACTCGAAGGGCATCTGTAGCCGGATATACTCCCAGCACTTGCAATGACGCACAATGGTCCGAAGAAATTCTGATAGAGACGGAGGGGGCGGGGGGAGGGAGGTGCCTGCGTGGTAGACGAGAGTGATGGAAAGAGGACAGTCACCGGAGCGCGAGAGCCATGAGTCCATTAAATCGTGCTTCCAAGACAGCTCCGAGTCCTTATGGCGCTCTTTGAGATCCATATCAATGGCTCTCCAGAGATTGGGTGTGGACAACGCAATCTGTCGCCACTGTCGACAAATTCGACATAGGAGTAGAGGCGAGAAGATCCCCAAGAGTGGAGGATGTTCGGGGTATCTCGGGAGGAACTGCACAAAAATTTCTGACACGATTTCCGGAGGTAAGGCCAGGCCAGGGTCGGTGTACGTCTCGAGCTGCTGCAGCTCGGGTTGTTCTGTTAGTTGAAGTGCCGAGGTCTGCATTTCCAACTGGTCTTCAAATCTCACTCTGCGTAGCATGAAGCAGCCGCGGGCAAAGCCTTGCAAAAGTCAAATGGTATTCTATCCAAAATTTCTATCGTCAGTGCGAGTCCATCCGACCGGTAAGGACCCTACTATTTCACGCACGACAGACAAGTTCCACGGATTTGTAAGAAGGTTCACTCGCACACTTGTTGCAGAGCGCTCAGGTCCAAGCGCTTCTGTTGGTCAAGGTGAGTCAGGCAAAGTGGCAGTGTTGAGGCAGTGCAGGACGACCAAACAAACAGTGGCGCATCACTACGGCCATTCCGTTTGACATTCTTTGCTTTTCTTCTTGTTTTTGGTGGAGATTTTCTAAAGTATGCCATCTGCTTGAGGACAACAACCTGGAGGCCTGACGCTCCTTGCTCTCTCCATCAACTCGCCATCAGTTCTCCATTCCAATCAGCCAGCCTCCCATTGTTCTCTGGCCTCGAGGGTCAAAGCGCTGGCCAAAGCGCGGTGACATGAGTACTTAATCATTTGTGTGAGACATTCCCATTATCACCCCGACTCTTTCTTCCTGCGACACGCCCCGAGCAACACTATGAACTGGTTAACCAGCATTTTCACCTCCACTCATGGCAATCCTGCTTCTGAGGCTACAAGCGAGCCTCGAGACACGGCAGACAGCGCCATCGTCAGCCAGACCCCCGATGGACACCTTCAAAGCTCGTCTTGGTCGGCCAGCGGCCGGAGCTCTCCAAGCATAAGAGGCTCCTCCAGCGATAATCCGTTCACCTCTGCTCCATCGCCGGACTACACCATAAATCAGGCCTCCTCTTCCTCTGGTCCGAACCCTGACGAAGCCCAGCCTGCAAGCGACGACGAATTGCTCGAGCTCCTGCTCCGCCACCTTCCCCCCGGCGGCGTCACAGCGACACGTCTCTTCGATCTCGCTATACGCTATACGCACAAGTACCTGGACGTCGACAGCAACTTTGCGCCGTTGTGGCGTGACGTCCTGCGGTATCTTCCAGCCAACGGGCCTGATGCCACAGCGGCCGAATTTCAGATAGCTAGGGATAAGATGTTATACGGCCTGATGAGAAGTCTAATGCACCGCGCCGATGTCGATGTTAGGTACGAGTTCTGCGTCGTCGTTTCAATTGATCAACCTCACCGTTTTCTTCAGGGCGCCTGTATTCAGTATATTCGCGTCGTCGAGTGCAAACGACGAAGAGGAGGACCCCGACAACGACGACCGGTACCAGAAGGTGTCCCACAAACTCGTCGCGACAATGGCGATGCCAACTTCTCGCGATTTACCCCCCACCCACTCCGCCTCTATTGTTCCCCCATCCGCGCCCTCTCCGTATCCCGCCCTCTTGGCCCCTAAGCCTGGGTACTGTCCGCGGCCGAAACTGGGCGCGTATGAGCAGGGCGTCCTTCCGCCCGCAGCTTCTCCGCAATTCCAGCAGGTGCGAGGCGACGACGAAAAATTTGCACTGCAGATGATATTGCCCGCGTCCTACTGCCCAACGGACACCGAATGGGTCGCCGCTCGCCGCAAAAAGGAGCAACAGCTGCCTCTCGCGGTTCTCTTTATACCCACCGATACGGATATCCCCTCTGCAATCGTGGAGACTCCCCCTCCGCGGCCACTCGCCATTACCTCTCCCACCAATGTGGCTGACGCGTCGCCACATCGGGAACCGGAGGACCCGGTGGCACGACACGTCGCCAGCACACGCATCCCTCTCCCAGAAGTCTCTGCGGCGCTGACGGCTCTCACCGAACGCTTTGCCGCCCGCGGGTGCCCCGACCTCGGGCCGTGCAACGTAGAGGTCCGGGAGGAGGCCGTGCTCGTCAGCGTCGAGCGCACCCCGGACAACATCGAGGACAACTGGGGCGGCGGCCGCCAACTCGGGTGGGGCGCGGAGCAGGCGCACGCCAAGGCGCGCGAAAACGACCTCCGCATCGTCGGCCTTGCGATCGACAAGATAGAGGCGAAGGAGTGGCTCAGGCCCGGCGTGCCCTTCGCGCTGAATGCCGTGTTCATGCCGGAGGTGACGGGCGAGGATGCGGCGGTGCTGTTTGTCCCCGACGATCCGAGCATCCCGGGCTCTGAGAGCGAGAGGAACGTCTGCATACCGTCGGAGAAGGAGCGACGCGTGAAGTTCCAGCGTTTTATCAGGCGCGAGGGCGCTCTGGGGCCGGAAAGGTTGGGGCGGTACAAACGGAAACGGGTGGGGGACGATGCGCAGGATGAGGGAGTGAACGGGGAGCGGGCGCCCAAACGGTGGTGCGGAATGGAGGGAGACGATACCATCACGCGGCATATACTGCTGGATACGTGGGATGACAATATTTGGGAGGATTAATGGAGCGTTTGAGGGTTGGCTTCTCTTTATTTATTTTTTCTGCTGTACGTTAGCGTTTGAGCTCTAATTTCTCGCCGTATTTTTCTTCCTTCTGTACATACTGCTTCTAGATTTCCGTGTGTACTCAATTAAATCCTGCCTGGTTTTTCGGAAGTCCTCTATATTCCTTTGGATAAGTAGCGAATATCGTGACCGTTTGAGCTCGTCGTACTACTAGAATCTTCAACGGAATACAAAAGGTATGGGAATATGGAGTAATATCAAGGTCCGGAGCGAGGAGGAAATTCCACCTTCGAAAGCGATGCCGGATGTTTTCAGTAGTCCTTGAGTGAGATTTTCGGAATAGAGTGGAACGCCTGGCGATAAGCGTGTGCAGACATCTGCGCATCGGTGATTCGCAATTCATCCAGCGTGCAGCCAGATTTGGCGATGAAAGAAAGGATTATCGCGCATGGATTGGCTCCGAGCCACCGCTCCGAAATCTCGAGCGTCCGAAGTGCAGGGAGGGTGAGCTTCTGCAGGATGTTCTTGTGGGTACTACTCAGACCGGTAAGGATCAGGGACTCCAAGTGGAGAAGCGGTGGAACGTGTTCCGCCTTTGCGAGTGCCGCTTGAGCTGGAGGAGAATCAGAAAATTCCGCCGAGACCAAGAAATGGACGAGGGCGGGGGATTGCTGCAGAATGCTGATGCATTCATATTCGTACAGCGCCGTTGCTGTAAGAGCCGTGAGCTGCTGCCACGGAAGAGTTGTGACCCATGGAGCAAAAAAGTGGCCGAGTTCGACTGCCCGCAGATTAGGTGCGTCGCTGAACACGGTAAATGGTACGGAGGTGCCCTCTTCAAATTCGCTCCAGGCCGGATACGTGGTAGGTCCAAATTTCAAATTGCGCAACAAGGGCATGGGGCCTTCAATTAATCGGAGATCTGCCTCTGGCAGCACCAATGTCATGTCATCCCAGCGTGCGCAGTAGGGAAGTATTGCACGAAGGAATCTGGTGGCGGTGGTGGTTCCCTCGAAATGGTGATCGCATTGCAAAGAAATGGATAAGGGACAGTCGCCGGAGCGAAAAAGCCAGGTTTCCAGCAGAGCAGCCTGTACATCGAGAGTTTCGGTTTCCTCGAAATCGATCTGGATGGCTCGCCAAAGTGAGGGTGTGGAGAATGCTATTTCTCGCCAGCTACGGCAAATTTGTCCCAATACGACGGGCGAAAAGATACCTCGCAATGGAGGAGGGCGAGGATAAGGGGGAATGAAATTGACGAAGATTTCAGAGATGATTTCGTTCGGTAAATTGTCGACGGGATATATATAGGCATCGAGCTGTTCTTGAAGAATATTCCGTTCGTCACGGAAAGCTCCAAGAACGAGCTCCAACGCTGCGATTTTCACATCTAAATCCGAAATTTGGGCACGCGCGACCGCAAGCGTGGATTCACCGTGCTGCTGGACCGTGGGCATAGCGAGGATCAGGAGGATTAATGAGATTGTTGTCGTTGTCGACTCGGAGTCGCTGCCAGCGTCGGTCGACCTGGATTTCAAAGAAAGAAAGAAAAGGTCGGTAAGAACTGATGCTGGATGTGACCCTTAACTTGCCGTTTTCAGACTTCCCAAATGCAGAAAGCTACAGTGTGCAGAAGTGCCCGTTGGTGGGATGCAAGAATGAAGAGCGCTGCGATGTCGGAAGAAGATAAGCGTGGGATTAGACTGGTAACCAATCTGTCTACGGGAAAGTGTCGGTAGATGGTAACTACGGGAATGTGTCGGTAGACTGGTAGACCGACGTAGACCGACGTAGACCGATGTAGACCAACTAGATCGACACTTTCCCGACACTTTCCCGTAGACAGTTGGTAGACAGATTGAAGTCCAGCGCGAGATTATAACGAGCGAGGCACGAGCGTTTTGTTAGTACAGCGTCTGTCAAGAGAGACAAGCGCGAGATTACATCAGCCTTCTTCTTATACGGCCACGTGACGAATATCGACACGCGACGCGTGGTGCCACCACTCTCTCTCCCATCCTCCTTCCCCGCCATCCCATTGCACACACGAGCTGGGCGGAATGGTTGATTCCACAGTCTATAGTTTAGTAGATTTCCAGTGACACACTATCTTCCGAGGAACGAGCTAGAATCGATAAAGTCTTTGTCAAGAGAGCCACGTATCTCCGTTTTACCTAGTGTTTAGATCTGACTGGTCAACGAATCATATATATCGTCCGGAAACGTCTCATAACATATGTTCATTCCAATTGGACTTCCCACTCTCCGAAGGAGATCGTGGTTCAGGCGGTGTTGTCACAGTTGGAACCAAAGATGTCCTTATCCTCGGCCTCCCGAACCTCAACCGAACTGGTGCTTAGATGAGCGGGCTGTCATCAGCTCCTGCCGAGATATGACCTATGCGAGCACAGAGAAATGGGGTTATGCGCATAATCGACGAGACATGCTGTGCGCGTGGCATTAGATTGCCATTCTCTAGTTATCCAATGGTACATAGGGCCGGCACGGCGGACATTCAGCTGTCACTTGCGATTTAACGCGCTACAGTCACTTGAGCTGTCACTTGCCGAGCTCTTTGTTCCGAACAAAGGTACAAGGAAACTGTGCAAATGACAGTACCAATGACTGTTGCATGCACATTGCAGATGACAGTTTAATGTCCGCCGTGGCCACTTTCTCTGCGAGTCCTCGGTAAGAATTGCTGGCGTCGAAGCTCAAATAAACCTTGCTATTGTTGTGAAGCTTCTCTCAGCGATAGCCTTATACTCAGCCACATACAGGAAGATCCGTTCATCGATTTTGCGCGGCTTCCCTTACTTCCGCAGGGATTAACGTCTGGACGTACCGACAGCCGGAACGATGATCAAAGACACGTTTAATGAAGGATTTCTTGATTCAATACCGGTCCATATCACTTTAGGAAGTAGATACTACGAGTTGCATAAGTAAGTTAATGGCCACCGGATACCCAAATTCCGGCTAGAACTCTAAAGCATAGCTCACCTTCGCGTCTAGTATGTGTCGGTGTGAGTGCATTCCCGCAACCTAGGGAAATTAGAGTATATAGGGCCGAATGCGCCTCATCGGTGAAAATGCGGCAAGAGAACAATTTTGAACTTGGACTGGGCCTCGAGTACTATAATCCACCCGGGTCGTCCTCGGCCCTCTGCTAATGAATCGGCTGGGCGACACGACCGACATTACGATAAGAACCAGCTCCCTGGAGAGTGTAAAACCGCCTTAGCGCACCCGAAACGTCGGCTTACCGGACCTGTTATAATTACTGTATCGATTTCATTGAACTCACCATTTCCATCCCAGTTGGCCAGTCCGTCTGCCAGACTGCTGTTCCAGCATGCGGGCGAGGGATACCGTATTGTACTTCATTTCCCAATTACGCCCGCAAAACGTCACCTGCCACCAACTTTTTGACTGCCGGAATGATAAGTGGTGGCATTTATTGTCAACCGACCTTAATCCGAAAATGGTGAACCCGTATGTCGTGATTGAAGAGATCCTCGTTAGACGCGACCGACGCGACTGTTGAGTGAAACGCGTATGTCACATTCGCACGTGGTGAGTTTCCAAGTGTGACTTCATATAGTCATCTTTGATGGCCACTCCTTTGGTCGTTTCCTCCTCGACCCCGAACATCTTTGCGGCAAAGCGATCACCGGCGTAACGGTTATCCTAATGGGATCGAGGGAAGTTCCGCCTAACCTTGCTATTTGACTCTAAACAGCACCGGTCGGAGGATTTGTCTCCGCCGCGATCTAAGTACATCTCCAATTTAGTTTGCTGATGCTGCAACTTGTCGTCGGTAGAACCTGGGGAGAAACGAAGCGCCGTGTCATTCGTGAGGTACTGTCCCTGTTCAAAGTGACCCACTGCTGATATTCCGTGAAGAGTCACCAAATATGTCTCGTCCCGATCGGGACACGTGATCATATCCTTCATCGTCTTGACTAATCCGGTTAGTATTCGTCTATTTCCATGGCGCACTCGACCTCGCCGTCCTGATCGCTAAGATCGTATTCGTGGATTCTCGGGAACCTATGCCCGTAAAGGTATGTCTGGCCGCTTTTATTCCGTCGCGGCGTCTGGCAACTCATCGTTTTTCTTAGCGCCCTACCGGTTATAGTATGCCGTTCTTTTTTCCTCCGGGATAACATAAGATATCTATCTGTGCACAAGGCCGATTAGCTCGCACCAAAATAAGACTCAGGATAAATTAGCACGTCGCCCCTTTTGAATCGCATCAACTTGGGTCCGGTGTGGACAGCGGCACATCGCAAGGAACAGATTCTCCTCATGTTATCGGACCGCCTATAAAAGCTAGAGCTCTCAAGATTGTGGGACCTCGGCGCTGTTTGTCAAACTACTGCAATGCATCCTCCCCGAGGTGGTCTCTGGCGTTTTGCTCTGCCGCTGGGTCATGTTTGTCTCCCGAATTTGAACGTGGCCTATGCAGTATGATTGACTCCACGACGCAGGTATTGTCGTTTACCCATGCCCTTTCGGGTCCTCAACGCCGCCAATCCATTCCCACCACTCTTCCCGGAAACTGGTCTTCGATAGGATGTTACACGTGGGTTAAATCAGCATGCTTTTTTTGGTTTACATTCTTAATTCATCACAGCGATAACACTGCGGCACGTACTCTGACGGGTCCGACTACCACAGATATGCTCAATATGACAGTGGAGGTAAGGCGCACTCTTCCCCATTGGCCCATTGATTAACCCCTTCTCAGAATTGTATCAACTTCTGCAATTCGAAAGAGTTCATCTTTGCTGGAGTCGAATTCATGGTAGGTTTTACGTCCCAGTCGAGTGCCTTGGTATTCACCAAATCTCTCTGAACTCCGGAAGCAAGAATGCTGTATGTGATGCATCCATCTATCACAGATTTACCCATCTGACAAGGCATCCAGATTGCGATGACTTTATTGAGAATTCCGCTGTTACCGCCCCCATTACCGACTGCAACCTGCCATGCACGGGGAATGCTGCCGAGTCTTGTGGTGGCCCAAATCGGTTAAACGTATTCTGGAGCGGTGCCGAACCACCTCCGCCTCCGACAATCCCTCTTTTCATCGGAAAGTGGAAGTCCCTCGGGTGCTATAGGTATTTTTCGGTCCGGAACATGAACCAGAATGATCCTCTAACGAAATCCAGTGATAATGTCAACAATCAAGGACGGGCGCTCGTTAATTCACCTAATGTAGTAGGCCAAGTTTCTCTCGAGAGCTGCACATCGGCCTGCTTCAATGCTGGCATGCCCCTTTCAGGTGCTTCCACTCATTATTTTATTTGGCCTGATTCCAACTCCTCGCAGGCGCTGAATTTGCAGACCAATGTTGTAAGTGAAACCATGCATCGAGCAAAACCCAAACCTCATTTGGCAGTCTGTGGGACGTCCATCATGAACGGAGGTGCTCCTGAACCGATTTCCGACTGCAATATGCCATGTGTGGGCAACGTTTCTGAATTGTATGTTGATCAACTCGTCGGCTGACTCGCCACTGATTTGGATGTCAAGCTGTGGCGGCCCTAACAGACTTACGGTTTTCAATTACACTGGTACTGATCTTCCTCCGCCACCTGTGGGCGGGGGCGGGGGCGGGGGCGGGGGCGGTGCAACGGGCGGCGTGACAGCAATCGCGACTGACCTTCCCAGCCCATGGACTTACGTCGGATGCTTCGTGTAAGAGAATATTAATATGTCAGACTCTCATTCTCTCAACGGCTTTTTAGCGACGGGGTCAATGGCCGAGTTCTCAGCACCGAGATAGACAACCCGAATTTGACGATGGAGATATGTGTTGCCAGCTGTATCGCCCAAAATTTTACAATTGCAGGGGGAGAATTTTCGGTCCGTGCATACTTTATCCCGCTTGTGAAAGGCATTGATAAAATTCATCTCATTAGACTCAGTGCTGTACGAGAAGAATACCCACAGCTATGCACCAACTAACATCGCCTTTCACGTTTAGTCTGCGGTAACGAACTAATCGAGGGCGCAACTCCCGCAGCAGAATCGGACTGCAACATGGCTTGCGGAGGAAATTCAACGTACGCCTGTTGATTATTTGCCATCATACGCACAACTAAAGAAGCTCATCGAAACAGTCAGGCTGTATGTTCACGAACTCTATTTCTTTCGTGGAAACTCAAGGCACCTTACCAGTGCGGCGCGGGCGGTCGATTGTCCATATACTCGACCACAAAGAATATAACCATTCTCCCCGTTCCAGTTCCGCAAAATTCAAGTATCCCAGGATCCTGGTCATACCAGGGTTGCTTGACGTAAGTTATGTCATCTTCGTGCGAAATATTTGGTTCAATAAGAATACAAGGGAGGACCCCAACAATCGCATCTTTCCTTGGGAAATCGACTTGATCAATAACAACTCTGCAACAGCATGTCTCAGTCAGTGCGCAGCGTTTGGCTATACTGCTGGTGGCATGGAATTCGGTATTTGATTTTCTATGCGCTTGGCGACTGACTGACATACTTCGATCTTCAGGTACTCAATGCCGTGAGTTGGTCACCAAATTTCCCTGATGTTCATTTTAAGCCTCATCATTTCAAGTTTGCGGGGATTTGTCTGATGTAATTAAAAGCGGGGATACATTGCAGCCCGAGAGCGACTGCAGTTTTCCTTGCACGGGAGATCCCATACATCTGTGTGGTGGCGCATTTAAAATCCAGTACTATCTTTGGACAGGCCCCGCTCATGTTTGGCATACACCGGAAATCACGGGTCGTTATGAGGCAAGTCTGAATCTTCACTCACAGTCATATCCTACACTAATTGGACGTCTTTCCTAGTTTTTCGGTACGCTTTATGTGTCTTTCTTTTTTTCCTCACGTTCTTAGCCGTCGGTTTTGTCTCTGTCTAGTTCCAGGGTGACTGAGTTTTCTTGCTCGGGTTGCCCGAACGGAGATTAACACCCTTTCAGTGTCGTCGTGCCTCTGATAGCGACGGTTGGGATCAACAACAAAGTCACTTTTCTTGAGAAAGGTGGAACATCGGAGTAAGGCCCCTAAATGCTGTTGCTGTTGGTCCTTTTTTCACCAACAAGCAATCCAGGTTCTCCAACTCTACTGGCGCGTATGAACTGGACCTTAGTCTGGTTGGCAACTTCTCAGCAGCCTGGCGGACAATGCATGTCAAGTCCGATGTGTTCTGTTCTGGCAGTATCACTTTGCCCGACAAAGGCGCCCGGCAGCTCAATGTGGGAGGATGGTCGCTTGATTCAACCAAGGGAGTCCGACTTTACACCCCCGATGGATCTCCCGGGGTGAATGGAACAAACGACTGGGAAGAAAACTTCAATGAACTGCACCTGCAGAGGCAACGTTGGTACCCGAGTATGTACTCTCGCCTGCCTTTTAGCCGTTTTAAAAAACCGTACTTCTCCTAGCTGCCGCCATGCTCCCTAATGGGACGGTCATGGTCATCGGAGGAGAAACGGGCAGCAATGCATCCCCCGAGCCAAACGTGGAAATTTTGCCCACCCCCGCAGGAGGAGATACCGTCATTTTCTTGGACTGGCTCAATCGCACGGATCCAAATAATCTTTATCCATTCGTCTTCGTCCTCCCCAGTGGCAACCTTTTTGTTGGTGCGTTAATTTATTTCTTTCCGATTCAACATCGGAATTTGGTTATCTCGTCAGTGTACTACAACGAAGCCCGAATCATCGACGCAGGCACATTCGATACGATAAAGATAATGCCCAACATTCCAGCTTCCGTTAACGATTGTACGTGACTTGATTAACTCCTCCGCCTCGTAGCTTATGCTATGGGCCGCTAGTCTTGGGGGGACGAACCTATCCACTGGAGGGCGCAGCGGTCATGTTCCCTCAACATGCGCCATACACAGACCCGCTGGAAGTGCTGGTCTGCGGAGGGAGCAGTCCCGGTGCTGGAATTGCGCTCGACAACTGTGTCTCTATTCAACCCGAAGTCGAAAATCCTACCTGGGCATTAGAACGAATGGCGAGTTTTCTCTGCACGCACAGAAATACATTCATCATCTTAACATGTATAGCCCTCTCAACGTGTAATGCCCTGCATGGTCGGACTGCCGGATGGAACATTCCTTATCCTCAACGGAGCCGTTCAAGGGGTCGCGGGTTTCGGTCTGGCGAATAACCCTAATCTTGGTGCCCTCTTGTATGACCCTACTCAGCCGTTCAACCAGCGGATCTCCATCCTCAATACAACCATTGTTGCTCGTCTATATCATTCCGAGGCCCGTTTTTTCATCTTTTCGTCTTCGATTAAATCTGAAATTCACCAGGCTATCCTTCTTCCCGACGGTCGTGTGCTTGTGTCTGGATCCGACCCGGAAGATAACCTCAATCCGGAGGAGTTCAGAATCGAGGTATATATCCCTCGAGGCTCGTAACTGCGCTGACACTGCCTTATGCAGGTTTACATCCCACCGTATCTGGCGCAGGGTCTCACCCAGCCAACATTCACTATCTCGGAGACCGATTGGGCCTATGGCAGTCAACACACCATCGTTGTGACGCTTCACCAAGGGACAACATCCGCAATGAAGGTCTCGCTCATTGCCGGTGAGTGCTCTGAAGAAACAAGGAGTTCTCCAATCTTAACGCTCCTCAGCAACTTCATCCACGCACGGCAACACCATGGGGAGTAGGACGCTCTTTCCTGCCTTCAGCTGTGCCGGAAACACCTGCACTATCACTGCGCCTCCCAACGCATTTGTCTCTCCTCCGGGGTGGCATCAACTATTCATTCTGGATGGACCGACCCCGTCTCACTCGGCGTGGATTCGTATCGGTGGCGATCCCGCGGGAATTGGGAATTGGCCTGACTTGCCTGATTTCACGGTGCCGGGGGTGTGATCATACAGTGTATTTTATCTGCAGTGGTGTGAATTCGCACGGACCTTTTTTCCTTACTCTTTCTCAATCGACTTTGTTATCTGCACGTTTCGTTCGCTTGCGTTTTTGTGCGTGAAGCTTAAGGACTACATATACTCTGAAATAACGTTACGTTGCATTGCGCCAAGAAGGTAACTATATGTACAAGTACAAGGGATGCAGTGGTGATTAAGTATGCGAGACATGAACGAAACCAAGATGTATTAAGTACAGATATTTGGTATATTGAAGGAAGATCGCGACAAAATGACTTGGAATCTACCAAGTCGTCTTGTTCTTGTTCTTGTTCTTGTTCTTGTTTTTCTGCTTCTTTCTGTTCCTATTGGCGCGTCGAGATTCATGAGTATCAGGTTGCGATGGCGAGGCCTTCCTGATAGCGAGGTGCATGAGATAGCGCGGATCTTGCTGTTTGAGAATTTGGACTATTTGCTACATGACGAGAATATCAACAAATGTTATACGACAAGGAGCACGAACGAATACTTGGATCATTTCGTTATACGCCGCTTTGGCTTCCTCCTGATAAGGTCGATTTAACTTCCTGCAAAGCCTAATGATTGTCTCAGTATCGATGCGTTACAGAAAAATCATTCAAGTCACCGTTCTTCCCGCGGAGAGGGAAACGGGTCGCAACGGTACGGCCGGATCCACTCAAAAGTCTTCAGTGTTTTAAATGTACCCCAAAATGCGTAGAACTGATAGACCTCGAGCGGAGGGCTGCTCCCGTCGGAGAGATCCCAGTCGTCTTGGGTCCAGACGAAGTGTCCGCAACCAAAACGAGGGTAAGCCCGCGCGTCGTGGACGTTTGTGGTATGCCAGTGTCTCTCGTCATGTGCGAGGCAGATGAAGAAGTTTTCGATGATCTTGAACGTACTCTGTGCGACGTGTCAGTGAGTAGTGTTGCGTTTGGATTTTCGACGACTCACTTTCTCGCTATGATCATCATTCGAGAAACCCCACCTAGGAAGAGACTGGGCAAATTCGAAAATGTGCGTCAGGGAGATGCCCGGCCCATAATCCTGATTGGCGGCCGCATAGGTTTCGGGTATGAACGCAGAGCGAGTGTACCCAGTCGGACGTGAGGATCCGAAGAGCCATTCGGTCCATGACTTCTTTGGAGCAGCTTCATGGACTTCCTCGTTCCACGACCCAGGCGGCGCGAACGGGGCGGCTGGTTTTACAGAGGGTTCCGGTTCAAAGTTGAACTGTCGCGTATAGTCGTAGTCGGAGCGTTTCTGAAAGAAGGATGAGGGCGAACTTCATTGCGGAGAAATGTGAGCGACATTATCATCGGATAGGGTCTGTTACAAGGTGAGACATCGATGTCGTAGCCTCTGTATTGCATCTCACCTCGTAAGCTTCCAATACCCGACCGAACCTCTTTGTGGATCCTTCAACATCGTCCTGGTTCTTATCCGGATGATGTATAAGAGCTTTCTGGCGATACGCCCGCTATATTTGATTCCATGAACATTGCTGGTGGGAAGACGACCGTCTCCGACTCACCTTAATTTCTTCGGACGTAGCAGTGTCAGAGACCTCCAATATGGCGTAGAGATCCATGGAATCGAAGTCCGGCTGCGGAGAGGATGCAGCAGCGCCCATGTTTGTCTAATTCAGGTCTGAGGTCGCTGCTTTCCGGGGTATGGACCATAAGTCCGCCGCTGAAGTAGATGAAAAAAATGCCAGTTAAGATCAAGATCGGCTGAGGGTCAGGTAGGAGGCCTAGCGGCGTACCACGGTGGAGGTCGACGGTGAATGAAAAGAAGGCGAAGTATTTTGCAGAGGTCACTGATCGTCACGGTGTTACTCTCTGTCACAGCTTCGACTCGGATTGAGCCGCAGCGTTTACTAATCTAAGCCTGAGGTAGTCTATTCCCCAGAAAAATCAACTGCAGAGACATGTATACGCAGCGGAATGACTTGATCTGGCAAAAATCTCAATGTGAAAATTCAACCAAAATTCAACCAACGGATAGAATGAAGTTCAACGTTCCCAGTCAGAAACAAAAGCGAGTCAGATACATATTACACATAAATATCAAAAAGGAATAGAGAATGATTTCAAATCTGCGGCCGTCAATCCCTCGAAGTTCGCCTTCATGTCATGTCTCAGTTGTCCTTTGACCGACACAGATACCGCTTTCGGCGTGTACACCTTCAACCCAAGGAAAGGAGAGCCATCGCCCATAGGCGGTGGTGGTGATCTGGCAGAGACAGGACTCGACGGCCGTGAATTTTCTGGAGACGCAGCATCCCCGGTCAGGGTGTCATCATCGGGCGTATCGACGCGCTGCGGCCCAAACAAGACGATTTCTTTCGTATCCGTCGTGATCTTCGTCGGGCTCCGAACTACGGTGCTCGTAGTTATCGTAGTCGTTGTATGGGGGTCTTCCGAGGCAAGTCCAATGTTTGGTTTGGAGATCGGCTCATCCTTGCTAGAATCAGGCTTTGGGTCGTGTTTCTTCTTCGCCTTGAGATCCAGCGCTTTTCGCTTTAGATCTGCGAGGTCTTGCCCAGCGAGGATGTCCAGCGGTATCGGCAGATTTTTCGC